>PYHX02000413.1:18684146-18735088 GCA_004302925.2 Cochliomyia hominivorax | reverse complement strand
GCCTAAGATATTGGCTATATCTTTTGATATACAGAATTGATTTTGCTGGTTTTAATTAGGACTCATAACAAATGCTTAGGAGAAACGTAAGCGTGCCAACAGGCAGAAGGACAGAGAGACAGACGAACATAGCTAAATCGACTCAAATTTTGATTTGATACAAAAATATATATTATGCGGTATGAGATGATTCCTTCTTAGCGTTATATGTCATCTTCACAACTCGTAATGGTGGAAGATATAAAAAAACAATCTGAACACACTATACACCACTACTAAGTATACAGTTCGATTAAGAATCACTTTCTGTATCAATTTAACATCCGTGTATGCAAAATGCAAATCGTCTATTGGAATTGGTGATTGTGAGTTAATTATTCACTTATCGTCATACAAATTTTCACTCTGAAAAGAGTGCCAAATGGTGCAACCACTACCCTTATATCACTTTGAAATGCATACATTTCACATATACGTTGGTATTGTAATAGATAAATCGATGTTCCAAATTTAACGAATAGTCGGTCCATAATTTTCTCTGTATCATAAAATGACTGAATTCTTAAGAATATTTTTTTTGTTTTTGTAAAAAATGTTATATTTTATATTGATTTGAGTTTTTAGTAAAAACTTGAAATTTTAGTGAAAATTTATTATGAGTAAAAAATTTAATTTTTTTGTGAAAAATTTTAATTTAAGTGAAAAATTTTAATTTAAATGAAAAATTTAATTTGTTCTGAAAAAACAAAAATTTTAGTGAAAATTTTAATTTTTTGGGAAAAATTGAAATTTTAGTGGAAAATTGAAATTAAAGTGAAAAATTGAAATTTTAGTGAAAAATTGAAATTTAAGTTCAAAAATTAAATTTTAGTGAAAATTTTAATTTTTTTGTGAAAAATTGAAATTTTACTGAAAAATTAAAATTTTATTGAAAAATTAAATTTTTTGTGAAAAATTGAAATTTTAGTGAAAATTGAAATTTAAGTGAAAAATTGAAATTAAAGTGAAAAATTGAAATTTTAGTGAAAAATTAAATTTTTTTGTGAAAAATTAAATTTTTAGTGAAAATTAAAATTTTAGTGAAAAATTAAAATTTTAGTGAAAAATTAAAATTTTAGTGAAAAATTATTATTATTTTTTTGTGAAAATCTTTGTGTCAGAATAATGGACAATTAAGAATAAATCGGAAAATTTAATAATTTGTAAACAAGGACATTAAATAGTCGAGCTTCACCGACTTTAATATCCTTAATTTTTAAATTTTATGAATTTGAGCTAAATTATATATAAACCGCAGAGGTTTAAAGGAGTACTGTCCCCGTTTTCGAAATGATTGGAACATAATTATGCGCATAAATGACAATTTTTAAACATTTATTCAAATATCGTCACATTGTTACTAAATTTTATCAAATTTGTTAAAAAGAAAAAGAAATTTAATATGCAAAAGCTTAAGCGAATCAACCAATAAATATTTAATTAATTTATACATTAATATATTATGTATTTTTCGATTTTTTATTTATTTAATAACACAAAATTGCGCAATAAAATGTGAATTTAATATTAAAAAAAAAATAATAAAAAAATAATTTTCTATGACGCTAAAAATTTTCAACCTTTCACAAATGCACTTTTATTAAACAAAAAAAAATTAAATAAATTAAATAAAATAAACGATCTTGTGCATTTAAAAAGCCGGCCAAATTTTTAACACATAACCAGACAGCCAAACAAACAGACGGACGGACTGATGGACAAACACCTTTTATAGCAGTAAACAATTTTAGTTTATTTATTTTCTACATTTCCGTTCCACAAGCTAAACAAAAAGTAATACAAAAACTCCCAGAAAAAAAAAAATATTTAAAGTGAAAGTCTTTCTTCCCGTTGCCAATAAAACTATGAAACATTAATTGAAATATTGAACAAATTGAAATAAAAACAAAAAAAAACAACGCAAAATTTTAATAAATTTCATTATTTTAGAAATTCTTTTAAAAAATATTAAACTTCTTAAATTAATTCAATAACAAGCAAGAAGTTATAAACAAGTCAAGACCGATTTTTTGGTACCCTACACCATATTGTTGAACTACCCTCGTATTATGATTTTTTTAAATTTATGCTTAAGAGTGTATTTTAATGAAACATACAGAAAAACTTGAAGCAAAATCAACGTTGAACATAGTTGATTTGAATTTGAACATTTTTTTCGTTTAGTTTAAATTAAACGTTTTTACATTTGAGTTGAAATAATATTGTATTGTAGATATTAGTATCCTTCGATATTAATATATAAAATTATGCAACGAGAAATTTTTTAAATTACACAGAGAAAAATATCTTCAAGAAAAAAATTCAATTAAAAAATTAATCAAAAATTATGTGATTTTTAATTATTCTTATTATTACAATAATAAATCGGGTGATCAATAGTATAATTTTATAACATTTTCAAAATAATATTATTTTCAAAATAATATTATCGCTCATTTTCTGCAAAATCGTCATAACTCAAAATTCCCAAGTTGCGACTTAACATCTGACAAGTTTTTTGAATGGAAAATTTATTAAATAATTAATAATTAATACTAAAATAGTTTATTGATTTTTGCATGAATTTCAATAAATATGCTTCACTCAACAAATTAAAAATACGTCTACTGAAAAAAATTGATTTTTTAGTTATAACTAACTTGCAGCAAATAAGCGATATAATAGTGATGGGAGCAATTTTAATTAAATAAAAAATTGTTTCTACATTTCATACAAAATTTTTAATTAGAACATTTTTCATTTTTTTCTGTGCACTTTAAAGTGGTAAAATTACCAGAATATTCTCAAGAAACTGTATTAACTGTGAAACAATGTTAAATTAACATTTTTTATCTATGAAGCAAAGAGTTAAGTAGTTTCTATTTTTATTAATATTGCGTTGATATTTGTCTGTGTGTATTAATATTCATGTATGTATTAAAAGGATATTTTTCTCTGGGCGTTATATAAAAGTAAGCAGAAGTTATGGACCGACCCTCATACCATACATATACCAATGTATATGTTAGATTTAAGCCCCTCAAAAAGAGATATTTGGAAAATGGGTTGTATGGATTCAATTGAAAATAATGAACTCGAATAATTTCGAACATGTATAAAATCGATTTATATTTAGGACTTTTGTGACATTAAATGCCCATTCCGGGAGGTACATTTGTATGGGGGCTAGGTAAAATAATGGACCCAAAATCATCAATTTCAATAGGCACTTTTAGCCAAAGTAGTGACACAAGCCAAATTTCATTTATATATCCTAAAAACTGCGGTCTGTATTTCGTTCACAAGGTTAACATAGACAGACAGCCAGCCAGCCGGTCAGTCATACAGACAACGTTATATCGACTAAGAAAACATTTTTTAAGTCTAAGAGTCGGGAAAAGAATCTTCAAAGTTGGTCATCTCAGCATTTAAGAAATCACTAAAGTTTCATTTATGATCTTATTTAAAAAAAATCACTTCATTACACATGTAGGCCATCGTAACTTTAGTTACTTAGTCCAAATAAAATTTCACATTGTGATAGCAGAGGTGTAAGTGAATTTAAGTTTTGAGTTTGGACTTGTAAGCCCTACTGAAACCGGGACCACAGGGTCTCAAATTTGAACACCTCAGGCCATGAAAATAGTTAAAACGATCTAGAATCTATTTTAAATATATGAGTGAATTCAGTTACTGCACTGAACGGCATAATCTTTTCTGCCCCTTATAATTTTTGTACAAACACATAATACCCCCAATCACTTAAGGTGGTGTAGGGTATAATTACGGTAAATGCTGCAAAACCTGTCTTAAATATAATAAAATAAAAATTAATTATAAACTGGGTCAGTGTGATCATGTAATGTCACTTTATATTTACAAAATAAATAAAGAAATAAAGAAATATGATCATTGTCATAATGATGATCATTATCACGATCATGATCATCATTAACATTTTAACAATAACGGTAGAACTATTTTTTGTAGTCAATTATCAATTTCTTTTTATTTCATCGAAGAAAAAGAAGAAAAAACTTGTCAGAAACCAGAATTTATGTTATAAATCGTTTATTTTTCTTTTATTTGTTTTGATCTTGTCTGTGTGATCTTTTCATAAAAGAAATGCTCTTTTAAAGTGACATAACAAGTTGCACGTTTTCTTTTTATTTTCTATCTTAAAAACTGAACTTGGAAGAGTAAAAAGAAAGAAAGATTAATTATAACGAATTTCATGTGGATTTTATAACAGTTTTAAAATAGAAAAAAGAACTTAATTTGTTCTTTTTTTCATTATCATAAACTGTTATAGAAATTAATGTTAATTATTCTTTGTGTCATTTGTGGGTTCCTAAATATTGGAAATTTACTGAAATAATTATAATTCCTGAGGGGCATTGAACTATGAATAAATACTGTTGAATCTTAAGAACTATTTTATAGGAACTCTTTTCTGCACATTTTAAGTATGAACTTTTTTTAAAAGGTTCGATATTTTTATACCCTCCACCACCACAAACGATGATAGAAGATATATTAATATTGTAACATTGTGTTCCATGTTTTATATATATTTTTGCATCATATCAAAAATTGGGTCGATTTAACCATGCTCGTCTGTGTGTCCATTTGTCCATCTGTCCGTCTAGTTGTGTAAAAAATTCTTACGTCCACATTATTAATTCAAATTCAATAAGATTTGACCCGGTTGTTTATTATTCTTCTGAAGAGTTGACTTTTTAAAACCAGCACAATCTCTTCAATAACAAAAAAGTTAAAGACCAATATCTGAGATAACCTCAAAATTCAGAGAAGAAAAACTTATAACGTATAACGCACAGAAGAACTCTTTTCAACCTCATTTACCAATTGAGGGAGCTCTGAAACAAGACTTCAGTTCACAATCGGTCATGACCGATTATATAACTCCATACAAATTGACTCAGTGAAGTTAAGGACAGATCCTCGTTGAGTATAAATCAATTTGGTACAGTAATTTCAAATTATATAGATCATGTCA
Organism: Cochliomyia hominivorax; assembly: GCA_004302925.2. Lineage (NCBI taxonomy): Eukaryota > Metazoa > Arthropoda > Insecta > Diptera > Calliphoridae > Cochliomyia > Cochliomyia hominivorax. The sequence goes on along the minus strand of PYHX02000413.1, from coordinate 18,730,029 downwards.
CTATAATTTTATATACTTTAAAGTGATTTTCGATAATTTGTAGACTGATCCTCTTAGTATTTGTGATATATAGATATGGACTTATAAAATTAATTTATGCTAAATTTAGTTTAAATATTTTCGTATCTATTCATTCGGCAAAAAATTGTATAAGAGCCTTTTGAATAATTGGATCTATTATCGTCAATATCTTCTCACATTCACAAAATTGCTTAAAATCAACAATTTTCAATATTAATTTTAAATTGTTTTACTACACATCACCAAAGGTGGTTGGGATATTAGGTGCTTGATGCAGATGTTTGTAACATACAAGAAAAAGTCTATGTCCACTCTTAAGTTTACCGCTTAAGTTTTGGCTATGAGTTACTGAAGGTATAGACTATAGACGGATCACAGTATGAGCTGAGTTGCTTGATTATAGTTTCATAGTTGATCTTGTCTACAACTTAAATCCAAATTAAAAAAAATATATATATTTCTAAATTCAAAACTATTTTTTGTATTATAACAGACCAGTGTATTCCATTGATCTCAATTTTTTTTTCATATGACACAAATTTCCTACAAAAAAATTCAACCCCAAATAAAAAGAAGAGAGAGAGAGAGGAAAAACGTCATTTCACAATTCAAAAATCCATAAACGTTGCGATTTAAATTAGAAATTCTTTCAAATACTTTGTATTTCGAATACGTTTAAATGTATTTGTATAGTTCAAATATTGGTATTTGTATGTGTGCGTGTGTGTGTTATTTGTGTATGACTTAGTGCTACCGTTCATGTACAAATTAACATTATTTCTTTTTCTGCTTTTTTTTAAACTTCACTACTTTTTTTGAGTTTTTGCTTTCTTTCTTAAAGCGTTTTAATAAAGATTTGTTTTTGTAGTTGTTGTTGTTATTTTTTTATGCAGCTGACATACTTTTTCATTTGGCTTAAATGTGCCGCTTACACACAAAAACAAAAATAAATATAATTTTTTTCTGTCGTTAAAGTTTTTATTCTTTCAATAAAGTGAATTTAATTTTTTTTTAAGTTTTATTTTTGGTCTTTCTTTAATATTAAAGTCAATAAATGACCATCAAATGATATCACATAAAGAAATAAATAAGTGCGTATATGTGTGTGTATGTATGTATGTGTGGGTAAATTACTTTTTGTCATTATTATTATTGTCATACCGTTAACTCACGTAGCACAAAAACAGTGAATGAGTACTTTTTTGGTTGAATTCTTTTTTTTTTGCACAATTCAATCAGAAGAAATTCAGAAAATAATTACAAAAAAAATATTTTTTATGAATGAGACGTTTTTGTCTTTTTGTTTTAATGTTGGGAGGAATTTTAACGAAATTTCTCTAGAATTATTTTGTGTATAAAATAAATAGAAAAATGTGAATAATTATTATGGTTATGTTTAGGGTGTGTGTGGTAATGTTGTTGTTGCTATTTACTGTTGAAGTTTGTTTCTTAAGTCTTTTGATTTCATTTCATGATTATGGCTGACCAAGTTTGTGTCTTAAGTTGTTTGTTTATTGTTTTAAATTTGCATTAATTTATTGATTTTTTTTCTTTCAACTAATTAGGCTTAATAATATTAAATGAAATCTGTGTCATTAGGTATATGTTTTTTTGTATAAATAAGAATGTTTAAGTGTTTTTTTGGGATCCAAATCATTTTAAGTTTAGAAAATTTCATTATATATAAAGAAATTCATAAATCAAAAACTAATTGATACACTAATTTGAAGTCTCCTCTAAAAAACTTTTTACATAAAGTTCACTATTTTAGAACGAAGAATATTTATATATAATCTCAACTGAAAAATACTTTAAATATATATATCTTCAATCCAGAAATCTAGTGCAAACAATATTTCTAAAATTTCACAAAATTTTTTAAAATCAACAATTTTCAATATTAATTTTAAATTGTTTTACTACACACCACCAAAAGTGGTTGGAATATAAGATGCTTGTGCAGATGTTTCTAACATACAAGAAAAAGTCTATGTCCACTCTTAAGTATATCGATTCAAAATCTCTTAAACGATATTGATGATGATCACGATTTAAAAATGTCCGTCCGTCTGTCTGAGTTATCATGGGATTTAATAAATTTCATATCATTTGATTCACAAACCGATGACTAGAAATAATAATAATTGATAATATTTTCTACTAAAGACGAATTACTTTTAGAGTTATATAAAATGCTCTATAAGTAATAAATATCGTCAACAAAATGATAAGAGTTTCAAATTATAAACTAGACTAAAAATTGATTTTGTTTTTATAGCTTTGACAGTAATTAATGAACAGACCATAGTTTCGACTATTGACTAATTAATTATGGTCAGTTAATAACTTTAATTTTGATTATAAACTAATGATTTTGACTATACATTTATTTCAATCTGAGAAGCTACTGAGAATAACCTCTACTATGCACTGATTATATTCCTAACTATGGACTTATTTCTTGTCGTCAAAAAGCAGCTTAAGATTGCATTATGAACTCATAATAGTCTCGACTATATATTAATTATACTCTGAGCTGCAGCCTGATTATAGTTTCCGCTTTAACTAGTCAAATTGTTTTATATAAATAGACTATAACTTAGACTCGACTGTAGACAGAGTTTGCTTTGACTGTTTATAAACAAACTATCGCCTCGCTTACATACTGATTATAGTGTGAGCTATAGTCACATTATAGGTTCTTCTATATAGTGGTTATAGTCCTAACTATATACTGATTTATTGTGGTCATTAAACAGCCTAAAGTATGAATTTAAACTCATAATAGTCTCGACTATAGACGAGTTGTGGTCTGAACTAAAGCTCAGAATTTAGTTTAAGCTGTAGTCTCATTATAGTCTTTACTATAATATAATTATAATTTGTATAATAAGATGACGTTATACTTTTCTTAAACTTTTTTTTTTATTATTTTTTTGCTCTTGTTCATAATTTTTGAAACTCTGTTAGTTTTTATATTTTTAGCAAATATTAAGATCATATTTCTAACTATAAATTTAGTTAACTAGTTCAGAACTCTTACTGAATCGATATTATAACATCCGTCCTTCTGTCTAGTTATTAAAAAATATAACGAGGTTAATTTTCATAGACATAATTTTTTTTTGAATAAACATTTTAGATCTGAGAAAGTTTTCTGAAATGTTATAAATTACATGATTTGGGATTTTGAAGCAAATAGATTAAAATTAAAATTTTTACTTTAAATTGACTCAAGTTTGTGAAATTAACTCTATTTAAAGTGGATCAACAAGTTTTACTTTCAGAAAAGTAAATAAATAAAAAAATAAACGTACTAATTTCTTTAGCAGATAATATGATCATAATTCTATCGTTAAATGTACTAATCGAATCAAAAACATTTTCTGCAACGATTTTATAACGTCCGTCCATCCGTCATATAAATGATCAAGAATCAATTTTTCGTAGAATCGTACATTTTGAAGAGTATTACGTTTTGCAAATATTTTAGAAGTCATCCGAACATTCAAAAATTTTAATTCATTCATAATTAAGAATTTTGGATAAAATCCAAAAAAGATCCAACTCTTAGAATGAGGGAAGCAAAATGCAATTCTATAAGATCTTTGAAATCTTAAATATCACATAATTGCTACAAAACTCTTGCTGTTATAGCTCTTTAGATATTTGAAAATCTGTTATTCTTTTGTGAAGGGCATACCCCTCCCCATGGCATTATCTGTCCAATTTTTTGTCAAGTAAAACAGTTCCTTAAGAAAGTAATTGTGACCAAGTTTGAGAACTCTCGCTGTTATAGTTCTTAAGATATTCGAAAATCAATATTAAATTTGTGAAGGGGATACCCCTCTCCTGGTCCTAGGCTGCTTTTGTATGGAAAACTGGGAATCTTTTATGGACAAGTTCATCATAATGAAAGTTCTTATAAATGTCATTATTGGTTTCTATTTTATATCAAATTTGATCAATTAAAAAAATATTTGTTTTGTTTTGTTAAGTTTCCTGGTTCAAGTTTTATAGATATATTTCCACAATAAATTTTGGATCCATTGTGGTACGGTAAAAAAGACTGAAATGACATTAGTACAATTTTAGTTCACAATTTAATCCAGTCCACAATTGACACATACAGAACAGATCATTTTTATTAAAAAATCTGCATTTCTTAAAAATCTTAGCCCACTGTGCAACTGTTGTGCTGTAAAGTTAATTTTTTTTTACCAAATTCTATATCATCCCAAATAAGTCTTTAAACTCATGAGCTCTTTTTTACCAATTATACAGACCATTGGCCAAGTGTCTGGTAGCTACAATAAAATTAGAACTAACGGTAAAGTTTTTTTCTAAAAAAAAACCAGCACAAAAACTCATACACTCAAATAAGAAACATTAAGAATTTTTTAAACTCCAGACAGATTTTTAATAAAAACAAGTCAAGTTTTTTTTGTAAAAGTATTTTCATTAAAAACGTTTTTTTTTTATTTAACTAAAATTTATTTTCAGGACATTTTTATTTAGCACTTTTTATGGAGTTTTAGTTTTTTTTTCCAGAAAGTTTATACCTTTTTTTATAATTTTATTAATTTTTTCTGGTTTAAAATTTTTCTTAAAAAAACAGTTTAATTCACTTCACTTTTTATTTGAGCTTTAAAATTTTTTTGCAGGATTTTTTTTCTTAAGTGAAATTTATTTTTAGCTGCGAGTTTTTTTATATATATATATTTTTTTTTGCTTTATTACTTTTATAAACCCATTAACTCTTTTTTTGTTGTTGTTTTTTGTAGGTATTTCTTTTATTGTAAATCCGTTAAATTCCTTGAAACCGTGCGATTCAAACGAAAGCTCTTAATAAACTGAATTGTTCACGATTACCAATGGTCTAGTAATGCGGCCATTTCTTTGGCATTTTTTTTTTTTGAGTGTTTAAAATACATCTTCTTATGTTGTTGTTGTTGTTGTTGTTGTTGTTGTTTCTTTTAGTTTTATTTTTCTTTCTTTCATTTTCGTTTTATTTTTACTTACAACTACGTACTTGTTGTAGCAGGTGGGTTCGTTAGCGCTAAACAACATGCAGACATTTGAAGTTGGTCTAAACGTACAAGAATACCATACGAGACCTCATCAGCTAAAAAAGAAAAAAATAAATAAATTCTTTTTTTTTCATTTTTCAATTTCTTTTAACTTTATAATTCTTTTTTTTTTTTTTCTTTCTTCTTATACCTGTTGCTCTTTTCAAATTTAGAAACTCTCTTTATTTTTATTTTTAAGTAAATATTCTTCGCCTTAAGCAAGAGATCAAAGAAGAAAGCTTAATAGAAACTTAAAGTCCACTTAACTCCATTTGACTCTTAAATTTTTCTTCTTTTCTTTGTAGTTGTCCAACTAAAAAACCCTCATTACTTTATAAAATCTTATTTATTTATTTATCATCATTTTCTTTACCTCCTTCTCAGCCAACTTCTCCTTTATCTTTGCTAAGAATCGAATCTCAATGAAATTTATTGTCTGGTCCCTCTCTTTTGTACATTTAAAATATTTTTTTCTGAGTTTGAAAAAAATCTCTAGAAAATATCTTGAAAATGTTGTCCAACAACAATCCAGATTCAAAGAACAAATAAACTCCAACAGCAACAACAACAACGACAACATTGAAGTTTAATCACAGATTTTTTCGAAATTCTTTAAGTTTCTTTTCTTAAGCTTAAATCCCATTTAATGTCAGTTATTTGAAGTTATTTTGTTTAGCATTTCAAAGGTTGGCGCTTTGGACACACCTGTGTTAAGTGTACACCCATACACACATATCTACAATGGAAGTGTGATTATTATATCCATTTCAGCCTTTTCATTTGACAGGTAACAAATTTGTGCCATAATAAAAGTTTATTGTTACTAAAAATACCTCTTTTTTTCAAACAAACTTTATTTCTTCTTTAGACTTTTGAAAAGAAGAAAAAAGAGTTTAAAAAAAGTAAAAATTTTAAGAAAATAAAAAAAACATAAGAAAGAAAAATTTTCTATTTATGTTAATTTTATGCATTTGTTTTCTGGCGGCATGACATTGACATTTGTGTTAAATGATTTAATAAATAAGAAAAAAAAGAAAACAAATAAACAAATAACTTAAGACACAAACGTATTTTGCACATGCAAACAAAAGACTTAAGCAACGAACCTGTTTAGATAGAAATATTAATGAAATTAAAGAACTTGAACTGAAATAGAACTGAACAAGAACCGAATTAGAACTAAACAAGAACTAGAAGAGCACTGAACTAGAACTGAATAAGAACCTGAAGCAGAACTTAAACTGGAACCATAATTAAAACTGAACTATAACTGAACAAGAACTGAACTAGAACCGAATAAAGTTGAATTTCATGAATAATTTATACTAAATGAAACTTTTATTATAATTTTATATGAGAAACATGAATAAAAAATTTCTATCAATAGAAAATTCGTAAAAAAAATGTAGAAAATTTTTTGAGAAAAATAAAATTTCATTAAAATTTTCTATAAAAGAAAAATTCTAAATAGAGAGAGAAGAGAATTTCTATAAAAATAAAATTTTTTAAATATAAATTTTGTAAAAATAAAGGACAAATAAAATTTCATAAAAAATGTTTGCACGAACAAGATTCCATTCTAAAATTTCGAAAAAAAAAGAAAATTTTATAAAAATTTTCTATAAAAAAACGTGAAAATTTTTATAAAAAGAAGATTTCATAAAAATTAATATAATTTTATATAAAAAAGAGAATTTCGTGAAAATTTTCTGTTAATGAAAATTTCATTCTAATAATAGAAAATTAAGCGAAATTTTCAAGAAAAGAAAATTTTGAAGTGTTTTAATATTTCGAAAATATTCTTTAAAAATATCGAAAATAATTTATTACCTCAACCGTTCACAGCTGGAGAAACAATAAATTTTTTATATTTTTTGTTAATTGATGTTTATGTGAAAATAATCACAACTCATTTCAATTGTTTACAATCTTGTAAATTTACAACAAAAATATTTTTGTTTTAATTTATTTTTCATCAGGAGAAACTCCTTTTTTCATCAATTCTAAATTTTACATCATCTTAGAGAATAATTTACATATTTAAGTACTTAAGATGTAAATGTGCATTTTGCAATATTGCAAAATTTGCATAATGCAACTAATCCTGGTAGAATACTTTAGATCCTGCTTTCGGTCTTTGTCAGGTAATTTTTCAATATGCAAAATATTTGCAAGATCAAGATCAAGATATAATTCTCTTTTCACAACATCTTAATTTTAGTTTGATCTGTAATTATTGATGTTTGATCCTTTTTAGGGAGGATGTTTTTGCAATATGGGGAGGGGATTTTTTGTGTGTTGAAAATTTTTTGTTTGCAACATGACTTCTTCTCTTCCCTTTGAGGAGAAAAATATGTTTATTTAATAAGAATCTTGTTATGGGGTTTAGCAAAATGTATTTTTGCAGATTTTTTTAGATTTATTTTGAGAATCTAAAAAAGGAGTTGAAAATTTCGCTTTAAATTCAAGTGACAAAATTTGTTTCTTTGTTTTTATTGCTTTCTAATGATGATATTTGTACAAAAGAAAAATAAATAGAGTTAATAATTTGATGATTTTATAAACAATAAATATTTTTATTAAAACAATTAAAAAAGTTATTAAAATTTAAAATAAAATTCAATTAATTATATTTTATGAAAATCAATGTAAAAATGAAGTATAAAAACTTGTGATCAGTCAAAGGTTGAAGATCACCCGAAGAAAATTGTAACAATATCATGTGTAAACACTTTTATTAATTTCTTAATTCTGAAAAAGATTAGTGGATTAAATTAAGACATTTTAGTTAAGTTATAAAAAATGACTTATATTTGGTGATTCAAATTTAATAATTTATTATTATTGAATTAAGTCTTTTATCAATAATCAGTCAAGAAACAAATCTTCTTTCCAATGAAATTATCATATCGCTTTTATTAGTCCATTTGATCATTTCAAGAGTTGCAAAATATTAATTTTTCATAAAATTCAAATCAAAAGTAAATCGATACTTTTTTCTCTAAATATCTCTTTATACCAACGAAATCAAATATTTATTATTCTTTATTAATTGTAAATATAAAAATATTTATTGATTCTTGTATCAACAAATGATTTGCTCTATTTATTTTATTTTATCACACACGATCATTTGAAAACAATAAAAACAAAGAAATTGTGTCAATTCTGGTTCCACAAAAATACACACTTTACCAACCCTCTCGATCCTTCAAAATAAAAAAATACATTTTGCAATTTATTTCTTTGGAAGGAGGATCTTTTTGCACTCATTCACTCAGAAGTCATGTTGTTAACAAAATATTTTGCACACGAACATAAGATCCTTCTGCATTGTCAGCCACAATAAAAGATCAAAGATTTATGTTCATTTGAAGAAAATAAAGATGTTGAGTGGTAAGATCGAGATGAAATAATGCAAATAGAATTTTGTGATGATGTATTGCATTTTTGCAATGATGAAATAATTTGCATAATTTTAACAATTTCATTATTTGAAATAAAAGTGTTGATTGGGATTAGTTGCATTATGCAAATTAACGAAAAATAGAGAAATTGTAAAAATACCATAACTGTAGTATTTTCTAAATGAAATTTTCAAAAAGGACTGAGAAAAAAGAAAATATTTCATTAATTAATGGAAATTTTCTAAGTTTGAATTAAGAAATATTTTTTTAATAAATCTAGATTTGAATATTTTCAAAAAATTCCCAGGATAATTTACCCCTTTTTCTTTTTGATTTTTTTTATAAAAAAATAAATATAGAAAATCTTGTAATTAAAATTTAAATATCTTTTTCATTTTTTTTATAAAAAATTTATAAAAAACGAAATAAAAAAATTGCATTTTAAATTTGTCTTAGAAACAAAAATTATAGATAAATCCTTTTTTTCTTTATGTCCTGAGGCTATTTTTCAAGGGTAAATGTTGTATTCTACAGCTTGTTGGTGGTAGTTTATTTGAATATTTTACTATCTTCTCTGATATTTCAAATATTCTGTGATCTTCAGCATCACCATGATGATCGTCAACATCTTCGTATGCAAATGAGTTATCCTTTCGTTTTTTTCCTTTTTGTCTTTTGTTTGAACAAAGGGTTTGTTTTGGATCATTAGGAAAATTTGATGATTTTTTCCTTTTTAGTTTTGAAGATTTCTCATCAAGGTAACCCAAGACAGATTTTTTGATATAACTTTTTTATAAAAAAATTACAAAAAAAGTTTTCACTTTCAAGCGTGAGAATTTAAAAAAAAATATATTTTTTTATTAAAAAATAAAACAAATAAAAAATATTTGATTTTTTTATTTAAATTTCTCTAATTACAAAATGATCATTGTGAATTTGAATTGTTACAAAAGATCATTTTCTCTCTTTTCAAAATTTCTCCCAACATCCCCTAAATAGTTTATCAATATCTTCAAAAAGATCAACCAACAAAATTGCCAATAATCTTTGCAAAAAAAAGATCGATAAGATCAACAGGGTTCACTGATCATTCTATTGTGTTTGTAAGAGTGAAGCCACGTGTTCAATTGGTCTGTTAGCAAAACCCAAAACAGAAATAAAATCTTAAGACGATTTAGTTTACGATCTTCTGAGATCAAACATCATTTGCAAATATTTTTTAAAACAATATTAATGATCTTCATACGTGTTGTGCCAAATGTCAAGGGTTTTTTTCTTTATCTTTAAGGATTATGGAAAGATTATGCAAATTCTAGCACCGAAAATGCGATTTTAAATATTTTTTGTGGCAAAATGCAAATTTCATTGCAAAAGTGATAAATTTGCATCATTAAAAATATGTAAATATTTATAACAAGCCTGAGAACAACTTTAATAGTCTTAAGATCACCTAAACAGCTGTTCCTTTCTTAAAATTGATTTTCCAAAATCAACTTAAAAAATCTTATAAAAAAAGAAATATTTTTTTATCATTTTTTCTTAAAATTTGTACCTGATAAAATTTCTTAAATTTATTTTTTTATTTATTTGGTGGTGTTTTCTTAAAAATACGATTCCTCTTCGTATGCAAATGTCTTCGATTTTTTTCTTAATTTATCAAAATCCTTTTTCTAAACAAAAGGGTTTGTTTTGAATCATTAGAAAAAAATTGATTATTTTTTTCTTTTAATTTTCAAATTATTTGAAAAAAATATTAAAAAATCCTTTGAAATATTAGACAAATCCTTTCATTTTTTATGGTGATTTTTTGCTTCTTTTTTTGGGTAGACAAAGAGAAGACAGATAGACAAAAAATAAAATAAACTTCACTTTCAATCGTGAGAAATTCCCAAGATTATTAAGATTTTTTATAAAAAATTTTAAATAAAAAACTCATTTTTATGATTTAAAAAAAAAGAACCGATTTTTTATAGAATTTAAAAAATGAGTTTTGGTGAAGAATTTAGGGTGAATTCACGTAACTTTTGTATAAATAGAACTAAAATATAACTGAACTAGAAACTGAACGAGAACGTGAACAGTAACCTGAACTAGAATCTGAATTAGAACCTGAAATTGAACCATTACAAGAGCCTTAACTAGAACCTGAACTAGAGCATTATATAAATCCGACTAGAACCTGAAATGAAACCTCAACTAGTTCCTGATCTAGAACTAAACTAGAACCTGAACTAGAACTTAAATTAGAATCTGAAATAGAACTGAAATAGAAGCTGCATTGGAACATAAATTAGAGTTTGAACTAGAACTGAACTATATCTGAGCTAGAAGTTTCTAAAATTGTACCAGAACTGAAATATAACTGAACTGGAACTCATCTAGAACTGAACTGAACTAAATCTAAACTAAAACTGAACTTGAACTGAACTAGAACTGAACTTGAAATGAACTGGAACTAATCTAGAACTGTACTAAATCTAAACTAAAACTGAATTAGAACTGAACTAGAACTTTCTAAAACTGAACTAGAACTGAACTTGAATTGAACTTGAACTGAACTTGAACTGAACTGGAACTGAACTTGAGCTGAACTTGAACTGAACTTGAACAAAACTGGAACTCATCTTGAACTGAACTAAAACTGAATTAGAACCTGAACCAGAACCAGAACCCACCTAGAAAAGACTTAAAATGTTACCTTTCCATACACCTGTTTTATTTCAATATTTATTTAACTTTTCTATATTTAAGTATATTAAATTTCAAAAATATTGAATTTCCTCCTAAATATTTGAAACCCATAATTTTTTCAACTGACAACTTTAATCTTTCTAATGTAAAAAATTCAAATTCTCACGCTAAAAAGTGAACGTTTTTTTTAATTTTTCGGAATAAAAATCGAATTTTTTATAAATATTTTTAAAAACTATAAAGAAAAAATCATCAATTTTTTTCTAATGATCCAAAACAAACCCTTTTGTTTTGAATACACAAGCAAACAAAAGACAAAAAAAACGAAACGAAAGGATAACTCATTTGCATACGAAGATGTTGATGATCATAATAATGATGCTTGAGATCACAGGATAAAAGATAGTAAAATATTCAAACAAACAACCACCAACAAGCAGTAGAACACAACATTTACCCTTGAAAAATAGCCTCAGGACATAAAGAAATTTTCTAAGACAAATTTAAAATGCATTTTTTATTTATTTACATTTTTTATAGATTTTTTTATAAAAAAAATTTGAAAAGAAAAATTATGAAAATTTTGATTACAAGATTTTCAAAATTTATTTTTTTATAAAAAAAAAATATTTGAAAGTAAAAGGGTTAAATTATCCTGAGAATTTTTAAAAGATATTCAAGCCAAAATTTGTTAAAAATATAAATATTACGAATAAAATTGAAAGTTGTTTTATTCAAAATTTAGAAAATTTCAATTAATTAATGAAATATTTTCTTTTTTTTCTCAGTCCTTTTTGAAAATTTCCAATAGAAAATACTACAGTTACGGTATTTTTGCAATTTCTCTATTTTTCGTTAATTTGCATAATGCAACTAATCCCAATCAACACTTTCATTTCAAATAATGAAATTGTTAAAATTATGCAAATTATTTTATCATTGCAAAAATGCAATACATCATCACAAAATTCTATTTGCATTGTTTTACCCCGATCTTACCACTCAACATCTTTATTTTCTTCAAATGATCATAATTTCTTTGATCTTTTATTGTGGTTGATAATAAAGAGGGATCTTATGTTTGTGTGCAAAATCTTATGTTAACAACATGACTTCTTTATTATGAAAGTGCAAAAACATCCTCTTTCCAAGGAAATAAATTGCAAAATTTTTTTTTTTATTTTGAAAGATCGAGAGGGTTGTTAGTGTGTGTGTTTTTGTGGAACCAGAATTGACACAATTTCTTTGTTTTTATTGTTTTCAAATGATCGTGTTCGATAAAATAAAATAAATAGAGCAAATCATTTGTTGATACAAGAATCAATAAATATTTTTATATTTACAATTAATTTCGTCGGTATAAAGAAGATATTTAGAGAAAAAAGTATCGATTTACTTTTGATTTTAATTTTATAAAAAATTAATATTTTGCAACTTTTGAAATGATCAAAAGAATCAATAAAAGTTTTATAAATGAATAAGATAATTTCATAGGAAAGAAGATTTTATAAGACTTATTTTTGATAAAAGACTTAATTCAATAATAATAAATTATTAAATTCGAATCACCAAATATAAGTTACTTTTCTATAACTTAACCAAAATGTCTTAATTTAATCCACTAATCTTTTTAAGAATTTAGAAATTAATAAAAGTGTTTACACTTGATAATTGTTAGAATTTTACTCTGGTGATCTTCAACTTTAGACTGATCACAAGTTTTTATACTTCATTTTTACATTAACTTTAGTAAAATTCTATTAATTGTGTTCTAATTTAATTTTTTTAACATTTAAAAATTTTTCAATAAAAATATTTATTGTTTATTAAATCAACAAATTATAAACTCTATTTATTTTTCTTTTATACAAAAATCATCATTAGATGATAAAATAAAAACAGAAAAACAAAATTTGTCTCTCTTCTCAAGTTCTTCCAAATAAATCCAAAGAAACTCGCAAAAATAGATTTTGCTAAATCCCATAACAAGATTCTTATTTAATAAACATATTTTTCTCCTCAAAGGGAAGAGAAGAAGTCATTTTGCTAACAAAAGATTTTCAACACGCAAAAAATCCCCTCCCCATAATGCAAAAACATCCTCCCTAAAAAGGATCAAACATCATTAATTACAGATCAAACTAAAATTAAGAATTATATCTCGTTAATGATCTTGATCTTGCAAATATTTTGCATATTGAAAAATTACCTGATAAATACCGAAAGCAGGATCTAAAGTATTCTACCAGGATTAGTTGCATTATGTAAATTTTGCAATAATGCAAAATGCAAATTTACATCTTAAGTATTTAAATATGTAAATTATTCTCTAAGATGATGTAAAATTTGGAATTGATGAAAAAAGGAGTTTCTCCTGATGAGAATAAATTAAAACAAAAATATTTTTGTTGTAAATTTACAAGATTGTAAACAATTGAAATGAGTTGTGATTATTTTCACATAAACATCAATTAAAAGAAATATTAAAAATTTATTGTTTCTCCAGCTGCTGAACGCTTGAGGTAATAAATTATTTTCGATTTAAAAAAATCTGTCATCTTATATAAATATAAAATAAATTTTCCATAAAAAAAAATTTCATAAACATTTTTTGTTAAACGAAAATTTTTTAAAAATTTTCTATTCAACGAAAATTTTTTAAAAATTTTCTATTCAACGAAATTTTTAAAAATTTTCTATTCAACGAAAATTTTTAAAAATTTTCTATTCAACGAAAATTTCTTAAAAATTTTCTATTAAACGAAAATTTCTTAAAAATTTTCTATTAAACGAAAATTTCTTAAAAATTTTCTATAAACGAAAATTTCTAAAATTTTCTATAAAACGAAAATTTTTAAAATTTTCTATAAAAAGAAAATTTATCAAAAATTTCTATAAAAAGAAAATTTATCAAAATTTTCTATAAAAAGAAAATTTATCAAAAATTTTCTATAAAAAGAAAATTTATCAAAAATTTTTCTATAAAAAGAAAATTTATCAAAAATTTTCTATAAAAAGAAAATTTATCAAAAATTTTCTATAAAAAGAAAATTTATCAAAAATTTTCTATAAAAGAAAATTTATCAAAAATTTTCTATAAAAAGAAAATTTATCAAAAATTTTCTATAAAAAGAAAATTTATCAAAAATTTTCTATAAAAAGAAAATTTATCAAAAATTTTCTATAAAAAGAAAATTTATCAAAAATTTTCTATAAAAAGAAAATTATCAAAAATTTTCTATAAAAAGAAAATTTATCAAAAATTTTCTATAAAAAGAAAATTTATCAAAAATTTTCTATAAAAGAAATTTATCAAAATTTTCTATTAAAAGAAATTTCTCAAAAATTTTCTATAAAAAGAAAATTTCACAAAAATCTATAAACCAAAAAACAAAATTTTATGAAATTTATATAAAAAGAAAATGTTAAAAATTTTATTAAAAAATTTTGTGAACATATAAAAAATTATTACCTCAAACGTTCGCAGCTGGAGAAACAATAAATTTTTAATATTTTTTTCAATTGATGTTTATGTGAAAATAATCACAACTCATTTCAATTGTTTACAATCTTGTAAATTTACAACAAAAATATTTTTGTTTTAATTCATTCTCAGGAGAAACTTCCTTTTTTCATCAATTCTAAATTTTACATCATCTTAGAGAATAATTTACATATTTAAATACTTAAGATGTAAATGTGCATTTTGCAATATTGCAAAATTTGCATAATGCAACGAATCCTGGTAGAATACTTTAGATCCTGCTTTCGGTCTTTGTCAGGTAATTTTTCAATATGCAAAATATTTGCAAGATCAAGATCATTAACGAGATTAATTCTCTTTTAATTCACAATATCTTAATTTTAGTTTGATCTGTATTATTGATGTTTGATCCTTTTTAGGGAGGATGTATTTGCATTTTAGGGAGGGGGATTTTGCGTGTTGTAAATCTTTTGTTAGCAACATGACTTCTTCTCTTCCCTTTGGAGGAGAAAATTTGTTTATTTAATTAGAATCTTGTTATCAGGTTTAGCAAAATCAATTTTTGCGAGTTTTCTTTGGATTTATTTGGAAGAACTTGAGAAGAGAGACAAATTTTGGTTTTCTGTTTTTATTATTTTCTAATGAATGATATTTGTATAAAAGAAAAATAAATAGAGTTTATAATTTGTTGACTTAATAAACAATAAATATTTTTATTGAAAAATTTTTCAAAATGTTAAAAAAATTAAATTAAACACAATTAATCGAATTTTACTAAAGTTAATGTAAAAATGAAGTATAAAAACTTGTGATCAGTCTAAAGTTGAAGATCACCAGAGGAAAATTCTAACAATATCAAGTGTAAACACTTTTATTAATTTCTAAATTCTTAAAAAGATTAGTGGATTAAATTAAGACATTTTAGTTAAGTTATAGAAAAGTAACTTATATTTGGTGATTCAAATTTAATAATTTATTATTATTGAATTAAGTCTTTTATCAAAAATCAGTCTTATAAAATCTTCTTTCCTATGAAATTATTATATCCTTTTTATTGATCCTTTTGATCATTTCAAGAGTTGCAAAACATTAATTTTTCCTAAAATTCAAATCAATATTAAATCGATACTTTTTTGTCTAAATATTTCCTTTATACTGAAATCAAATATTTATTATTCTTTTTAATTGTAAATATAAAAATATTTATTGATTCTTGTATCAACAAATGATTTGCTCTATTTATTTTATTTTATCGAACACGATCATTGGAAAACAATAAAAACAAAGAAATTGTGTCAATTCTGGTACCACAAAAACACACACACTAACAACCCTCTCGATCCTTCAAAATAAAAAAAATACATTTTGCAATTTATTTCTTTGGAAGGAGAATGTTTTTGCACTCATTCACTCAGAAGTCATGTTGTTAACAAAAGATTTTGCACACAAACACAAGATCCCTCTTTATTATCAGCCACAAGAAAAGATCAAAGATTTATGATCATTTGAAGAAAATAAAGATGTTGAGTGGTAAGATCGAGATGAAATAATGCAAATAGATTTTTTGGTGATGATGTATTGCATTTTTGCAATCCTAAAATAATTTGCATAATTTTAACAATTTCATTATTTGAAATAAAAGTGTTGATTGGGATTAGTTGCATTATGCAAATTAACTAAAAATATAGAAATTGCAAAAATACCGTAACTTTAGTATTTAAGAATGCAAATTGAGAGTGATAAGACAAATTAAATATAAGAACGAGACTTTTATAAAAAAATTAAACATTAAAGTTATAAAGAATTTGAATGATTTATTCTATTTTGTGGGGGTATTAAAAATTATCGTAAATATAAACGTATTTTGACCTAAGGACAATGCCTATTGAAATTAGTTATGACCTGTCCATTATTTCATCTAGGCCCTTATACGAATTTCCTCCCGGAATGGGATTTTTAGTCCATAAAATTCCTAAATATTGAACGATTTTATCAACATTTTTCGATAATAAGTTTTATTTTATTCTAAAACTATGTACCAAATTATACGATTATCGGTTCATTACTTCTTAAAGGTCCCAAACAACCACCCTTCCAAATATCATAAATCACACATGAGTTTAGTAAAATTGAGATAAATATTTGCCAAAATCGCTATGTAAAATTATACGAGGTTCGGTCCATGATTCTTTTCAAACTCTTATAAATCCCTCCAGAAAAAATTTTGTAAAACGCATAAAATTCACATAACTATTTGTATCTATTTCATACATAATCATAAAAAGAAAAGCAAATTATGCGAGGGCCGTTCATAAATTTTTTGTAGCAGTCATTTACAATAAACAATGTGGTGTAGGGTATTACTTTGTCGGGCTTAACCATCTATAAGATTTTTACTTGTTATCTGTTATAGAATTTTTTTATTTTCTTATAAAAAATTATACTAAAATTTTCTTCGTACAGAAAATTTTCTTACAACTTTATTCTTACAGAAAGTTTTCCATCAATTTTATTCTTACAGAAAATATTCGAACGATTTTCTTCTTATAAAAAATTTCCATCGATGTTCTCATAAAAATTTTCATACAATTTTCTTCTTATAAAAAATTTTCCTACAATTTTCTTTTTATAAAAAAATTTTCTAAAAATTTCTTCTTATAGAAAATTTTCCAACGATGTTCTTATAGAAAAATTTCCACCGATGTTCTCATAAACATTTTCCTACAATTTTCTTCCTATAAAAATTTTCCTACAAATGTTCTTATAGAAAATTTTTCTACAATTTTCTTCTTATGGAAAATTTTCCTACAATTTTCATATAGAACATTTTCCTATTCTTTTCTTCTTATAAAAAATTTTTCTACAATTTTCTTTTTATAGAAAATTTTCCCATAATCTTCTTCTTATAGAAATTTTTTCTACAATTCTCTTCTTATAAAAAATTTTCATACAATTTCCTTCTTAAAGAAAATTTTACTACAATTTTCTTCTTAAAGAAAATTTTCTTCTTAAAGAAAATTTTCTTCTTAAAGAAAATTTTCCTGCAATTTTCTTCTTAAAGAAAATTTTCCTACAATTTTCTTTTATAGAAAATTTCCCTAAAATTTTCTTTTTATAGAAAATTTTCCTATAATTTTCTTCTTATAGAAAATTTTACAATTTTCTTCTTAAAGAAAATTTTCCTACAATTTTCTTCTTAAAGAAAATTTTCCTACAATTTTCTTCTTAAAGAAAATTTTCCTACAATTTTCTTTTATAGAAAATTTTCCTACAATTTTCTTTTTATAGAAAATTTTCCTACAATTTTCTTTTTATAGAAAATTGTCCTACAATTTTCTTCTTATAGAAAATTTTCTTACAATCTTCTTCTTATAGAAAGTTTTCCTACAATTCTCTTCTTATAGAAAATTTTCCTACAATTCTCTTCTTATAGAAAATTTTCCATCGATGTTTATTTCATAAAAATTTTCCAACAATTTTCTTCTTATAAAAAATTTTCATAAAATTTTCTTATAAAAGTTTTCCTACAAATTTTCTTCTTATAAAAATTTTCCTACAATTTTCTTCTTATAGAAGATTTTTCTACAATTTTCTTCTTAAAAAAATCCTAAAATTTTCTTTTTATAGAAAATTTTCTAAAATTTTCTTATAGAAAATTTTTCTAAAATTTTATTATAGAAAATTTCCCCACGATGTTCTTCTTATAAAGATTTTCCATTTTTTTATAGAAAATTTTACTACAATTTTCTTTTTATAGAAAATTTTCCTACAATTTTCTTTTTATAGAAAATTTTCCTACGATTTTCTTTTTATAGAAAATTTTCCTACATTTTTCTTTTTATAGAAAATTTTACAACAATTTTCTTATAGAAAATTTTCCTATAATTTCCTTATAGAAAATTTTCCTATAATTTCCTTATAGAAATTTTCATACAATTTTCTTTTTATAGAAAATTTTCCTACAATTTTCTTATGGAAATTTTTTCTACAATTTTCTATGGAAATTTTTTCTATAATTTTCTTATAGAAAATTTTCCTACAATTTCTTATAGAAAATTTTCCTACAATTTTCTTCTTATGGAAATTTTTCCTACAATTATCTTATGGAAATTTTTTCTATAATTTTTTATAGAAATTTTTTCTATAATTTTCTTATAGAAAATTTTCCTACAATTTTCTTATAGAAAATTTTCCAACAATTTTCTTTTTAAAGAACATTTTCCTACAATTTTTTTCATATAGAAAATTTTCCTATAATTTTCTTTTTATAGGAAATTTTCTTATAATTTCTTTTTAAAGAAAATTTTCCTTGAGAGTTTATTTTTTATAAAATTTAAAAAAAAAGTTCCTTTCATTAGATTTTTTTTTTTTGAGATTCGACCAATTTTTTTTAATTTTATTAAAATGATCACGTTTTATTAAAATTCTTTATTTTTTCTTAAACCAAAATCTCTTTAAGCATAATTTTTTAAATGATTGATTGAAATTCCTTAAACATAATTTTAAAGATTTTAAATTATTTTTTACCATAAACCGCTTAAGGTCATTTTCAAAATATCTAATTTGCATTTTTTCCAAAAAAAACTTTCTCTCCCGAATTGTGAGGAGACATAAAAATTAAATATCTCACTCTCACCCCTTTTTTTCTTAAAGGAGGCTTACAGACGAATGAACCTTTTTCTTTTGTCGTGATATCGATGGTGTTAAGTATTGTTTTGGTATGTAAGTCACGTTATAAATTCTAGGGTAATGTTTTCACCAAACCAACCCATTACATGATCATTCAAAAATATCGAATGTGGGTAAAAAGGAAGATCTACTTTAAGACACCCAGACAAACAGATTTCTTTAGCATATTTTAGCTTATTTGCATATTATTATTGGAAGAAAAATAAGCATAAATCAAATATTGAAAGAGAAGGGTTGGATGATCATTAGGATTTCTTGAATGTCATGGGAACAAAAAGATCGTGTTAAACTAGTGAAAGCAAAAGAAAACAAATATAAAGAGAGACAATTGCTAAATAGAATCAATATTTGATTATAAGAAATAATAAAAATATAATAAAGTTATTAATTGACACTTAGCAAACAATGACGTTATTATATTTTAAACAAAAGAAGAACTATAATGAAAGCAACATTATAGAGATAAAGATCACTTTAATAGAAGATCCTTATTTTAGAAATTTTATTGTTTCATTGTGAAATATTCACCTACAATTTATTATCAATAATCTTTACTAAAATATTATAAAAATATTCATGATCTTTGAAAGATCTTTTCTATGTCCTTTATGATCTTGCACCAATGATCGTATATTTTATTATGTATAGAATTTTAACATCACCTTTCATTTATTTTATTTAAAATTACGCTTTTTTATGTTTTCTTTCCTTGATTTTTTTCCTCAAAAATTCTCACGATAATTTACTTTTTTGGGTAAAAAAAATCCTTAAAAAAGCGAAAGGATATTCACATTTTTTTCATAAATATCCTTAAACTATAAGAAAAAAACTCATCTTCAATATTCTAATGATCAAAGCATCCCTTTTGTTCTCCTCTAAAGAGAAAGAAAAGACAAATGATCTTAATGCTCATTTGCATACGAAGTTTCTTCGCTATTAAGGACATCATCCAGCCAAAAGCATCCACCACCTTGATTTAAACATAATTTTTAAGACCAAAAAAAAAGGATTTAATCCATTTATCTTTGCTCTATACAAAAAAGAAAGGATTTTTCTTTTCGCTTTTTTTCCACACATGAGAAACATGTTCAGCATAAAAAATGATTTTTTTATAAAAAATTTCAATTATTTTTTTCTTCGTGAGGGATTTCGAAAAAAAGGAGAAATACGCGTAATATGAATAAAATATTTAAATTTTAATATGATGTGGGGAGTTTTTGCTTTCGTTATGTAATTTAGAAGAAGAGTTTTGTTTTCTTCCAACATCTGTCTTAATGAAAATGAAAATTCAAAAATTATTTAGGTAAAAAAAGTTTAAGAAAGTTGAAAATATTATGAGAAAAAGTGTAACTAATTTTTCATTTTACAGTAATAAACGATCACATCGGGAATATAAACGATCACAGATTTGTATAAAAATAAATTTAATTAATTTTTTACTGTATTGTGTCGATATTCTGCGTTATTTTGAAGTGAAGGCAAATATGTAACAGTTCCAGTTAGAATGTATTTAAAAGCTCTATTTCAACATTTTCAAATGAGATACAAATATAATTCACTTCCTGAGATGATTTAACGTTGTTCGTCCATTTTTTTAATAGTTCTGTGTTTGCAGATGTTTGTAACGATCAGAAAAAATAGCCCTACCACTTTCTTTTAAGTATACCGTTCTAAACAGAATCAGAACAGAATCACCTCCTGAATCGATTTAGGCATGTTGGTCCGACCGTCCGGCTGTCTGTCTATATAAAGCTTGATCGCAAAATACAGGTCGTAGTTTTAATAGTATCTTAATGAAATTTTACACGTATTATTCTTTTGGCCCAAAGACGATGCCTATTGAAATTGATTATGATCGGTCCATTTTTTCATATAGGTTCCCCCGGAATGGAGTTTTTGGTCCATTAAACTCATAAATGCAAAACGATTTTTACCAAGTTTGCGATTTTACATATAATTTTATAAAGTTTGACACATATAATTATTTTGATATAAGAAGTGAGATTGAAAATTCTTAACATACATATACGTTATGGGAAATGTAACCACTAAACTTAAAGATTTATTTTTTTATTAGATTGAAATTATTATTCCGTTTAAAATCTATCACACTTTTGGACACTATTTTTGGGCTCCTCAATTTTCTTTAAACAAGAGCCCAATATCTCTCCATTGGCTTAAGCTCTGGGCAGTTCGGAGAATTTGTCTCTCTTTGTATTCGTGTACCACTTAAGGGGTTGGTTACCATTGTGACAGGATGCTAAATCAAACCAAAAATAAGGGGACAGATTATGAAGTCATATGAATGGAAGATGGCATTTCCTTTATGTAAATTTCGCTATTTTAAGACCCCGTGGTAACAAATGATTGGCTTCTTTTGCCGCAATTACATATTGCTTGTCATACCAAGAACTTTTTAGGAAATTTTGACTGGTTTTGGGTTCTAAACATTCCATGAGTTTTAAAAAATCAAGCAAGAATACACGTTTCATCATTTATTATTCAGAAATAATATTTTTTTTAGAAAACTTGACTTCAAGTTTCATACTTTATTATTTTTGTATGTTTTTAAACCTGCATTAACATAACTTTTTCGTATCAAGTCCATGCTGCTTTCCTACTGCATGTGTTGGCAGCTCTTTTAAAAATGCTTTCTTTTTTTCGGCTTGAAACAGATTTTCCAGCAACAGACAAGTTTTTCCGGTACTATTTAATAACAATGGAAATTGTTTGTCAGATGTTTTTAGTAGAACCATCTTAGGTTTTGTTGAAAATATTTAATAATTTTTTTCTGATCCATCATTTTAATCAGATCTTCCAGGTGTTCCACTTTGCATCCATATAATTCCACCCATGAAGTTCTAATGGAATTCAAACTGCCTAAGTTTTAACGGCAAAAAAATCGATTCTCTCACACAGAAAAAACATGAAGCAAAATTAACATTGAACAAAGTTGATTTAAAATTGAATAATTTTATTTTCATTTAGTTCAAATTACCGTTTGTATTTTTTCTGTGTGATCCCACTGTATATTAGCAACCCTCAATTGTTTAACATGATTTCTTTTTTTCAAACGAAAATTGTAATTTTTGCAAATTTAGTCGATTTTCTATTTTGTTAAATAAACAACAATAAATTGATTTATTTTTTTTTTCCCATTTACAATTTATTCTCACTCCAGAAGTCAAAATATAAAATCATAAACCAAAAATCGATCACAAGATCAACAAAAAAAGGATCTTGTTACCACACAAAGACCATAAACTATCATCTCAAATTACAAGTAGAATTACAAATTAAACTGAAGATCAAGATCAATAATCTATAGAAATGATCTATTGATATTTTTTCTCAATTCTATTGTATTTATTTGCTAAATAAATAATATTGGCACACTTCTAAATACAACATGCGATCAATAGATTATTGGCACAATAAATAAATAAATATTTGCAATAAACGAAAAGCAACCCTAATTTGCAAAAGGATCATGTCAATTTGTAAAGAGGATCGTGCAGAATTTTATTTGTTATTAATATTTGCAAACACAAGGGTGAAAAGATTTATGGGATTTTGGGTTTTGAATATTTTGTTGAATCTTAAAAAGGAGCTAATTTCTTTTGAAAAAGATTCACAGTGGTAACAAATCGCTTTTTTGGAAATAATTCTGTAACTTTAGAACTATTTAATATATTTTAACGAAATTTTACATGGACTTTCTAGAGGTGGTTTCCAATTGATTTGGAGAAGGATACCCCGCTAGAACCATGTCCTTCTCCAAATCAATTAGAAAAACTCTCTTAACAAATATTCAAAAGATCCAAAGTGACAGAATTATTACCATTAAAAAAGTATTTTCGGATCACTGTGCGATCGCACATGAATGCAAGTTAAATTAAGAAATAAATTTGGAAAATAAAAAGTAAATTGTATAGGGAACAAGGTTTACTGTTTAAATTATAAAAAGGAACCGGAAAATATATATAAAATTTTGTAAAATTTTTTTAAAAAGATCTAAATTTTTTTGCGAAAAGTTAATGAATTATTTCCAAAAAAAGTGCCACTGTGCGATCGCTCATGAATGCAAGTTAAATTAAGAAATAAATTTAGAAGATTTAAAGCAGATTGAATAAAGAACAAGCTTTACTATTTAAATTTTGGAAATTTTTTTTTAAAAAGATCTCAATTGATTTTCGTAATAAATGATCTTGTGTTGAATTTTTTAGCATAAATTTTAAATTTTTAAGCTAAAATTTGTGATTGATTTAATGAAATATAAAAAAATCTCACCATTTAAATATCATTTCAGAAGAAAAAACCTAAAATTCTAGGTAAAAAATTTTGTTCTCAATTATGATAAATGATCTTTAAAATCCATGGAAGAAAAAGATCATTAAGTAATAATGCAAATAGTGATTTAGAATATAAAAAAAAGATTCTTATTAAACTAATGATTGATTAAAAATTCGAATGATGTACATTTAAATCTTAAACTTATATTTCCATAAACCGCTTAAGGTCATTTCGTTCCAACTTATTTGCATTTTTCTTTAATTATTTCTTTTCCATCAAAATCTTATGTTAAGAAAAATTTACATAAGATTTCATTTTCTTAGGCGCAACTAAACAACAACCCTTTCGTTTTCATGTCTGGAAATGTTTTGTGGGTTAAACAATGATCCCTTTCACCACTAAGCATTGTTTTGGTATGTAAGTCACGTTAACAAAAACGAAAAAACGAGGGATAACAAAGTAGATCGTGTGTATGTGTGTTCCTGAGATAAATTAAGATCATCACTCAATCTGTGGGTACGTCCTTGTTACCATATATTCTTCTTCTTCGTCTTCATTTTCAATTTCTTATCATAAAATTTACATAAAAAGGAAAATTTCAATATTATTATTATTCGTTTTTTATTCTAAAATAAAGCCTGGGAACAATGGATTGAATCCTTTTCTTCTTTGTATTCAAATCAATAATATTCAACTTTTTGTTATCCTGCCTTCAAACAATAATAAATTGAATCAATATTTGATTAAGAAAAATAAATATAATAAAGTTATTAATTGACACTTAACAAACAATAAATGATCGCTAGAACCATAAATATGATAATCAATTATATTTTGATATGGAATCAAAAGGAATAATAAAAAAATGAAAGAGAATAGATGAAAGAAGAAAGAAAGAAAGAATCAAATTAGATAATTATTTTATTGTGCTACAAAATAATAAATAAGACGATTTATTACAGATGTTTCGCATACTGATCACATAAGATCTAATTGTAGATATAGAGAGGATAATAGTAAGAAGTCAAAGATCATATCTTACAAACCAAGACCTGATGGATAAAATCTTCAGAAAATATTTATCAAATCTAAGAAAAAAGTGCGCCCTAAAATTATTATATATTTTCAAGAAAATCTCAATGGGTCCTACAAAAAGTTGACTCAGTATTCAAAGGTTTGCCAACAAACTGTTTTCAATGTTATTAAACAGTAACGGGAGAACCTTTCTGTTAATAGAAAACTGTTTCAGATAGAATTAATGGTCCATATGATGTTTCTTAAGCCAAAAAAGCAATTTTGAAACCAAAAAGAGCTCTCAACTAGTGTTTTCAAAAAACTGAAATTTTCAGAAAACCGGTTTTCGAGTTATTCGAATGTTGGGCTTTTCATAAAAACCTTACGTTTGCAATAAAACCGTATTCGAAGTTTTATGTAGAAAGAAACTGGTTAACCGGTTTTTGTTTTTTATAAATAAATTTATAGAAATATTATTAATAGAAATTGAGAGTTTAACGAATAAAAAAACCTTTACCGTGTAATGACTTTTATATGGAATGAAGTTGAAATAATGTTTCCATCGTAATCAAACATTTTCAAAAAAACCGGTTTTCGAGTCATTCGAAAACCGGTTTTCGAGTCATTCGAAAACCAGTTTCGAATACGGTTTTATGTCACAAATCGGTTAACCGGTTATTTGTTTATCAAAATAGTCATTTGAAACAGATTTCATCAAATTATACTTGCACTGTATAATGCCCCAAATGGGTGGATAAATCCATTATTTTACCTTTAGAGAAACTCATGCTTGAAATTCTGAACATTTCCTAATTAAAGGCCTCTACCACTTTACCTAAAACTTGTATATTCTTGAATAAAAAAATCTTACAAAATCTTATATTATAATTTTTATTGATGTGATTATGTTGAAAACGAACGGACACAGGTTTCCGATTTGCTTAGTTTTTGAATACACGTGTTAGGAAAGCAGCCGGTAAGTCAATATTTGGACTGATTGGTACGAAAAGTTAAAGTTAAAGCAGCTTAAAAAACGTAAATTTTATAAATTTACTAAAGGATTGCGAAACGTATGTTCTGGCAGATTTTTCACAACTTCCTGTTCCCAAATTTTTTGTTGTTAGTGCTCGAGGGAATGTTGAAGAAAAGTTTAGAAACCAAAAGCAGATAAAATTTTCCAAAATTTTTCAATTACTACAAAAGAAGTCAAATATTTGCAACGAGGGAAATTTTACATCAAGGAATGTTTTAGTTTATACGACATCATTATTATTCGACACATTTTGGTTTGACTTGGCATTCTGTCACCGTGGTAAACAAGACCTTAAGTGGTTCAAACAACGATAATGTTGTATTTGTACCAAGAGAGGCAAATCCTTCATACAATCCGGATCTAAGACCAGTGGAAAAAGAGAATTGAAGAGACAAAAAAATGTCAAAAGTGTAATAGATTTCAAACGGAGATGGACTACCTGTACGAGCAAAGTGACAGAAAATACTATTTAAATGTTAATGAAAGGATTTCCGAAGAAGATTTAAAATTTCATCACTAGTGACTACAAAATTTGCTTTTCATACCCTAAAACCCCCATAGGTGGTTGGGTTATTAGGCTTTTGTGCAAAAATTGCAAGGGGCAGGAGAAAATTAGATACCACCACTTTAAAGTATACCGTTCGACTCAGGATCGATTTAACGTTGTCTGTCCTTCCGTTTAAACTGCAAGCTGCAGTTTAAAACTGCAAGCTGCAGTTTAAAAGATATCTTAATGAAATTTGGCATGTGTTATTATTTTGGACCAAGGACGATGCCTACCGAAATTTGTGATGATGGATATTTTAAATATTTAAATATAAAAATAATAGCATAAATTATTTTTATGATATTTTAAAACTTGCACATCGTTTTAGGTCCCACACAACCCTCCTTACAAATATCACTTTGAAGGGCTTAGATCTCACATATACGTTGATATTGTAACAATAATTTTCGGGGGGAATTTTTTAGAAACTGGAGATTATAGATTTTTTGTTAATTAAAATTTGACTAATTCATATTACAACGTCAATGTATACGTTAGAATGAAGCCTTTCAAAGTGACATTTGGAAGTGAGTTGTATCGAACCTATGAGAAATAATGGATCGATCCTCGTATAATTTAGTAACATATTTTAGAATTTTATAAGATGGATCCATTATTATCAATTTAAATATCCTTGATCGTCCTTGAGACAAAATGGTGATACATACCAAGTTTCTTCAAGGTAAGCAGTGAGAAAAAATTCTTAACACACCTATTTCAATAAAACTTTTAACTCAAGTATCTCTTGAAAAAGTGCGACCTAAAATTATTAAATTAAAAAAAATTTAAGTCAAGTTAAAAAAATAAGCATTCTTGCTGCATAATGGACAGCACCTGCATATAAGTAGCTCTATTAATACCGAAATTTATGTCAAGGAAACGATGTTTTTATTCATAAGACTTCATAATGGATAATTTCTGGCTTTTCATGGTAAACAAGCTCTTGAGTGGTAGAAAAACTACAATGTGGTATTTGTACCAAACTGTCGGAGCTTAGACCTCTGGAGAGTTATTGGGCTCTTGATTAAAGAGATTTGAAGAGCACAAAAAATTAGTCCAATACTGTGTTAGTCCATCTCCTACCTGTTCGAGCAAAGTGACAGAAAGCACTATAGAAACATTAATGGAAGGGTATCGGAGAGAAAGGTTCAATATGTCAACACTAGTGATTAAAACTATAAAATTAAAATTTTGCTAAATTGTAATAATTATTTTAATCAAATAATAAGAAAAATATTAAGTTTAATGGTTTCGTTAATATTAACTTATATGTATGTAAATAATTTTTCGATCTCACTCTTTGTTAGATTTCAACATTATCTTAATGTTATAAGCTGCAGTATTTTAATTTCTTTAATTTTAATTCCTTTAAATTGTCCTCTTTTGATTATTAAATGAACGTTATTTTTCTACCAACAAAAACAGCTGTTTATGGTATTGACACATTACTTTCACCTATAATGTTTTCATAGCATTCAGCTTCTGTATAAATCATGCTGAAATGCCAGATTAACACAAGCAAAAATTTACTTTGATTTTTATTATAACTTGAACAAAATAATTTATATTTTAAATATTTCAACTTTTTTGTGATTTTATAAAATTATTTGTACGCTATAATTTTTAATTAAATATTATTAAATATAATAAAAATTCATATTACAAAACCACAAACTAATAATTAATAAACAGCTGTTTCAACATCGGTATGGTAACTCTATAGAATGCAAATCTCAAAAAGAAAATAAACACGTACACACATAAAAATACATTAGAAAAATAAAACTGGAGAGAAAAAATAACAAGATTTTATTATAATTTGTTAAAGCATTAATTAAACAGCACTAAAAAGCGGTTAATTGTTATTATAAAAAAACTAGAATATTTAACACGCGAAATATTAAAAAAATAGCAACAACAACAAACAAACAGATAAACAAAATTAAAAAAAAGTGACGTGTATTTTTTTTGATTGAATGTAAAATAAAACAACAATTTCTGTGATTTACAATAAAAAACAAAAACATACACATGCACATACACTCACTCACTGGGGGTGTATTCCATTCATAAATAGAAAAAAAACAAAACAAATAAAGTGTATTAAGGATAAAATCAAACAAGAAAAACAAACTTGAAATTTTTTTGAAATAAAACTTTCACTTGATTAAACTTTTAAATTTCATATTAAATTTAATTAATGTTTACAATTCACATTCATCATGTCTTTAATACAACAAATACGCGATAAATCAGCCTTTCTAATCTGTCTCCTCTTGGTGATTTGTCTGTATGGCAGTCAACTGTCCTGGGGCTATTTTACATCATACGATAAATTGGACAACAATAAGAACTGTTTCTGTGAGGTGAGTTTGAAGGATTTTGCAGAAAAGGACATAAATTGCAAATAAATTCATTGTTATTCCATTTCACTCCTTTAAACAGCTGGAAGGTTCCATTAATGATTGTAGCTGTGAAGTAGACACTGTGGATCATTTTAATAATATAAAAATCTTTCCCCGCTTAAGTAGTTTATTGGTGAAAAACTACTTTCGCTTTTATCGCGTTAATTTACATCGAGATTGCCCGTTTTGGCCAGATGATAGCAAATGTGCTATGCGTTTTTGTCAGGTGCAAAATTGTGAAGAGAAAAGTATACCCAAAGGTTTAATAGAAAAGGGAGAAAATCATTTTAGGGAGAAAACCTTATTTAAGGTAAGAGAATAGAAAAACATTTTAATAGATTTTTTTAAATATATTTTGTGGGTACTTTTTTTTAACTGATAAATTTCATCATTATCATTCGTCTCATACATCATCATTAAATTAATTTGTATTTTTTTGTTGTTGCTGTTATTTGAAATTATATTTTTGTGTTTTTATACCCTACACCACCATTGGTGGTGGGAATATTATGCGTTTATGCAGATGTTTGTACCACCACTTAAGTTTACCGCTCGATTCAGAATCGACTCGTGAGTCGATTTAAATATTTCCGTTTGTTCGTCCGTCCAGCTGGCTGTCTATGTAAAGCTTGTTCGCATGGTACAGGTTGCAGTTTTGAATATATCTTAATGAAATTTGGCATGTACTATTATTTTGGTCCAAGGATCATGCCTATTGAAATTGATTGTAATAGATCCATTTTTTCATGTAGGCCACTTTCAAAATATATAACGATTTTAACCAAATTTAGCCAAAATAAGTCCTATTATATTCTAAAGCGTTGTACCAAGTTATACGAGATAAAATTCCCTTTTCAACGCATAAATTTCACATAAATATTAGTATCGTAATAATCTACTGCACACATAAGCATAAATAAGGAAAGCAAAGTATACGAGGGTTGTTCATAAAATTTTCGTAGTAGTCATTTCAACCAACAATGTGGTGTAGGGTATTATGTAGTCGGGCTTGACCGACCATAACATTTTTACTTGTTTTTTCCTCTCTGTTTTAAATTACTTTATTCTTGTGGGCGGTTCGTTTGTTTAACTTCAGCTTTTAAATTTAATATTCTAGAATATTAACCTTTTGAGGGGAAAGGGAAAATCACCTTTCTAGAATTTAATTACTGCTTATATTGTACTAGTCTTATTAATGTATATTAAACTAATCGTATATAATTTTAAATACGGATGGAACTTAAGGCGTAAGGAAATTGAGAATTGGAAAAATATTGCGATTTAGTATATTTTGAATATTTATAGAATTTTTTATAAAAATATTAATCATGTTCTAAATTTAGTTTAATTTTAAATATTGATATAAGAACAATTTGAGAGCCCACTGGGTTCCTTAACTAAATCCCATTGTGATGATTGAAAGTGAAAAGAAATGGAAAAAATATATGTATAAAAAGAGATTGATGATGTCAGGTAGACGATAACTGGAACCATCTCTAATTCCTGACAAAACGGTTAACAATCTCTACGTCTACAGAAGCCAACTCAGATAGACAAAATAGTTGACTTTTCTCAGGGAAACTTATTTGAAAGTCCAAAAGGAAATGACAATAACAGAAAGATCGTTCACTCTACATTTGATTCTTCATTCGGAAGAAGATCACAACTATAGCTCAATTGGGCATAAATATGCCGACCTAATTGTATAACTAAAAAGAATTACATTGACACTAATTGCATCTTCCTCATAACTGTTTCTCAATATCCAACATTTGTCAATATCAGATGGAAGATGTTCTGAATATCTAATATTATCGCAAAAACTTAAATTATCAAAATTCATGGTCTGATTTCCTTCCATGATCCACGTTAGTGATCTTGAAACATTCGATTGCTATTCACTTTGTGTTAGTATGAGTTATCTATAATATGAGTTGTATAATGAGCAAATTTTTATAGGACTTTGTTCCCATGTTTAACACTTTAAGATAAATGTTTGTGGCATGTGAAGAGGATGTTTTTGAAAAATACCACAAAAGTTTTACTGATCTAACAATACATCAGCCATCAACCTAGCTGAAGAGTTCCGTCGCTGATTTTCTCGACAAAGAACATTGAACATTAAAAGGTCTTGATTATTTTAATAGTACTTATGACGTAAACATGTAGGCCAAATGGGTTGGTTCAGAAACTAAAGTAAGACAAATTAAAGAATATAGTTGATAATACATCTGAGTGTGTTACACCCAACAATTTTTGCATTAAGAAATTTCGTGGAAATAGCCTGGGTTTCAGAATAGAAAAAGAACTGTCAGAAATCACCTTTTGTTACCCTAAAAGATCACTCAAATAATTAGACTGCTATTCAATTATCTGCATAGCAGCTTCTCTAAACAAACCAGCACTTTAAAAGAAAGAATGTAGCGATCTCAAATTTACATTGCTAAGGTAACCTTGCTCAAGAGTATGGGTTCCAAATACAATTTTCCTAAGCTCTCAAAATACAGTTGGAAAAAACATTGTCTCTTACTTTAGTTTATCGAGGCAAGTGAGACAGAAACTATTGCGGGCAAGACCCATCCTTCTTGCATTGTTTCCACAAATACCAGATGCTTAAATTGCTTCCCATTCAAATGCAAATAACACGAGAGGTGCAATAGTTTAACATAGCTAAACATCTCATCTGCGCTATTCCATAATTGCTTATCCTCTAAAATCCTTCTAAAGCATGGCAGAGGCATTTCCACACATCAACAAGCAATGCCTAGTAAGATCATACATAATGTCATCCGCGGAAAAGTTTCTGTGACCAGGAATACAAACGCCATTTTGTCGTTAATATTGATGTCGCATGAACATTTGCTATGCATCTAACGACCTGTTTGATGTTGGTAATGATCCCGATATCCCATTAATACTAAGCTCTTTTAATGGCAGACATTTTCGGCTGTAGAATTGGTGATTTGACAATGAAATATTCTATGTCACCACTTTTCCATGATGCTTGAAGTCATCAGTATACACCTAATAGATCCTAGCGTAAGAGCCATGTTCCGGGGTCTAAAATTTTGTTAGAAAACAAAACTCTTCTACACGTTTAACATTTATATATATTAAAATTCAAATTAATAGGTTCCTAAAGAGTTAAAAAAAAAACTATTTTTAGTCTTTTAATTGAAGTTAATATAAAATATTTATTGATAATTGTTTTTAATTTATAATAAATGTTATCTTTTAAAAGTTTTTCCCAATATATTCATATCAAACAATGTCTGTTGCATATGCTGACTTTATTAAAGTGTTTTCTGATTATGATTGACTATCAAAAAGCTTCTGGTATCAGAATTAAAATCATTATTTGTTTAATTAATTTATGATAATGCAATTAATAAAAATAAAATATTTATAAATAAAATCTATTGGAAATATTAATATTTGTTATCAGATTTCAAAATTTATTTTGAAAAGTTTGAAAAAGGGGATTTAAAATGAGATTTTTAGGAATTTCTTCAAAATTATTCTGAATAGAGAATTTTCTTCTGGTTTTGAATTTTTATTTATTTTATAATTTTTGGTTATTTTCAGACAACTTTCTGAATTTGAATTTAGTTCATATTTATGCTTTCAATACATTTTATTTTAAATGTTTTCGTTGCATGTTTTTCTATTCGTTCATTTGGCATGAAAACATTTGTTTAAATATTTTGTTTTAAGTTTTCTTCATTTAACTTGTTTTCTTGTAAATAATTCAAAAATTAAAAACAACATTCAATATTGATTTAAGTGCAATAAAAAATAGTGTAAATAAGAAAAAAAATATTATGAAATTTAACAAAAACAAAAACAAAACAATTAACACGGTGATGGCATAACATTTTCGCTAAATAAAACAATAACACAAATAACATCTTTTTCCAATTATTTTCAATACATTTCATCTGATTACAAAAAATCTATTATGAACTATAACAACTTTTTAGTATACGAAAGAGGCCCAAGCTGCCGGTTGTTCAGATGCTGATGATTTCAATAGTTTATTGGGTTTTCTTGACACCAGCATTAGTGATCAAGCCCATAAGGAATTTGAGTTATGGGCTAAACATGATGAAGCTGAAGAAGATTTCTGTATTGTGGATGACAATCAGGAAGGTGCTCAATATGTGGATTTACTTATAAATCCTGAACGTTATACCGGCTATAAAGGTGACTCTGCTCATCGTGTTTGGAATAGCATTTATTTGGAGAATTGTTTTGGTACACAAAACAAATCCAATTCATTTACTGAATATTTAGCTCAAATTGATTTACATAAAATGTGTTTGGAACAACGTGCCTTTTATCGCATTATATCAGGATTACACACCAGCATCAACATACATTTATGCTCAAAATATTTACTCTCAGAGTCAAAAGATTTCCTAGATCCTCAAGGTATCTGGGGACCAAATGTTAAGGAGTTTAAAAGAAGATTTAGTCCAGAGACAACAAATGGTGAAGGACCTCATTGGTTGAGGAATTTATATTTTATTTATTTGGTGGAATTACGGGCATTGGCCAAAGCTGCTCCCTATTTAAGGAGAGAGGAATATTACACAGGTCTAGTGGAAGAAGATCAAGAGACTAAAATGGCCATTAATGATTTATTATCTGTAATTGAGTGAGTTTTAATATAAAAAAAAAAACTTTTTTAATGCAAAAAACAAAATAATGATTTATAATTTTCTTAGATCGTTTACCAATCATTTTGATGAGAACGCTTTATTCTCGGATAGTATTCAGGGTATAAAATTCAAACATGAATTTAAAGAAAAATTTAGAAATATATCCAGAATTATGGATTGTGTTGGTTGTGATAAATGTAAATTATGGGGTAAATTACAGGTGAGAATATTTTATCGATTTAATCGCTTTTATATTAACATTTTTTCTGCAACTCTTTAGACCCAGGGTTTGGGTACAGCTTTAAAAATTTTATACTCTGAAAAACTTAATCAAGCTACGGAAAGTGGTTTATGGAATAAACCTCACATAGAGGCTGATCCTTTATTCAGATTATCACGTACTGAAATTGTGGCATTATTTAATGCATTTGGAAGGTTTGTTTTTCTATTCAATATTTTTATAAACTTTTTTATATTTTTTCTTTTACTTCCAGACTCTCTAATAGCATAGTTGAAATGGAGAATTTTCGAAAATATTTAAGATAATAAATCCATATCAAGTTTTCTTAAAAAGTCTAAAAACAAAACTGTCATAGCAGCCCTCTTAGGCAATTTTTACTTAATGTTTATAGAACATTTATTTATTAATTTAAAAGAATTATATATTTTCTAGTACAATTATATTTTATACTCCGGTCCACAATTCCAAATGTATTAACTTGTTTTCGTTTTTTTTATTTTTATATTTATTAAATTGAAGAAATTAAAGACACTCAACTCACATTTACTTTTGTGAATGTAAATCTATAAATTAAAGGTTTCCCTCCTACCAAAACGCTGGCGTAAATTAAAAAAAATCACTCAAAATATTAAAGAAAAAAAACTTTAAAGAAGTTTATGAAATTCTATAACTGTGTAACTTGTTAATTGTTTTTTTATGAAAATTATATACACTTTAAGTTTAGTTTCTAAGTATATTTATTTTTTATTTAAATAAAAAAGAATTT
Source organism: Cochliomyia hominivorax (assembly GCA_004302925.2). Lineage (NCBI taxonomy): Eukaryota > Metazoa > Arthropoda > Insecta > Diptera > Calliphoridae > Cochliomyia > Cochliomyia hominivorax. The sequence continues at coordinate 18,695,708 of PYHX02000413.1, read as the reverse complement.
TAAAAAAATCTATCACAAAACAAAGTCAAGAAATTTTATTAAATGAAACTGATTTCAAATCTTTTAAAAGGGTGCAATTTTCAATAAATAGAAGTGTAAATTTATATATTTTATTTTTATTTTTTGTGAAATATAACTTAATTTATGCAAGACCACCGTAGGTAGTTGGCTTTATAAGTATAACGTTCGGCTTAGAATAATTTCTGAGTCAATTTAACGATTTCCGTCTTTTGTCTGTTCGGCTGACTGTTCATGTAACGTTGTGAACAGTCTACAAGAAGCAATTTTTGTGATATCTCAATGAAATTTTATACATATTATTATTTAAGCCTAAGGACGAAGCCTATTGAAATTGGCCATGTTTGGTTCAAATACAAATGTTCCTCCCGAAATTGGGTTTTAAGATTATAAAAGTCTTAAATTTAAGGCGATTTTAACCAAATTTGGCACAAGTACGTCTTATAATGTTTTAATACGATAGTCCATACAAACCTCTTCCTAATGCCCCGCTTAGGGCATAAGTCTCACTTACACCTTGAAATTGTAATGAAGACAGGTCAATTTGAAATAATTTTAAGCAAAAATCAATGCGCAAAATTATACGAGGGTCGTTACATAATATCTTCTAGCTCTCATATAACTCTTCAGCAAAATTAATTTTAAATGATATAGAATTCACACAGAAGTTTGTGACATAATAATGTACTGCATAGTTATGACTTAATCAGAAAATAAAATTATACGAGGGTCGTTCATTATTTTTGTACTACTCTTTAACCAATATTGTGTCATAGGATATTACACAGTCGGGCTTCACCGTCTATAGCATGTTTTCATATTGAATTTATAGATAAAAACTGCATTTTCAGTTTTTTTCATATCGAATCAGTTTTTCTTATAAATCGAAAAGAAAAAAAATTGATTAAAGCAATTTTTTAAGAAAATTGTTTAACTTTTCCGGGATACAGAAAAGGATGTCGTTTCAAAATTCATTCGATATATTTAATGAAAATTCAGTTTTTAACCGGCGACAAAGCTTAAACATACATTTTATTTTAATACTTATAATTAAGTCGAATTTTGTGTATAATAAACTTTTTTAACTCCGCACCATTGAAGATGATGGGGGTATAATGCGTTAATGCAAAAGTTCATAAAGGACAGATATGTTGACAAAATTTGGCAGATATTATACTTTTGGCCCAACGACGATTCCTATTGAACCACTTTCCTCCCGGAAGAAAGTTCCACATATAAAGCGATTTTGATGAAATATTTAAAAATATTTTAATATTGTTAAACGATGCCCTAAATTATATGAGTATGGCTCCGTTATTTTTCATGGGTCCCATACAACAACACTTCCGAATATCACTTTGATGGATTTGGTATTGTAATAAAGGTCCATAATTTTATCCTGTTTCTGTGCAAAAGCATAAATCTCACAAAAATGTAATAATGCACCGGACTCGCATTAATTAGAAAATAAATTCATGCGAAGGTCGTACATTAATTTCTGGAAGCTTTCACGTATAACCAACAATGTATTGTAGGGTATTAAATAGTCAGACTTGATCGACTATAACTTCTTACTTTTCTTTCTTGAAGAAAAAGACTGCTGGCAGTAATCGATTGTTGGTAGAAACAACAACAACTCAAAAAACTAGTGAATAATAGTTTGTACGATTCAAAAGCGATGTTATCGGCACGGAAGACAAAGAGACTACTGGTTAAGCGAAAGAAATGAACATGAACAACTGAAAGCACTACTAATTGGAGATTATTTTCAAACAGAAGAAGAACTTTTATTATAATACGTGTTAATGTATTCTGGGAAAAAGGGATACTTTCAGAAGCAGGATAATTTTGTCTCTTATGAATTTTAGTCGTGAGATGTTAAGATGATTTGCCAGTCGGAATGCTATGAAAAGAAGTAAAATCGTATTCCAATAATTCCAAATGCACAAAATTATAATTTTAAAATTATTATAGTTCGGATAATTTGCAAATCGAAGCGATGATGATTAAACTATTTGGAAGAGAGTAGAGAGAAAGTTTTAGTTTATTAGACAAGATAGCACAAATTGCAATACATCTATGCAGAAGAGTCTTGCTGGAATACCCTGTACTAAAGATACCCTGTACTACCACCATTTTAATTCTCTTTCCAAATAAAACTCCATTTAGTTTCATTTAAGATTTGGTACTTTTTTCTTCGAATTATACATATCGTATTTTTTTGTTTTTGTTTTTGTATGTAAATATTTTTTTTAATATTTTTTATTAAATAAAGTTTTAGATTTTAGTTTTTAGATTTTTTTAGATTTTTAGTATATATAAGATATAATAGATTTTTAGATGAATAATAAATTTTTTTATAATATAATAATTATAATTATGTATGTTTGTATATGTATGTTTGTATGTACGAGTATTAACAATAGAAAGAGATCAAAAATGTATTAAATGTAAAATTTTAAATAAATTTGATTTATTTTATCTTTTTTTTTTTTAATTTTTATCGAAAAAATATAAAGTGAAATTGAAATGTTTTTGCGTCTAAAAGTAAAATTAATTAAATTTTATGAATGCAACATTTAATTAAGTTGAAATTTATGTTTAAATTTTATTTATTATTATTTTTCTTTTTCAATATGAATATGTATATCAAATCGTTTGTTTTTTTTTCAATATTTTTTTTTTAAATCACATAATTATTTTGTTCCTAAAAAGTTCAATTATTTTTCTTCTATTAAATATTTTGTTGTTGTTTTTTTTATACATTTTTTTGTTGGTGGTTAACATTGAAGGCAGTTTTTTTTTTATTCAGTTAGTTGTTTATACCCTACACCACCATAGGTATTATGCGTTTGTGCTGTTGTTTGTAACATACAGAAAGAAATGGCATAACACCCACTTTTAAATATACCGGTTAACCCAAAATATCTGTGTCGATTTAACCATGTCCGTCCGTCTGTCTGTCCGGTAGGTTGTCCATGTAAACGTTGTCAACACTTGGAAATTTGGAACATATTATTTTTCAAGGTTGAAGCCTATTAAAATTGGTAATACTCGAGTCCAATATTTCAGGTAGCTCCCATACAAATATCCTTCCGGAATAGGGTTTTAAGGTCGTAAAAGTTCTAAATATAAAGCGATTTCAACAAAAGCAAGTCTTATAGTTTTCTAAATCGATGTGCCGAATTATACGAGGGTCGGAGAATACTTTTCAAACGCATAAATTTCACATAAATTTTAGTATAAGGTACTTCAAACTTAATTGTATATCAGAAAAACAAATTATACGAGGGTCGTTCATAAGTTTTGCGAGACCTTCAACAATGTGGTGTAGGGTATTACATAGTCGGGCTTGACCGACTATAACATTTATACTTATTTTTGTTTTGCTTTTAAATTTTTGTATGTTTTTGTTGTTCTTTTTATTTTCCTCTTTTTTTTTGCAAATTTTTAGATAAAACTTTTTTTATTCCCTCCACCATCTCAAGTGGTGAAGAGGGTACACTCATTTTAACACTTCGTGTGTAACACTAAGAAGGAATAATCTCAGAACTCATAGTGGTTTATCGGTTTGTCTATCTGTTTGTAAGTTTGTCTGTCTGTCTGTTGGCCTGCTCACATCCACAATAATTGACAGACCTCAATAAAATGTGGCTTCAGAATTTCTTATAATCCTGAGAAGTTTGCTATTTGAAAATTTATAGACCGATATCTGAGACCACCTCTAAGTTCATGCGAAGAACTTTCGTAAAATTGTCAATTATAATTTGACAAATTAGAATCATAATATTGTGTTACCATTTCAGAAATTAACAAAATCGGTTCAGTTTAAAAAAATGTTATAGCCAAAACGATAACTAATTTTATGTCTTAAGTTTTTAAGTCTTCCTGTGTTATAGTTGTACGTGTATGTACGAAACATACGTATTTACTTCACACTCATTTGTGGTGGAGGGTATTGAAAATTCGGCACAGCCGAATTAGGAATTTTATTAAAAAATAATAAAACTTAAAAAAAATCGTTTAGAAAATAAAATTTAAGGTACAATTGTGATTTGATTGCACATTCATTCAGAACTTAGTTTTTTAGTTTTTTTTTAGTTTTTGTTTAGAAATATTTTAGTGTAACAATTTTTGTTGTTGTTGTTCTCTGTGTTTTATATAAATTTCTAATTTATATTTTTTTGTTATATTTTTAATAAAAGTTTTTCACATGCACATTAAGAAATTAGTTTTTATTTTTAATTATAAATTTAATCAGTTGTCGTTTAATTTGTTGTTGGTTTTTTTTTTAAATTACAACTAAAGGTTTTTCTGGCATATCGCATTTTGAGGCTTTTTCATCGTCGAATGTATTATCGGTGGTACCGGATTCGTTGGTAGGACTTAGGGGTAATAAAGATTTTGTACTGCCTATCATGGCATGGGCATCACCATCGGTGGGACTGATATCGTGGTCCTAAAAAATATAAAATTTGTAATATATTTTTCAAATTCTGGTTGTAAAAAATTTATTTTTAATTTTTTAAAAAAAATAAATAAATTTAGTGTTTTTGGGAAATTTTTATAAATTAATGTTTAAGAACATTTTTAAAAAAATTTAATTTTTTTATGAGAAATTTTCCAAAAGTTTTGGTTTTATGAGAAAATTTTCACAATTTTTTTTATTTGATTTTTATTGAAAATTTTTACAGTTTTCTTTTTATAGGAAATTTTCACTAACTTTTGTTTTTATTAAAAAATATTGATAAATTTTTTAATAGCAAATTTTTGTTAAAATTTTATTTTTTATATACAAAATTTTACGTAAATTTCATTTTAAAAGAAATTTTATTATTTTTTTATTAAATTTAATTTTTATAAAATATGTTGATAAATTTTCTAATAATAAAACATTTTGGAAATTTCGTTTTTATGTGAAATTTTTAATAAAATTTTTTAATTACAAAAATCTTTACAAATTTATTTTTAACCAAATTTAAAAAAGTTTATTTTAAAAAAATCGTAAAATTTCTTTAAGAGAATTTTGTTCATAAATTATATAAATTTTGTTTTTTTTAGAAAATTTTAGAACTTTTTTAAGAAAAAATTTCATTAAATTTCTTTTTAAAGAAAAATTTTCACAAAAATTATTAAAAAAAAATTTTTTAGAAAAATTTCTTTAAGAACAATTTTTTAAATATTTTTCAAAAAAATTCTTAAAAAAAAATATTTTTATGTTGAAACAAAAATTTATAATTTTTTTAGAGAACAATTATTTCTTAAGAAAAATTTCCATATGCAAAAATTTTCATTAAAATTCTGTTGAGAGAAAAATTTTTTAAATTTTCTTTTGAGAAAAAAATTTTTAAAATTTTCTTTTGAGAAAAAAATTTTTCATAAAAATTATTTTTAAAGAAAATTTTTCATAAATTTTCTCTTGAGAGAAAAATTTTCATAAAAATTCTCTTAAGAGAAAAATTTTGTGATAATTTTACAAAATTTTATCACAAAATTTTTCTATTGAGGGAAAAATTTTCATAAAATTTCTCTTGAGGGAAAAATTTTTACAAAATTTCTCTCGAGGGAAAAAATTTCACAAAATTTCTCTTAAGAGAAAAATTTTCATAAAATTTTTCTTGAGAAAAAAATTCTCTTGAGGGAAAAATTTTGATAAAATTTCTCTTGAGGGAAAAGTTTTGATAAAATTTCTCTTGAAGGAAAATTTTTCACAAAATTTCTTTTAAGAGAAAAATTTTCATAAAATTTTTCTTGAGAAAAAAAATTCTCTTGAATGAAAAATATTGATAAAATTTCTCTTGAGGGAAAAATTTTTGATAAAATTTCTCTTGAGGGAAAATTTTTGATAAAATTTCTCTTGAGGGGAAATTTTATAAAATATTTCTTGAGAGAAAAATTTCATAAAATTTTTCATGAGAGAAAAATTTCATAAAATTTTTCTTGAGAGAAATATTTTATAAAATTTCCCCTCAAGAGAAATTTTATCAATATTTCAATATTAATATTTCTAAGAAAAGAAAAGTGTTCATAAATTCTTTCTAAAAGAAATACATTTTTTCATAAATAAAAAGAGAAAGAGAAAAATATTCATAAAAATTTTTAAGTGAAAAAAATTCTTAATATTTTTGAAAAAAAAAATCTGACTTTAATTTTGTTTAAACTTCCCTCTCATGAATTTTGTTTTGAATTTCATTGAAAATGTTTCTTCAGTTTTCGTTTCAGAGAAAATTTTCTTTTAAAGAATTTTAAGAACTTCTTATGAGAGAATCTTTTTCAAAGAAATTTTTAAAGAAATATTTTAAGAGAAAAATATATTTTCTCTGAAGTTTCTCTTTTGTTCCAAATTCCTAAAAATTGGAATTTGTTTTGGGAATTTATTATTCTGTACTGTATTTATAAAGAGAATATTTTCCTTAAGAGAAAACTAAAATTCTCAAAGCCTGTAAATTTACCTCTAAAGTATTCAATTGATTCATATTATCCATAGTTTCCAAATTTTGTGCCTGACGATTTCTTTTGCTCTTGCGGGATGAATAAATTTCATCAGCATCTGACTCTTCGCCACCACAAATACAACGCATTTTGGCATCATCACCCACCTGAAAAGTGATGTAAATTAAGTATTTCCTCCAATTTGAATTTAGTTTTCCAATTACCTTCACATAAGTTGTTATAATGATCAAAGAGATCGAAGAAATAATAAATAAAACTATAGGAACTATTAAAGAGAATAACAACTCATTGTAGACCTTTTTCAAATCATAGCGAGAGGTAACAAATTCAATTGAAGGATCCTGGAAAATAAATAAAAGTAAATAGAATTTAAGAGTTTTCTCTCTCTCTCTCTCTCTCTCTCTCTCTCTATCTTTACTTACCTTATTGTAGTAACATTGATATCTTGATTGGGCCGTATTGTTATCACCGTCACTACCGTGACGAGCATGAAACTCTTTACATTCTCCCCTCAATGTATTGACACAACCTTCTAAATTGATGAACAGTTTTTTGTTCTTGTAAATAGTCAGATTATGCTGATTGGGTAGGAACTTTTGTTCGGGATCCACTTCAACTTTACTTTCCTCATAAATTTTCCAAAATTGTGTAAAATTCATAAAAGGTTCGGGTAATGATTTTTCCGGTAATAAAGTACCATTCAAACAATCCGTTGCCCTAAAGTAATTTAAACAAAAGTAAATCCTTAACAAAAACAATTCGTATACATCTCCCTCTCTTTCTTACATTATTTTATCGCCATCTCTTGTTACACTCGCACAATTTGTTAACAAGTTACCATCTTCTTCTTTCCAAAATTCCACCGGACTTATTCGAACTCCCTCTTCATTCCCTCGTGCCTCATTAAAGGCTATACCATTCTCACAATCGGCTGCTATAACATTATCTTCCTGGCGATTAAAGATATTAAAGATTTAGAATTATTTTCAGAATTTCAGAACTTCGAACACACTTACATGCATTAATAACACGTTTATGTGAGACGTCGTTATTTTCGAACAATATCTGTCACAACTGAAGGGTTTTTTAATTTTGTACAATGAACTCCATGACACTCAAAGAAACCATTTAATTTTGTATTATCGCGGGCAGAGTTAATTGTTGGTCCATCCGCTTTATGGTGGCACAAGAAGAACTCTGACATATTTTTACAATGACCTGAAATTTTATATTCGTTTTTAATGTTTGAGAAATGGAATTAAATATAAAAAATTACCATTTGAACAGTTGAATACTCCATGAATATTGTTGCACGCAGTTCCATTGTTACAGTTAAATTTATTCAAACGACTCATATCGATCTAAAACGAAAAATGTGAAATTTTCGAGTTGAGCATTAGATTTGCTTTAGAATTAAATCTATTTGAAATATTACAAATATCTTTCCTTCATTATATCAGATTCAAGGATCAAGTCAAATACATATTTTAAAATACCGTTTTGAAATTCAAAAATCCCATTTATCTCTCCCTTGAATAGATATGCTTAGATCAATTAAAGTCTTTTTCCATTTTTAATTAGAATTTCATTTAGGTCCAAGGAAATTATCTGAAAACCCGTTGCACGAAACAACTCGAATCACAATCGGCCAAATACTATCAACCCAGCGGCAGCTGCATCAATTAGAAATGTAATACCCAAGAAAGAACAACCGGATACAGCCGATCAGTTACAACAACCTGATTACCTAGAAAAAATACTTGAACAGTTTTCATAATAAAAAAATCTTGGACCATGGAAACGAATCCCACTGATTTTGTTTTGCTATATAAATCCCCATCGAAATTGTATCTATATCTCACAAAGACCAGTTCGGAACACATTTGAACTTAGTCCACATATAAGTCTCCTTTCTAAATTAACTTTAACGTTCATAACTAATTTACCTCAAAAACATTTGTGTCATGATATAATTTGATATTATCTTTTTCTCTAGAAATCTTAATCGTTTTACCAATTTGTATTACAATCGATCAATAATTTCCCACAGGTTCCATATAAGAAAATGCGTTAAACGTTCACAAATTTTCTGTTGTGAAATTCTACATGAACGTGTTTTATATTTAACTTGAATGATTTCAGCAAATTCTGATCGGTCCATAATGTCCCACATAAGGTTCCTTATGAAGTCAGATTCGATAGATTATTATTTTGGATAAAAAGAACCAATAAAAATCACTAAATTTATCAGACAATTTCCCATAACGATTTATTTATATAAATTAAAAAAGTACCGTTCAAAATATTTAAAAAGTACCATTGAAAAGTTCAAAAAGTACTAAAAATAACCAACTCTGTTTAATAATATTTCGATAATTATTTTCCAAAATAAATTTCGATAAATTTCATTTTAAATTATTTATTTCAAATTTTTATTTTCCAAAGAAAATTTGTGATAAATTTTATTTTTTTATTTTTATAAAAAATCGATAAATTTCTTTTTAAAACAAAATTTTCGATAAATTTTATTTTCAAAGGAATTTAATGATAAATTTTATTTAAAAATAAAATTTTCGATAAATTTTGTTTTTTTTAAAGAAATTATTCGATAAATTTAATTTTAAAAAAATAAGGTTAAAATTTTATAGGAAATTATCGAAGACTTTTTTAGGATTTTTTTAATTCTTAACTTTTATAGAAATTTTCGATAACTTTCATTTTTATAGGAAATTATTCGAAAATTCATTTTTATAGGAAATTTTTATAATAATTTAATTTATAAGAAATTTTTATAATATTTTTAATTTTATAGGAAATTTTTACAAATCATTTTTAGAAGATAGAAAATTTTCGAACATTTTAATTTTTTTTAAGGAAATTAACTTAACTTTTATAGAAATTTTCGATAACTTTCATTTTTATAGGAAATTTTTCGAAAATTTTCAAATTTTTTATAGGAAAATTTTATAATATTTTTAATTTTATAGGAAACTTTTATAATAATTTTTAGAAGATAATTTAGATAATTTTCAAAAATTTTCATTTTTATAGGAAATTAAAAAAGTAGCTTTTATTGAAATTCCATAAGAAATATTTTTATAGGAAAATTTCGAAAAATTCCATTACTATAGGACATTTTCAAAAAATTACTTAAAAGAAATAAAAATAAAATTTAAATTTTTGATAAATGAAATTTAAAGAAATTTTATAGTTAAAAATTATATTTATAGAAATTTTGTATCAAAATAAAGAACAAATTTGTTTTTATAGGAAATATTCAGGAAATTTCGTTTGTAGAAACGAATTTTTATTAAATGAATTAAAAAAAAATTAAATATTTCCTTTTCTTTTTCATAAAAAATTTCTAAAAAATTCGATTTCAGGAAATTTTCAAAAATTATTTTTATTAGAATTTTCGTGTTCCATCTTCAATTTTCTTGGAATTTTATATTTTGCAGACCCGGCAAATTTCCTTTTGCCAAAGCAAATTCTCAAGGTGTTTCTGGCCCTAAGCAAACATTTATGCTGGAAATAATTTAAAATTGCTTTGTGTGGGTGGTACCTCTCTCCCTGATCCTATAAGTCCTATATTTTTTCCAGTGATGGTGTTTCACAGTAGCATTATTGCTGTTATAGTTCTTTTGATATTCGGTAATCAATTTGTGTGGTAAGTACCCCTCCCCCTGGTCCTACACGTCCTACGTTTTATTCAGTAAAACAGTTCCTTGAGGAAGTTTGTTGGGACCAAATTTGAGAGCTCTCATTGTTGCAGTTCTTCGATAATCGAAAATCAATATTTGTTTTCTATGCGAGGTTCCCCTCCCCCTGGTCCTATCGGAATATTTTATAGCCTGTATTACTTCGGGGTATATTGGGATCATTCTGTGAAATTTTTGGAGTCTATACGTTACATACATACATACATACATACATACATATTTCGTTTATATAGATTTCCCTCAATTCCGATAAAAACATTTCAATAAACAACACTTAGACCAAAACGGTGGTTCAACATTGATCACATCTTCCTCTATGCGCAATCTTCCCAAGCTATAACTTCGAAGTGTTTAAGCGTTTAAAATTTGCCTTCTGAATAATAAAAAAATGAAACTTAACTTAATGAAGCCAATTTTACTTCCATTACAACTCTACTCCATCAAAACCCTTCTAAAAATTCCTGAATCTATTATTTACTTTCCTAAACAATACACTCACACTCACACATACTCACGTAAAAAAAATAGAATTGAATAATTGAATTTTATATGGCATTTTGTATTATTTTAAGCATTTTATAGTCTTTTTCCTGGTAATAAAATTAATTATATGCCAACATTTTCTACATATGTGTGTGTGAGTGAATGAATGAAAGAACGAATGAATGTGTGCAAATATATATAGTTGCAACAAGTTGTTGCTAGTATTTCTGGCATTGTGTTGTTGTTGCTGGTGCTGTTATTATTTGTTTGTTTGTTACTCTTGTCATTGTATTTACTCCTGTACATTATTACACCTTTTGAAATTACAGGTGTGGTTGCTTGCCAACTTTTTTCCATCGTCATTCTCTGAAGCTTTCACAGAGAGACACACAGTCATACACAAACTCTTAGGTAATATTATTTCCTACTAAAAATAACCTTAACTTGGAACTACTTTTCTAATGTCTAAGTGTCTTCAACAAGATAAACATTTGAAATTCCCATTTCACTTGAATTTACACTTCAACAAATAAATAAATGTTCATCCAAAAAAAAAAAAAAAAACACAAATACAATAACAACATGACAATGGTAGCAGCAATACAAACAACAATAACAACACAATAACGAATCCACAATGCTACTAAAATATTGAGCTACAATTTTATCTTCCATAGACACAATGATGATAATGATGAGGACATTGCTGCTGATCATCATTATCATCATTTGTCCAAAGTGACTCATTTCTAATGTTGTTTATTTCGTTCACTGATAGTTGGGTGGGTGGGTTTTTGAGGATGTAATGTATTATGGTATGTTTAACAACCCAACTGTCTGTCGTTGTGATAGATGACAATCCAACCACGCTTACGCACACACTGCACAC
>PYHX02000413.1:18653995-18684046 GCA_004302925.2 Cochliomyia hominivorax | reverse complement strand
ATAAACTTCTTTAAAGTTTTTTTTTTTCTTTAATATTTTGAGTGATTTTTTTTAATTTACGCCAGCGTTTTGGTAGGAGGGAAACCTTTAATTTATAGATTTACATTCACAAAAGTAAATGTGAGTTGAGTGTCTTTAATTTCTTCAATTTAATAAATATAAAAATAAAAAACGAAAACAATTTCATACATTTGGAATTGTGGACCGGAGTATAAAATATAATTGTACTAAAAAATATATAATTCTTTTAAATTAATAAATAAATGTTCTATAAACATTAAGTAAAAATTGCCTAAGAGGGCTGCTATGACAGTTTTGTTTTTAGACTTTTTAAGAAAACTTGATATGAATTTATTATCTTAAATATTTTCGAAAATTCTCCATTTCAACTATGCTATTAGAGAGTCTGGAAGTAAAAGAAATATAAAAAAGGTTTATAAAAATATTGAATAGAAAAACAAACCTTCCAAATGCATTAAATAATGCCACAATTTCAGTACGTGATAATCTGAATAAAGGATCAGCCTCTATGTGAGGTTTATTCCATAAACCACTTTCCGTAGCTTGATTAAGTTTTCAGAGTATAAAATTTTTAAAGCTGTACCCAAACCCTGGGTCTAAAGAGTTGCAGAAAAAATGTTAATATAAAAGCGATTAAATCGATAAAATATTCTCACCTGTAATTTACCCCATAATTTACATTTATCACAAACCACACAATCATAATTCTGGATATATTTCTAAATTTTTCTTTAAATTCATGTTTGAATTTTATACCCTGAATACTATCCGAGAATAAAGCGTTCTCATCAAAATGATTGGTAAACGATCTAAGAAAATTATAAATCATTATTTTTTTTTGCATTAAAAAAGTTTTTTTTTATATTAAAAACTCACTCAATTTACAGATAATAAATCATTAATGGCCATTTTAGTCTCTTGATCTTCTCCACTAGACCTGTGTATATTCCTCTCTCCTTAAAATAGGGAGCAGCTTTGGCCAATGGCCCGTAATTCCACCAAATAAATAACAATATAAATTCCTCAACCAATGAGGTCCTTCACCATTTGTTGTCTCTGGACTAAATCTCTTTTTAAACTCCTTAACATTTGGTCCCCAGATACCTTGAGGATCTAGGAAATCTTTTGACTCTGAGAGTAAATATTTTGAGCATAAATGTATGTTGATGCTGGTGTGTAATCCCTGATATAATGCGATAAAAGGCACGTTGTTCCAAACACATTTTATGTAAATCAATTTGAGCTAAATATTCAGTAAATGAATTGGATTTGTTTTGGTGTACCAAACAATTCTCCAAATAAATGCTATTCCAAACACGATGAGCAGAGTCACCTTTATAGCCGGTATAACGTTCAGGATTTATAAGTAAATCCACATATTGAGCACCTTCCTGATTGTCATCCACAATACAGAAATCTTCTTCAGCTTCATCATGTTTAGCCCATAACTCAAATTCCTTATGGGCTTTGATCACTAATGCTGGTGTCAAGAAAACCCAATAAACTATTGAAATCATCAGCATCTGAACAACCGGCAGCTTGGGCCTCTTTCGTATACTAAAAAGTTGTTATAGTTCATAATAGATTTTTTGTGATCAGATGAAATGCATTGAAAATAATTGGAAAAAGATGTTATTTGTGTTATTGTTTTATTTAGCGAAAATGTTATGCCATCACCGTGTTAATTTCTTTTTTTTTTTTGTTTTTGTTAAATTTCATAATATTTTTTTCTTATTACACTATTTTTTATTGCACTTAAATCAATATTGGAATGTTGTTTTTAATTTTTGAATTATTTACAAGAAAACAATTTAAATGAAGAAAACTTAAAACAAAATATTTAAACAAATGTTTTCATGCCAAATGAACGAATAGAAAAACATGCAACGAAAACATTTAAAATAAAATGTATTGAAAGCATAAATATGAACTAAATTCAAATTCAGAAAGTTGTCTGAAAATAACCAAAAATTATGAAATAATAAAAATTCAAAACCAAAAGAAAATTATCTATTCAGAATAATTTTGAAGAAATTCCTAAAAATCTAATTTTAAATCCCCTTTTTCAAACTTTTCAAATAAAATTAGAAATCTGATAACAAATATTAATATTTCCAATGGATTTTATTTATAAATATTTTATTTTAATTACCATAAATTAATTAAATAAATAATGATTTTAATTCTGATACCAGAAGCTTTTCTGATAATCATAATCAGAAAACACTTCAATAAAGTCAGCATATGCAACAGACATTGTTTGATATGAATATATTGGGAAAAACTTTTAAAAGATAACATTTATTATAAATTAAAAACAATTATCAATAAATATTTTTTACTAACTTCAATTAAAAGACTTAAAATAGTTTTTTTAACACTTTAGGAACCTATAAATTTGAGTTTTAATATATATAATGTATCTCATAAGGATATTATAAATGTTAAACGTGGAGAAGAGTTTTGTTTTCAAAAAAAATTTAAGACCCCGGAACATGGCTCTTGCGCTAGGATCTATTAAGTGTATACTGATGACTTCAAGCATCATGGAAAAAGTGGTGACATTGAAGATTTCATTGTCAAATCACCAAATTCTACAAGCGGAAATTTCTGCCGTTAAGCGAGCGGCCAATTAGCTCAGTAATAATGGGATATCGTGATCATAACCAACACAAACAGGCCATTAGATTCATAACAAATGTTCATGTGACATTAATATCAACGACAAAATGTCGTTTGTATTCCTGGTCACAGAAACTATTCCGTAGATGACATTATGGATGATCTTATTAGGAATTGCTTGTTGATGTGCGGAAATGCCTCTGCCATGCTTTAGAAGGAGTTTAGAGGATAAGCAATTATGGAATAGCGCAGATGAGATGTTTAGGTAAGTTAAACTATTGCAGCTCTCGTGTTATTTGCACGGGTACAGCATTTAACGGGAAGCAGTTTAGGCATCTGGTATTTGTAGAAACAATGCAAGAAGGATGAGTCTTGCCCGCAATAGTTTATGTCTCACTTGCCTCGATAAACTAAAGTAAGAGACAATGTTTTTTCCAACTGTATTTTGAGAGCTTAGGAAAACTGTATTTGGAACCCGTAATCTTGAGCAAGGTTACCTTTGTATGTAAATCTGAGATCGCTACATTCTTTCTTTTAAAGTGCTGGTTGGTTTAGAGAAGCTGCTATGCAGATAGTTGAATAGCAGTCTAATTACTTAAGTGTTCTTTTAGGGTAACACAATGGTGATTTCTGACAGTTTTTTTTCTATTCTGAAACCCAGTCTGTTGCCAGGGAATTTCTTAATGCCAAAAATGTTGGGTGTAACACACTCAGATGTATTATCAACTATATTCTTTAATTTGTGTTACTTTGGTTCCCGAACCAACCCATTTGGCCTACATGTTTACGTCATAAGTACTATTAAAATAATCAAGACCTTTTAATGTTCAATGTTCTTTGTCGAGAAAATCAGCGACGGAACTCTTCATCTAGGTTGATGGCTGATGTATTGTTAGATCAGTAAAACTTTTGTGGTATTTTTCAAAAACATCCTCTTCATATGCCACAAACATTTATCTTAAAGTGTTAAACATGGGAACAAAGTTCTATAAAAATTTGCTCATTATACAACTAACAAAATCACTAATGTGGATCATGGAAGGAAATCAGACCATGAATTTTGATCATTTAGGTTTTTGCGATAATATTAGATATTCAGAACATCTTCGAATGTTTCAATATCACTAACGTGGATCATGGAAGGAAATCAGACCATGAATTTTGATCATTTAAGTTTTTGCGATAATATTAGATATTCAGAACATCTTCCATCTGATATTGACAAATGTTGGATATTGAGAAACAGTTATGAGGAATATGCAATTAGTGTCAATGTAATTCTTTTTAGTTATACAATTAGGTCGGCATATTTATGCCCAATTGAGCTATAGTTGTGATCTTCTTCCGAATGAAGAATCAAATGTAGAGTGAACGATCTTTCTGTTATTGTCATTTCCTTTTGGACTTTCAAATAGGTTTCCCTGAGAAAAGTCAACTATTTTGTCTATCTGAGTTGGCTTCTGTAGACGTAGAGATTGTTAACCGTTTTGTCAGGAATTAGAGATGGTTCCAGTTATCGTCTACCTGACATCTTCAATCTCTTTTTATACATATATTTTTTTCCATTTCTTTCCCCTTTGAAGTCATCACAATGGGATTTAGTTAAGGTACCTAGTGGGCTCTCAAATTGTTCTTATATCAACATTTAAAATTAAACTAAATTTATGTTTAATATTTTTATAAAAAATTTTATAAATATTCAAAATATCCAAAATCGCAATATTTTTCCAATTCTCAATTTCCTTTTGCCTTAAGTTCCATTCGTATTTAAAATTATATTGAAATCAATTTAATATATATTAATAAGACTAGTTCAATATAAGCAGTAATTAAATTCTAGAAAGGTGATTTTTCCCTTTCCCCTCAAAAGGTTAATATTCTAGAATATTAAATTTAAAAGCTGATGTTAAACAAACGAACCGGCCACAAGAAAAAAGTAATTTAAAACAGAGAGGAAAAAACAAGTAAAAATGTTATGGTCGGTCAAGCCCGACTACATAATACCCTACACCATTGTTGGTTGAAATGACTACTACGAAAATTTTATGAACAACCCTCGTATACTTTGCTTTCCTTATTTATGCTTATGTGTGCAGTAGATTATTACGATACTAATATTTATGTGAAATTTATGCGTTGGAAAGGGAATTTTATCTGGATGGTTATATGGGAATTAGGAGAAATAATACGCCGATCCTCGTATAACTTGGTACAACGCTTTATAATATAATAGGACTTATTTTGGCTAAATTTGGTTAAAATCGTTTAGTATTTAAGAATTTTATGTACTTAAAACCAACTTCCGGGCGACATTTGAAAGTGGCCTACATGAAAAAATGGATCTATCATAATCAATTTCAATGGGCATGATCCTTGGACCAAAATAATAGTACATGCCAAATTTCATTAAAATATATTCAAAACTGCAAACTGTATTACGAGAACAAGCTCTACATAGGCAGCCAGCTGGACGGACGGACAAACGGAAATACTTAAATCTATGGTGGTGTAGGGTATAAAAAAACACAAAAATATAATTTCAAATAACAGCAACAACAAAAAAATACAAATTAATTTAATGATGATGTATGAGACGAATGATAATGATGAAATTTATCAGTTAAAAAAAAGTACCCACAAAATATATTTTAAAAAATCTATTAAAATGTTTTTCTATTCTCTTACCTTAAATAAGGTTTTCTCCCTAAAATGATTTTCTCCCTTTTCTATTAAACCCTTCGGTATACTTTTCTCTTCACAATTTTGCACCTGACAAAAACGCATAGCACATTTGCTATCATCTGGCCAAAATGGACAATCTCGATGTAAATTAACGCGATAAAAGCGAAAGTAGTTTTTCACCAATAAACTACTTAAGCGGGGAAAGATTTTTATATTGTTAAAATGATCCACAGTGTCTACTTCACAGCTACAATCATTAATGGAACCTTCCAGCTGTTTAAAGGAGTGAAATGGAATAACAATGAATTTATTTGCAATTTATGTCCTTTTCTGCAAAATCCTTCAAACTCACCTCACAGAAACAGTTCTTATTGTTGTCCAATTTATCGTATGATGTAAAATAGCCCCAGGACAGTTGACTGCCATACAGACAAATCACCAAGAGGAGACAGATTAGAAAGGCTGATTTATCGCGTATTTGTTGTATTAAAGACATGATGATTGTGAATTGTAAACATTAATTAAATTTAATATGAAATTTAAAAGTTTAATCAAGTGAAAGTTTTATTTCAAACAAATTTCAAGTTTGTTTTTCTTGTTTGATTTTATCCTTAATACACTTTTTTGTTTTGTTTTTTTCTATTTATGAATGGAATACACCCCCAGTGAGTGAGTGTATGTGCATGTGTATGTTTTTGTTTTCTATTGTAAATCACAGAAATTGTTGTTTTATTTCACACTCAATAAAAAAAATACACGTCACTTTTTTTTAATTTTGTTTATCTGTTTGTTTGTTGTTGTTGCTATTGTTTTAATATTTCGCGTGTTAAATATTCTAGTTTTTTTTTATAATAACAATTAACCGCTTTTTAGTGTTGTTTAATTAATGCTTTAACAAATTATAATAAAATCTTGTTATTATTTTCTCTCCAGTTTTATTTTTCTAATGTTTTTTTATGTGTGTACGTGTTTATTTTCTTTTTGAGATTTGCATTCTATAGAGTTACCATATCGATGTTGAAACAGCTGTTTATTATTATTAGTTTGTGGTTTTGTAATATGAATTCTTATTATATTTAATAATATTTAATTAAAAATTATAGCGTACAAATAATTTTATTAAATTACAAAAAGTTTAAATATTTAAAATATAAATTATTTTGTTCAAGTTATAATAAAAATCAAAGTAAATTTTTGCTTGTGTTAATCTGGCATTTCAGCATGATTTATACAGAAGCTGAATGCTATGAAAACATTATAGGTGAAAGTAATGTGTCAATATCATAAACAGCTGTTTTTGTTGGAAGAAAAATAACGTTCATTTAATAATCAAAAGAGGACAATTTAAAGGAATTAAAATTAAAGAAATTAAAATACTGCAGCTTATAACATTAAGATAATGTTGAAATCTAACAAAGAGTGAGATCGAAAAATTATTTACATACATATAAGTTAATATTAACGAAACCATTAAACTTAATATTTTTCTTATTATTTGATTAAAATAATTATTACAATTTAGCAAAATTTTAATTTTATAGTTTTAATCACTAGTGTTGACATATTGAACCTTTCTCTCCGATACCCTTCCATTAATGTTTCTATAGTGCTTTCTGTCACTTTGCTCGAACAGGTAGGAGATGGACTAACACAGTATTGGACTAATTTTTTGTGCTCTTCAAATCTCTTTAACCAAGAGCCCAATAACTCTTCAGAGGTTTAAGCTACGAACAGTTTGGTACAAATACCACTTTGTAGTTTTTCTACCACTCAAGAGCTTGTTTACCATGAAAAGCCAAAAATTGTCCATTATGAAATCTTATTAAAAAAAGCATCTTTTCCTTGATGTAAATTTCGGTATTAATAGAGCTACTTATATGCAGGTGCTGTCCATTATGCAGCAAGAATGCTTATTTTTTTAACTTGACTTAAATTTTTTTTAATTTAATAATTTTAGGTCGCACTTTTTCAAGAGATACTTGAGTTAAAAGTTTTATTGAAATAGGTGTGTTAAGAATTTTTCTCACTGCTTACCTTGAAGAAACTTGGTATGTATCACCATTTTGTTTCAAGGACGATCAAGGATATTTAAATTGATAATAATGGATCCATCTTATAAAATTCTAAAATATGTTACTAAATTATACGAGGATCGATCCATTATTTCTCATAGGTTCGATACAACTCACTTCCAAATGTCACTTTGAAAGGCTTCATTCTAACGTATACATTGACGTTGTAATATGAATTAGTCAAATTTTATTTAACAAAAAATCTATAATCTCCAGTTTCTAAAAAATTCCCCCCGAAAATTATTGTTACAATATCAACGTATATGTGAGATCTAAGCCCTTCAAAGTGATATTTGTAAGGAGGGTTGTGTGGGACCTAAAACGATGTGCAAGTTTTAAAATATCATAAAAATAATTTATGCTATTATTTTTATATTTAAATATTTAAAATATCCATCATCACAAATTTCGGTAGGCATCGTCCTTGGTCCAAAATAATAACACATGCCAAATTTCATTAAGATACCTTTTAAACGGAAGGACAGACAACGTTAAATCGATCCTGAGTCGAACGGTATACTTTAAAGTGGTGGTATCTAATTTTTTTCTGCCCCTTGCAATTTTTGCACAAACGCTTAATAACCCAACCACCTATGGGGGTTTTAGGGTATGAAAAACAAATTTTGTAGTCTCTAGTGATGAAATTTTAAATCTTCTTCGGAAATCCTTTCATTAACATTTAAATAGTATTTTCTGTCACTTTGCTCGTACAGGTAGTCCATCTCCGTTTGAAATCTAATACACTTTTTGACATTTTTTTGTCTCTTCAATTCTCTTTTTCCACTGGTCTTAGATCCGGATTGTATGAAGGATTTGCCTCTCTTGGTACAAATACAACATTATCGTTGTTGAACCACTTAAGGTCTTGTTTACCACGGTGACAGAATGCCAAGTCAAACCAAAAATAAGTCGAATAATAATGAAGTCGTATAAATTAATTGATGTAAAATTTTCCTCGTTACAAATATTTGACTTCTTTTGTAGTAATTGAAAAATTTTGCGAAATTTTATCTGCTTTTGATTTCTAAACTTTTCTTCAACATTCCCTCGAGCACTAACAACAAAAAATTTGGGAACAGGAAGTTGTGAAAAATCTGCCAGAACAAATGTATCGCGATCCATTATGCAGAAAGAACATTTTTTTAGAAAATGGGTTGTTTTTTAATCTGCTTTAGCTTTAACTTTTCGTATCAAACAGTCCGATCATTGATTTAACGGTTAATTTCCTGACAGATGTGTTGAGAGTACTGTATTCAAGAATCGAAACCGAAAACCGATTTTTTTCAATTACAGAAAACCGACTGGTTTCGAATAATTTTAATTTTCGAATTATTCGTCATGCCGTTTTTTCAATCGATTAACCGGTTTTAAATGGAAGACACTTTTAGGATTTCCACTAAAATATTCAGATTTATTTCTGCTGTGTCCGTTCGTTTTCATCATAATAACATCGATAAAAATTATAATATAAGATTTTGTAAGATTTTTTATTCAAGAATATACAAGTTTTAGGTAAAGTGGTAGAGGCCTTTAATTAAGAAATGTTCAGAATTTCAAGCATAAGTTTCTCTAAAGGAAAAATAATGGATTTATCCACCCATTTGGGGCATTATATAGTGCAAGTATAATTTGATGAAATCTGTTTCAAATGACTATTTTGCTAAACAAGAAACGGTTAAGCGATTTTTGACATAAAACCGTATTCGAAAACCGGTTTTCTGAAAATGTTTGATTACAATGGAAACTTTATTTCAACTTCATTCCATATAAAAGTCATTACACGGTAAAGGTTTTTTTATTCGTTAAACTCACAATTTCTATTAATAATATTTTCTATAAATTTATTTATAAAAAAACAAAAACCGGTTAACCAGTTTCTTTCTACATAAAACTTCGAATACGGTTTTATTGCAAACGTAAGGTTTTTATGAAAAGCCCAACATTCGAATAACTCGAAAACCGGTTTTCTGAAAATTTCAGTTTTTTGAAAACACTAGTTGAGAGCTCTTTTTGGTTTCAAAATTGCTTTTTAAATTTTTTGACTTAAGAAAGATCATATTGACCATTAATTCTATCTGAAACAGTTTTCTATTAACGGAAATGTTCTCCCGTTACTGTTTAATAACATTGGAAACAATTTGTTGGCAGACCTTTAAATACTGGGCCACCGTTTTTAGGACCCATTGAGATTTTCTTGAAAATATATAATAATTTTAGTGCGTACTTTTTTCTTAGATTTGATAATTATTTTCTGAAGATTTTATCCATCAGGTATGGGTTTGTAAGATATGATCTTTGACTTCTTACTATTATCCTCTCTATATCTACAATAAGATCTTATGTGATCAGTATGCGAAACTTCTGTAATAAATCGTCTAATTTATAAAATAATTATCTAATTTGATTCTTTCTTTCTTCTTTCATCTATTCTCTTTCATTTTTTTATTATTCCTTTTGATTCCATATCAAAATATAATTGATTATCATATTTATGGTTCTAGCGATCATTTATTGTTTGTTAAGTGTCAATTAATAACTTTATTATATTTATTTTTCTTAATCAAATATTGATTCAATTTATTATTGTTTGAAGGCAGGATAACAAAAAGTTGAATATTATTGATTTGAATACATAGAAGAAAAGGATTCAATCCATTGTTCCCAGGCTTTATTTTAGAATAAAAAACGAATAATAATAATATTGAAATTTTCCTTTTTATGTAAATTTTATGATAAGAAATTGAAAAAGATGATGAAGAAGAAGAATATATGGTAACAAGGACGTACCCACAGATTGAGTGATGATCTTAATTTATCTCAGAAACACACATGCACACGATCTACTTTGTTATCCCTCGTTTTTTCGTTTTTTTAACGTGACTTACATACCAAAACAATGCTTAGTGGTGAAAGGGATCATTGTTTAACCCACAAAACATTTCCAGACATGAAAACGAAAGGGTTGTTGTTTAGTTGCGTCTAAGAAAATGAAATCTTATGTAAATTTTTCTTAACATAAGATTTTGATGGAAAAGAAATAATTAAAGAAAAATGCAAATAAGTTGGAACGAAATGACCTTAAGCGGTTTATGGAAATATAAGTTTAAGATTTAAATGTACATCATTCGAATTTTTAATCAATCATTAGTTTAATAAGAATCTTTTTTTATATTCTAAATCACTATTTGCATTATTACTTAATGATCTTTTTCTTCCATGGATTTTAAAGATCATTTATCATAATTGAGAACAAAATTTTTTACCTAGAATTTTAGGTTTTTTCTTCTGAAATGATATTTAAATGGTGAGATTTTTTGTATATTTCATTTAATCAATCACTGTGAAACAAATTTTAGCTTAAAAATTTAAAATTTATGCTAAAAAATTCAACACAAGATCATTTATTACGAAAATCAATTGAGATCTTTTTAAAAAAAAATTTCCAAAAATTATTCTTTATTCAATCTGCTTTAAATCTTCCAAATTGATTTTAACTTGCATTCATGTGCGATCGCACAGTGGCACTTTTTTTTGGAAATAATTTATTAACTTTTCGCAAAAAATTTAGATCTTTTTAAAAAAATTTTACAAAATTTTATATATATTTTTCGGTTCCTTTTTATAATTTAAACAGTAAACCTTGTTCCCTATACAATTTTCCAAATTTATTTCTTAATTTAACTTGCATTTATGTGCGATCGCACAGTGATCCGAAAATACTTTTTAATGGTAATAATTCTGTCACTTTGGATCTTTTGAATATTTGTTAAGAGAGTTTTTCCAATTGATTTGGAGAAGGACATGCTTCTAGCGGGGTATCCTCCAAATCAATTGGAAACCACCTCTAGAAAGTCCATGTGAAATTTCGTTAAAATATATTAAATAGTTCCAAAGTTATAGAATTATTTCCAAAAAAGCGATTTGGAACCACTGTGAATCGTTTTCAAAAGAAATTAGCTCCTTTTCAAGATTCTATAAAATACTCAAAACCCAAAATCCCATAAATCTTTTCACCCTTGTGTTTGCAAATATTAATAACAAATAAAATTCTGCACGATCCTCTTTACAAATTGACATGATCCTTTTGCAAATTAGGGTTGATTTTCGTTTATTGCAAATATTTATTTATTTATTGTGCCAATAATCTATTGATCGCATGTTGTATTTAGAAGTGTGCCAATATTATTTATTTAGCAAATAAATACAATAGAATTGAGAAAAAATATCAATAGATCTTTTCTATAGATTATTGATCTTGATCTTCAGTTTAATTTGTAATTCTACTTGTAATTTGAGATGATAGTTTATGGTCTTTGTGTGGTAACAAGATCCTTTTTTTGTTGATCTTGTGATCGATTTTTGGTTTATGATTTTATATTTTGACTTCTGGAGTGAGAATAAATTGTAAATGGGAAAAAAAATAAATAAATTTATTGTTGTTTATTTAACAAAATAGAAAATCGACTAAATTTGCAAAAATCACAATTTTCGTTTGAAAAAAAAAGAAATCATGTTAAACAATTGAGAGTTGCTAATATACAGTGGGATCACACAGAAAAAATACAAACGTAAACCCGTTCAATTTGAATTAAATGAAAATAAAATTATTCAATTTTAAATCAACTTTGTTCAATGTTAATTTTGCTTCATGTTTTTTTCTGTATGAGAGAATCGATTTTTTTGCCGTTAAAACTTAGGCAGTTTGAATTCCATTAGAGCTTCATGGGTGGAATTATAAGGATGCAAAGTGGAACACCTGGAAGATCTGATTAAAATGATGGATCAGAAAAAAATTATTAAATATTTTTAACAAAACCCAACTTGGTTCTACTAAAAACATCTGACAAACGATTTCCATTGTTATTAAATAGTACCGGAAAAACTTGTCTGTTGCTGGAAAACCTGTTTCAAGCCGAAAAAAAGAAAGCATCTTTAAAAGAGCTGCCAACACATGCAGTAGGAAAGTAGCATGGACTTGATATGAAAAGGTTATGTTAATGCAGGTTTAAAAACATACAAAAATAATAAAGTATGGAACTTGAAGTCAAGTTTTCTAAAAAAAATATTATTTCTGAATAATAAATGATGAAACGTGTGTTTTCCAGATTTTTCAAAACTTGCTGATCAAAAATTTATGTTACTAATGCTCTTGGAATGTTTAGGATCCAAAACAAGTCAAAATTTTCTAAAAAGTTCTTGGTATGACAAGCAATATGTAATTGCAGCAAAAGAAGCCAATCATTTGTTACCAGGTGATTTGACTTGGTATACTGTAACTATGGTAACAAGCCCTTGAATGGTACAAGAATAATAATGTGGCATTTATACAAAGAGAGGCAAATTCTCCAAACTGCCCAGAGCTAAAGCCAATGGAGAGATATTGGGCTCTTGTTGAAAGAAAATTGAGGAGCACAAAAATGGTGTCCAAAAGTGTGATAGATTTTAAACGGAATAATAATTTCAATCTAAAAAAAATAAAACTTTAAGTTTAGTGGTTACATTTCCCATAACGTATATGTATGTTAAGAATTTTTCAATCTCACTTCTTATATCAAAATAATTATATGTGTCAAACTTTATAAAATTATATGTAAAATCGCAAACTGGATGACAAACTGATTTTCGGAATTATCAAAATTTTGTGTTTCACTGATCCGATGTTGACGATTTAAGAGGAATGTAATAAAATATATGATCAAATTCTGTTTAAATCTGTTCTCTTAAATCAGTTTAATTGTAAATTTTAGATTCTGAAATTAGCTTGATATATGGATCTATAATTTTTTGATACTAAACGGATATGATCGGTTTTATATAGCAAACTGATATGTTTTCGACAGACGGACACATTAGTGGACTGATGGACAGACAGATGGACATAGCTAAACGACTAAAATTTAATTTCTTCTTGGTGTTACAAACGGAATGACAAAGTTAATATACCTCCATCACCACTAAAACTAAAAGTGATAACCCTCACATGTTGGTGCGTTAATGGATAAATGAACCATAAAATAAATGTTATTTCGAGATTTTTTTAAATATCAATACTCAATCGATCAGCTTTAAAGGTCCCTTCCATTCCCTGCGCCCTCTTAATACTTGTACGCATTCAAATTCTTTGAAAAACATCTTAAAAATATCAAATCTCAAACATAAGATCTAACAAAAGACGATATTGTTACCGAAGATGGGTCAAAACTTTACTAAAGTCCAAAAACTCTTTAAACTGTAAGAAATCTACCACACATATTTTGGAGAATTATAAGGACTGTCTATATGTTATAGATATTGCCATTAAAACCTTTAAAATTCATCTCAAAACAAGTAAAAATATTGCAGTTGGTCAAGCCCGGCTATGAAATACCCTACACCATATTGTTGGTTGTAAATGACTGCTACTTAGAATTATTTGCTTTTCTTGCATTATTTGCTTTTCTTATTTATGATTATGTGTGCAGTAAATGATTATGATACCAACATTTATGTAAGAATTATACATTTAAAATCGGATTATTTTCTGTAAGGTTATATGAAAGCTAGAAAATATAATGGACCGACCCTCGTTTAATTTGGCACGTCGATTTTAGCTTATATAAATCTTAATATGACTAAATATTATTACAACACCCCCGTATATGTGCGATTTATGAGTTTCAAAATGATATTTGGAGGGCTGGTTGTATGGGACCTATAAGAAGTAATGGATCTATCCTCGTAGAATTTGGCATAACCTCTTAAAATATAATAAGACATATTTGTACAAAACTTGGTAAAAATTGTTTTTTATTTAGGATTTTATTGGACCAAAAACCCCATTCTGGGGGGACATTTATATGGGGCCTATATGAAAAAATGGACCGATCATAATCAATTTCAATAGGCATCGTCTTTGGGCCAAAAGAATAATACATGTCAAATTTCATTAAGATACCATTAAAACTGCGACCTGTATTTTGCGAACAAGCTTTATATGTACAGACAGCCGGACCAACATGCCTAAATCGATTCAGGAGGTGATTCTGTTTAGAACGGTATACTTAAAAGAAAGTGGTAGGACTATTTTTTCTGACCGTTACAAACACCTACACAAACGCATAATACCTATGGTGGTGTAGGGTATAAATATCCATATGAAGTTTTGATCGAAAAAAATTCAGTAGTTCAAAAATTGCAGAACTAATAAAAAAGAAGACTTTTGGGTAACTTCACATGGCCAGCCAGGCGGACGGAAAATGTCAGATCATCCCAAAAAGTGAGTTATATTTGTATCTCATTTGAAAGTGTTGAAATAGAGCTTTTAAATACATTCTAACTGGAACTGTTATATATTTGTCTTTACTTCAAAATAACGCAGTATATCGACACAATACAGTAAAAATCAATTAAATTTATTTTTATACAAATCTGTGATCGTTTATATTCCCGATGTGATCGTTTATTACTGTAAAATAAAAAATTTGTTACACTTTTTCTCATATTTTTTTTAACTTTCTTAAACTTTTTTTACCTAAAAAATTTTCGAATTTTCATTTTCATTAAGACAGATGTTGGAAGAAAACAAAACTCTTCTTCTAAATTACATAACGAAAGTAAAAACTCCCCACATCAAATTAAAATTTAAATATTTTATTCATATTACGCGTATTTCTCCTTTAATATATTTTTTTTTTTTTCGAAATCCCTCACGAAGGAAAAATAATTGAAATTTTTTATAAAAAAATCATTTTTTATGCTGAACATGTTTCTCATGTGTGGAAAAAAAGCGAAAAGAAAAATCCTTTCTTTTTTGTATAGAGCAAAGATAAATGGATTAAATCCTTTTTTTTTTGGTCTTAAAAATTATGTTTAAATCAAGGTGGTGGATGCTTTTGGCTGGATGATGTCCTTAATAGCGAAGAAACTTCGTATGCAAATGAGCATTAAGATCATTTGTCTTTTCTTTCTCTTTAGAGGACAACAAAAGGGATGCTTTGATCATTAGAATATTGAAGATGAGTTTTTTTCTTATAGTTTAAGGATATTTATGAAAAAAAAATGTGAATATCCTTTCGCTTTTTTTAAGGATTTTTTTTACCCAAAAAAAGTAAATGATCGTGAGAATTTTTGAGGAAAAAAATCAAGGAAAGAAAACTTAAAAAAGCGTTATTTTAAATAAAATATATGAAAGGTGATGTTAAAATTCTATAGATTAAAAAATATACGATCACTGGTGCAAGATCATATAGGAAAAAGAAAAGATCTTTCAAAGATCATGAATATTTTTATAATTTTTTTAGTAAAGATTATTGATAATAAATTGTAGGTGAATATTTCACAATGAAACAATAAAATTTCTAAAATAAGGATCTTCTATTAAAGTGATCTTTATCTCTATAATGTTGCTTTCATTATAGTTCTTCTTTTATTTAAAATATAATAACGTCATTGTTTGCTAAGTGTCAATTAATAACTTTATTATATTTTTATTATTTCTTATAATCAAATATTGATTCTATTTAGCAATTGTCTCTCTTTATATTTGTTTTCTTTTGCTTTCACTAGTTTAACACGATCTTTTTGTTCCCATGACATTCAAGAAATCCTAATGATCATCCAACCCTTCTCTTTCAATATTTGATTTATGCTTATTTTTCTTCCAATAATAATATGCAAATAAGCTTAAATATGCCAAGGAAATCTGTTTGTCTGGGTGTCTTAAAGTAGATCTTCCTTTTTACCCATATTTGATATTTTTGAATGATCATGTAATGGGTTGGTTTGGTGAAAACATTACCCTAGAATTTATAACGTGACTTACATACCAAAACAATACTTAACACCATCGATATCACGACAAAAGAAAAAGGATCATTCGTCTGTAAGCCTCCTTTAAGAAAAAAAGGGGTGAGAGTGAGATATTTAATTTTTATGTCTCCTCACAATTCGGGAGAGAAAGTTTTTTTTTGAAAAAATGCAAATTAGATATTTTGAAAATGACCTTAAGCGGTTTATGGTAAAAAATAATTTAAAATCTTTAAAATTATGTTTAAAGAATTTCAATCAATCATTTAAAAATTTATGCTTAAAGGGATTTTGGTTTAAGAAAAAATAAAGAATTTTAATAAAACGTGATCGTTTTAATAAAATTTAAAAAAAATGGACGATTCTCAAAAAAAAATCTAATGAAAGGAACTTTTTTTAAATTTTATAAAAAATAAACTCTCAAGGAAGTTTTCTTTAAAAAGAAATTATAAAAAGAAAATTATAGGAAAATTTTCTATAAGAAAAAATTGTAGGAAAATGTTCTATAAAAAGAAAATTGTAGGAAAATTTTTATAAGGAGAAAAATTTTATAAGAAAATTATAGAAAAAAATTCTATAAGAAAATTATAGAAAAAATTTCCATAAGAAAATTGTAGGAAAATTTTCCATAAGAAAAAAATTGTAGGAAAATTTTCTATAAGAAAATTGTAGGAAAATTTTCTATAAGAAAATTGTAGGAAAATTTTCTATAAGAAAATTATAGAAAAAATTTCCATAAGAAAATTGTAGGAAAATTTTCCATAAGAAGAAAATTGTAGGAAAATTTTCCATAAGAAGAAAATTGTAGGAAAATTTTCTATAAGAAAATTGTAGGAAAATTTCTATAAGGAAATTATAGGAAAATTTTCTATAAGAAAATTGTAGGAAAATTTTCCATAAGAAGAAAATTTTAGGAAAATTTTCTATAAGAAAATTATAGGAAAATTTTCTATAAGAAGAAAATTGTAGGAAAATTTTCTATAAGAAAATTATAGAAAAAATTTCCATAAGAAAATTGTAGGAAAATTTTCCATAAGAAGAAAATTGTAGGAAAATTTTCTACAATTTTCTTGTAGGAAAATTTTCTATAAAAAAATTGTAGGAAAATTTCTATAAGGAAATTATAGGAAAATTTTCTATAAGAAAATTGTAGGAAAATTTTCCATAAGAAGAAAATTTTAGGAAAATTTTTCATAAGAAGAAAATTGTAGGAAAATTTTCTATAAGAAAATTATAGGAAAATTTTCTATAAAAAATTGTAGGAAAATTTTCTTTAAGAAAATTGTAGGAAAATTTTCTATAAGAAAATTGTA
The DNA here is from genome assembly GCA_004302925.2 of Cochliomyia hominivorax. Taxonomy (NCBI): domain Eukaryota; kingdom Metazoa; phylum Arthropoda; class Insecta; order Diptera; family Calliphoridae; genus Cochliomyia; species Cochliomyia hominivorax. The sequence goes on along the minus strand of PYHX02000413.1, from coordinate 18,666,552 downwards.
GGAAAATTTTCCATAAGAAGAAAATTTTAGGAAAATTTTCTATAAGAAAATTATAGGAAAATTTTCTATAAGAAGAAAATTGTAGGAAAATTTTCTATAAGAAAATTATAGAAAAAATTTCCATAAGAAAATTGTAGGAAAATTTTCCATAAGAAGAAAATTGTAGGAAAATTTTCTACAATTTTCTTGTAGGAAAATTTTCTATAAAAAAATTGTAGGAAAATTTCTATAAGGAAATTATAGGAAAATTTTCTATAAGAAAATTGTAGGAAAATTTTCCATAAGAAGAAAATTTTAGGAAAATTTTTCATAAGAAGAAAATTGTAGGAAAATTTTCTATAAGAAAATTATAGGAAAATTTTCTATAAGAAAATTATAGGAAAATTTTCTATAAAAAATTGTAGGAAAATTTTCTTTAAGAAAATTGTAGGAAAATTTTCTTTAAGAAAAGTATAGGAAAATTTTTATCGATGGAAAATTTTCTATAAAAAGAAAATTGTAGGAAAATGTTTATAAGAAGAAAATCGTTCGAAAATTTTCTTTAGGAAGAAAATTGTTGGAAAATTTTCTGTAAGAATAAAATTTTAAGAAAATTTTCTGTAAGAAGAAAATTTTCCATTAGAAGAAAAATTTAGGATAATTTTTTATAAGAAAATAAAATAAAATATTAAAAAAATACATAAAAGATAACAAGTAAAAATCTTATAGATGGTTAAGCCCGACAAAGTAATACCCTACACCACATTGTTTATTGTAAATGACTGCTACAAAAAATTTATGAACGGCCCTCGAATAATTTGCTTTTTTTTATTTATGCTTATGTATGCAATAAATTACTATGATACAAATATTTATCTGAAATATATGCGTTTTACAGATTTTTTTTCTGGAGGGATATATAAGAGTTTGAAAAGAATCATGGACCGAACCTCGTATAATTTTACATAGCGATTTTGGCTAATATTTATCTCAATTTTACTAAACTCATGTCCGATTTATGAGCTTCAAATGATATTTGGAAGAGTGGTTGTTTGGGACCTTTAAGAACTAATGAACCGATAATCGTATAATTTGGTACATCGTTTTAGAATAAAATAAAACTTATTATCGAAAAATTTTGATAAAATCGTTCAATATTTAGGAATTTTATGAACTAAAAACCCCATTCCGGGAGAAAATTCATATAAGGGCCTAGATGAAATAATGGACAGGTCATAACTAATTTCAATAGGCATCGTCCTTGGGCCAAAATACGTTTTTATTTACGTTAACTTTTAATACCCCCACAAAATAGAATAAGTCATTCAAATCCTTTAAAACTTTAGATGTTTAATTTTTTTATAAAAGCCTCGTTCTCATATTTAATTTGTCTTATCACTCTCAAATTTGGATTCTTAAATACTAAAGTTACGGTATTTTTACAATTTCTCTATTTTTCGTTAATTTGCATAATGCAACTAATCCCAATCAACACTTTCATTTCAAATAATGAAATATTTAAAATTATGCAAATTATTTCAGGATTGCAAAAATGCAATACATCATCACGAAAAAATCTATTTGCATTATTTCATCTCGATCTTACCACTCAACATCTTTATTTTCTTCAAATGAACATAAATCTTTGATCTTTTAATGTGGCTGACAATACAGAGGGATCTTGTGTTTGTGTGCAAAATCTTTTGTTAACAACATGACTTCTGAGTGAATGAGTGCAAAAAGATCCTCTTTTCAAAGAAATAAATTGCAAAATGTATTTTTTTATTTTGAAGGATCGAGAGGGTTGGTAAAGTGTGTATTTTTGTGGTACCAGAATTGACACAATTTCTTTGTTTTTATTGTTTTCAAATGATCGTGTTCGATAAACTAAAATAAATAGAGCAAATCATTTGTTGATACAAGAATCAATAAATATTTTTATATTTACAATTAATTTCGTCGGTATAAAGGAGATATTTAGAGAAAAAAGTATCAATTTACTTTTGATTTTAATTTTATAAAAAATTAATATTTTGCAACTTTTGAAATGATCAAAAGAATCAATAAAAGTTTTATAAATGAATAAGATAATTTCATAGGAAAGAAGATTTTATAAGACTTATTTTTGATAAAAGACTTAATTCAATAATAATAAATTATTAAATTCGAATCACCAAATATAAGTTACTTTTCTATAACTTAACTAAAATGTCTTAATTTAATCCACTAATCTTTTTAAGAATTTAGAAATTAATAAAAGTGTTTACAATTGATATTGTTAGAATTTTCCTCTGGTGATCTTCAACTTTAGACTGATCACAAGTTTTTATACTTCATTTTTACATTAACTTTAGTAAAATTCGATTAATTGTGTTCTAATTTAATTTTTTTAACATTTGAAAATTTTTCAATAAAAATATTTATTGTTTATTAAGTCAACAAATTATAAACTCTATTTATTTTTCTTTTATACAAAAATCATCATTAGAAAATAATAAAAACAGAAAACCAAAATTTGTCTCTCTTCTCAAGTTCTTCCAAATAAATCCAAAGAAACTCGCAAAAATTGATTTTGCTAAACCTGATAACAAGATTCTAATTAAATAAACAAATTTTTCTCCTCAAAGGGAAGAGAAGAAGTCATGTTGCTAACAAAAGATTTACAACACGCAAAAATCCCCTCCCTAAAATGCAAATACATCCTCCCTAAAAAGGATCAAACATCAATAATTACAGATCAAACTAAAATTAAGATATTGTGAATTAAAAGAGAATTATATCTCGTTAATGATCTTGATCTTGCAAATATTTTGCATATTGAAAAATTACCTGATAAAGACCGAAAGCAGGATCTTAAGTATTCAACCAGGATTAGTTGCATTATGCAAATTTTGCAATATTGCACATTTACATCTTAAGTATTTAAATATGTAAATTATTCTCTAAGATGATGTAAAATTTGGAATTGATGAAAAAAGGAGTTTCTCCTGATTAAAACAAAAATATTTTTGTTGTAAATTTACAAGATTGTAAACAATTGAAATGAGTTGTGATTATTTTCACATAAACATCAATTGAAAAAAAATATTAAAAATTTATTGTTTCTCCAGCTGTGAACGGTTTAGACAATAATTTTTTTATATGTCCACAAAATTTTTTTAATAAAATTTCTTAACATTTTCTTTTTATATAAATTTCATAAAATTTTGTTTTTTGGTTTATAGATTTTTGTGAAATTTTCTTTTTATAGAAAATTTTTGAGAAATTTTCTTTTTATAGAAAATTTTTGATAAATTTTCTTTTTATAGAAAATTTTTGATAAATTTTCTTTTTATAGAAAATTTTTGATAAATTTTCTTTTTATAGAAAATTTTTGATAAATTTTCTTTTTATAGAAAATTTTTGAGAAATTTTCTTTTTATAGAAAATTTTTGAGAAATTTTCTTTTTATAGAAAATTTTTGAGAAATTTTCTTTTTATAGAAAATTTTTGAGAAATTTTCTTTTATAGAAAATTTTTGATAAATTTTCTTTTTATAGAAAATTTTTGATAAATTTTCTTTTTATAGAAAATTTTTGATAAATTTTCTTTTTATAGAAAATTTTTGATAAATTTTCTTTTTATAGAAAATTTTTGATAAATTTTCTTTTTATAGAAAAATTTTAAGAAATTTTCGTTTAATAGAAAATTTTTAAGAAATTTTCGTTTAATAGAAAATTTTAAAAAAATTTTCGTTTAATAGAAAATTTTTAAGAAATTTTCGTTGAATAGAAAATTTTTAAAAAATTTTCGTTGAATAGAAAATTTTAAAAAAATTTTCGTTTAACAAAAAATGTTTATGAAATTTTTTCTTTATGGAAAAATTTATTTTATATTTATATAAGATGACAGATTTTTTTTAAATCGAAAATAATTTATTACCTCAACCGTTCACAGCTGGAGAAACAATAAATTTTTTATATTTCTTTTTTAATTGATGTTTATGTGAAAATAATCACAACTCATTTCAATTGTTTACAATCTTGTAAATTTACAACAAAAATATTTTTGTTTTAATTTATTTCTCATCAAGAGAAACTCCTTTTTTCATCAATTCCAAATTTTACATCATCTTAGAGAATAATTTACATATTTAAGTACTTAAAATGTCAATTTGCATTTTGCATTATTGCAAAATTTGCATAATGCAACTAATCCTGGTAGAATACTTTAGATCCTGCTTTCGGTCTTTATCAGGTAATTTTTCAATATGCAAAATATTTGCAAGATCAAGATCATTAACGAGATATAATTCTCTTTTAATTCACAATATCTTAATTTTAGTTTGATCTGTAATTAATGATGTTTGATCCTTTTTAGGGAGGATGTTTTTGCATTATGGGGACGGGATTTTTGCGTGTTGTAAATCTTTTGTTAGCAAAATGACTTCTTCTCTTCCCTTTGAGGAGAAAAATATGTTTATTAAATAAGAATCTTGTTATGGGATTTAGCAAAATCTATTTTTGCGAGTTTCTTTGGATTTATTTGGAAGAACTTGAGAAGAGAGACAAATTTTGTTTTTCTGTTTTTATTTTATCATCTAATGATGATTTTTGTATAAAAGAAAAATAAATAGAGTTTATAATTTGTTGATTTAATAAACAATAAATATTTTTATTGAAAAATTTTTAAATGTTAAAAAAATTAAATTAGAACACAATTAATAGAATTTTACTAAAGTTAATGTAAAAATGAAGTATAAAAACTTGTGATCAGTCTAAAGTTGAAGATCACCAGAGGAAAATTCTAACAATATCAATTGTAAACACTTTTATTATTTTCTAAATTCTTAAAAAGATTAGTGGATTAAATTAAGACATTTTGGTTAAGTTATAGAAAAGTAACTTATATTTGGTGATTCGAATTTAATAATTTATTATTATTGAATTAAGTCTTTTATCAAAAATAAGTCTTATAAAATCTTCTTTCCTATGAAATTATCTTATTCATTTATAAAACTTTTATTGATTCTTTTGATCATTTCAAAAGTTGCAAAATATTAATTTTTTATAAAATTAAAATCAAAAGTAAATCGATACTTTTTTCTCTAAATATCTTCTTTATACCGACGAAATTAATTGTAAATATAAAAATATTTATTGATTCTTGTATCAACAAATGATTTGCTCTATTTATTTTAGTTTATCGAACACGATCATTTGAAAACAATAAAAACAAAGAAATTGTGTCAATTCTGGTTCCACAAAAACACACACACTAACAACCCTCTCGATCTTTCAAAATAAAAAAAAAAATTTTGCAATTTATTTCCTTGGAAAGAGGATGTTTTTGCACTTTCATAATAAAGAAGTCATGTTGTTAACATAAGATTTTGCACACAAACATAAGATCCCTCTTTATTATCAACCACAATAAAAGATCAAAGAAATTATGATCATTTGAAGAAAATAAAGATGTTGAGTGGTAAGATCGGGGTAAAACAATGCAAATAGAATTTTGTGATGATGTATTGCATTTTTGCAATGATAAAATAATTTGCATAATTTTAACAATTTCATTATTTGAAATGAAAGTGTTGATTGGGATTAGTTGCATTATGCAAATTAACGAAAAATAGAGAAATTGCAAAAATACCGTAACTGTAGTATTTTCTATTGGAAATTTTCAAAAAGGACTGAGAAAAAAAAGAAAATATTTCATTAATTAATTGAAATTTTCTAAATTTTGAATAAAACAACTTTCAATTTTATTCGTAATATTTATATTTTTAACAAATTTTGGCTTGAATATCTTCTAAAAATTCCCAGGATAATTTAACCCTTTTACTTTCAAATATTTTTTTTTTATAAAAAAATAAATTTTGAAAATCTTGTAATCAAAATTTTCATAATTTTTCTTTTCAAATTTTTTTTATAAAAAAATCTATAAAAAATGTAAATAAATAAAAAATGCATTTTAAATTTGTCTTAGAAAATTTCTTTATGTCCTGAGGCTATTTTTCAAGGGTAAATGTTGTGTTCTACTGCTTGTTGGTGGTTGTTTGTTTGAATATTTTACTATCTTTTATCCTGTGATCTCAAGCATCATTATTATGATCATCAACATCTTCGTATGCAAATGAGTTATCCTTTCGTTTCGTTTTTTTTGTCTTTTGTTTGCTTGTGTATTCAAAACAAAAGGGTTTGTTTTGGATCATTAGAAAAAAATTGATGATTTTTTCTTTATAGTTTTTAAAAATATTTATAAAAAATTCGATTTTTATTCCGAAAAATTAAAAAAAACGTTCACTTTTTAGCGTGAGAATTTGAATTTTTTACATTAGAAAGATTAAAGTTGTCAGTTGAAAAAATTATGGGTTTCAAATATTTAGGAGGAAATTCAATATTTTTGAAATTTAATATACTTAAATATAGAAAAGTTAAATAAATATTGAAATAAAACAGGTGTATGGAAAGGTAACATTTTAAGTCTTTTCTAGGTGGGTTCTGGTTCTGGTTCAGGTTCTAATTCAGTTTTAGTTCAGTTCAAGATGAGTTCCAGTTTTGTTCAAGTTCAGTTCAAGTTCAGCTCAAGTTCAGTTCAAGTTCAGTTCTAGTTCAGTTCAAGTTCAGTTCAAGTTCAGTTCTAGTTCAGTTTTAGTTTAGATTTAGCTCAGTTCTAGGTGAGTTCCAGTTCAGTTCAAGTTCAAGTTCAGTTCAAGTTCAGTTCAAGTTCAGTTCAAGTTCAATTCAAGTTCAGTTCTAGTTCAGTTCTAGTTCAGTTTTAGAAAGTTCTAGTTCAGTTCTAATTTAGTTTTAGTTTAGATTTAGTTCAGTTCTAGATTAGTTCGAGTTCAATTCAAGTTCAGTTCTAATTCAGCTTTAGTTTAGATTTATTTCGTTTCAAGATGAGTTCTAGTTCAGTTCAAGTTCAGTTCTGGTACAGTTTTAGAAAGTTCTAGCTCAGATATAGTTCAGTTCTATTTCAGACTCTAATTTAAGTTCTAGTTCTAGTTTAGTTCTAGATCAGGAACTAGTTGAGGTTTCATTTCAAGTTCTAGTCGGATTTATTTAAGGCTCTAATTCAGATTCTAGTTCAGGTTACTGTTCACGTTCTCGTTCAGTTTCTAGTTCAGTTATATTTTTGTTCTATTTATACAAAAGTTACGTGAATTCACCCTAAATTCTTCACCAAAACTCATTTTTTAAATTCTATAAAAAATCGGTTCTTTTTTTAAATCATAAAAATGAGTTTTTTATTTAAAATTTTAATAAAAAAACTTAATAATCTTGGGAATTTCTCACGATTGAAAGTGAAGTTTATTTTATTTTTTTTGTCTATCTGTCTTCTCTTTGTCTACCCAAAAAAAACAAAAAAAAAATCACCATAAAAAATGAAAGGATTTGTCTAATATTTCAAAGGATTTTTTTAATATTTTTTTCAAATAATTTGAAAATTAAAAGAAAAAAATAATCAATTTTTTTTCTAATGATTCAAAACAAACCCTTTTGTTTAGAAAAAGGATTTTGATAAATTAAGAAAAAAAATCGAAGACATTTGCATACGAAGAGGAATCGTATTTTTAAGGAAACACCACCGAATAAATAAAAAAATAAATTTAAGAAATTTTATCAGGTACAAATTTTAAGAAAAAATGATAAAAAAATAATTTTTTTTGGAAGATTTTTTTAAGATGATTTTGGAAAATCAATTTTAAGAAAGGAACAGCTGTTTAGGTGGTCTTAAGACTATTAAAGTTGTTCTCAGGCTTGTTATAAATATTTACATATTTTTAATGAATTTTCAATAAGATGCAAATTTATCACTTTTGCAATGAAATCTGCATTTTGCCACAAAAAATATTTAAAATCGCATTTTCGGTGCTGGAATTTGCACAATCTTTCCATAATCCTTTAAGATAAAGAAAAAACCCTTGACATTTGGCACAACACGTACGAAGATCATTAATATTGTTTTAAAAAATATTTGCAAATGATGTTTGATCTCAGAAGATCGTAAACTAAATCATCTTAAGATTTTATTTCTGTTTTGGGTTTTGCTAACAGACCAATTTAACACGTGGCTTCACTCTTACAAACACAATAGAATGATCAGTGAACCCTGTTGATCTTATCGATCTTATTTTTTGCAAAGATTATTGGCAATTTTGTTGGTTGATCTTTTTGAAGATGTTGATAAACTATTTAGGGGATGTTGGGAGGAAAGTGATCTTTTGTAACAATTCAAATTCACAATGATCATTTTGTAATTAGAGAAATTTAAATAAAAAAATCAAATATTTTTTATTTGTTTTATTTTTTAATAAAAAAATATACATTTTTTAAAAATATTCTCACGCTTGAAAGTGAAAACTTTTTTTGTAATTTTTTATAAAAAAGTTATATCAAAAAATCTGTCTTGGGTTACCTTGATGAGAAATCTTCAAAACTAAAAAGGAAAAAATCATCAATTTTTCCTAATGATTCAAAACAAACCCTTTGTTCAAACAAAAGACAAAAAGGAAAAAACGAAAGGATAACTCATTTGCATACGAAGATGTTGACGATCATCATGGTGATGCTGAAGATCACAGAATATTTGAAATATCAGAGAAGATAGTAAAATATTCAAATAAACTACCACCAACAAACTGTAGAACACAACATTTACCCTTGAAAAATAGCCTCAGGACATAAAGAAAAAAAGGATTTATCTATAATTTTTGCTTCTATAACAGATTTAAACTGCAAATTTTTATTTCGTTTTTTATAAATTTTTTATAAAAAAAATGAAAAAGATATTTAAATTTTAATTACAAGATTTTCTATATTTATTTTTTTATAAAAAAAATCAAAAAGAAAAAGGTTTAAATTATCCTGGGAATTTTTTGAAAATATTCAAATCTAGATTTATTAAAAAAAATATATCTTAATTTAAACTTAGAAAATTTCCATTAATTAATGAAATATTTTCTTTTTTTCTCAGTCCTTTTTGAAAATTTCATTTAGAAAATACTACAGTTATGGTATTTTAACAATTTCTCTATTTTTAGTTAATTTGCATAATGCAACTAATCCCAATCAACACTTTCATTTCAAATAATGAAATTGTTAAAATTATGCAAATTATTTTAGGATTGCAAAAATGCAATACATCATCACAAAATTCTTTTGCATTGTTTTACTTCAATCTTATCACTCAACATCTTTATTTTCTTCAAATGAACATAAATCTTTGATCTTTTATTGTGGCTGACAATGCAGAAGGATCTTATGTTCGTGTGCAAAATATTTTGTTAACAACATGACTTCTGAGTGAATGAGTGCAAAAAGATCCTCCTTCCAAAGAAATAAATTGCAAAATGTATTTTTTTATTTTGAAGGATCGAGAGGGTTGGTAAAGTGTGTATTTTTGTGGAACCAGAATTGACACAATTTCTTTGTTTTTATTGTTTTCAAATGATCGTGTGTGATAAAATAAAATAAATAGAGCAAATCATTTGTTGATACAAGAATCAATAAATATTTTTATATTTACAATTAATAAAGAATAATAAATATTTGATTTCGTCGGTATAAAGGAGATATTTAGACAAAAAAGTATGGATTTAATTTTGATTTGAATTTTATGAAAAATTAATATTTTGCAACTATTGAAATGATCAAAAGGATCAATAAAAGGGATATGATAATTTCATAGGAAAGAAGATTTGATAAGACTGATTTTTGATAAAAGACTTAATTCAATAATAATAAATTATTAAATTCGAATCACCAAATATAAGTTACTTTTCTATAACTTAACTAAAATGTCTTAATTAAATCCACTAATCTTTTTAAGAATTTAGAAATTAATAAAAGTGTTTACACTTGATATTGTTAGAACTTTTATACTGACTTTTATTTTTATAAAATTTTATTTATTGTTTTTTTTTTTTAATTTTTAAGATTTTTTTTATTTTTTTTAATAAAAATATTTATTGTTTATTAAATCATCATATTATTAACTCTATTTATTTTCCATTTGCACAAATATCATCATTAAAAAATAATAAAACAAAAAACCAAAATTTGTCACTCTTCTCAAGTCCTTTTTTAGATTTTCCAAAGAAATTCGCAAAAATACATTTTGCTAAACCCCATAACAAGATTCTAATTAAATAAACATATTTTTCTCCTCAAAGGGAAGAAAAGAAGTCATGTTGCTAACAAAAGATTTTCAACACACAAAAAATCTCCTCCCTAAAATGCAAAAACATCCTCCCTAAAAAGGATCAAACATAAATAATTACAGATCAAACTAAAATTGTTAATGATCTTGATCTTGCAAATATTTTGCATATTGAAAAATTACCTGATAAAGACCGAAAGCAGGATCTAAAGTATTCTACCAGGATTAGTTGCATTATGCAAATTTTGCAATATTGCAAAATGCAAATTTACATCTTAAGTACTTAAATATGTAAATTATTCTCTAAGATGATGTAAAATTTGGAATTGATGAAAAAAGGAGTTTCTCCTGGTGAGAAATAAATTAAAACAAAAATATTTTTGTTGTAAATTTACAAGATTGTAAACAATTGAAATGAGTTGTGATTATTTTCACATAAACATCAATTAAAAAAGAAATATTAAAAATTTATTGTTTCTCCAGCTGTGAACGGTTGAGGTAATAAATTATTTTCGATATTTTTAAAGAATATTTTCGAAATATTAAAACACTTCAAAATTTTCTTTTCTTGAAAATTTCGCTTAATTTTCTATTATTATAATCAAATTTTCATTAACAAAAAATTTTCACGAAATTATCTTTTTTATATAAAATTATATTAATTTTTTATGAAATCTTCTTTTTATAAAAATGTTCACGATTTTTTTATAGAAAATTTTTATAAAATTTTCTTTTTTTTTCGAAATTTAGAATTTGTTTTTTGTTCGTGCAAACATTTTTTATGAAATTTTATTTGTCCTTTATTTTTACAAAATTTATATATAAAAATTTTATTTTTATAGAAATTCTCTTCTTATAAAAAAATATTTAAAATTTTTCTTTTAATGAAATTTTATTTTTCTCGAAAAGTTTTCTTCATTTTTTTTACGAATTTTCTATTGATAAAAAATTTTATTCATGTTTCTCATATAAAATTATAATAAAAGTTTCGTTTAGTATAAATTATTCATGACATTCAGCATTATTCGGTTTTAGTTCAGTTCTTGTTCAGTTATAGTTCAGTTCTAATTATGGTTCCAGTTTAAGTTCTGCTTCAGGTTCTAATTCAGTTCTAGTTCAGTGCTCTTCTAATTCTTGTTTAGTTCTAATTCAGTTCTTGTTCAGTTCTATTTCAGTTCAAGTTCTTTAATTTCATTAATATTTCTATCTAAACAGGTTCGTTGCTTAAGTCTTTTGTTTGCATGTGCAAAATACGTTCGTGTCTTAAGTTATTTGTTTATTTATTTTCTTTTTTTTCTTATTTATTAAATCATTTAACACAAATGTCAATGTCATGCCGCCAGAAAACAAATGCATAAAATTAACATAAATAGAAAATTTTTCTTTCTTATGTTTTATTTTTTTATTTTCTTAAAATTTTTATTTTTTTTAACTCTTTTTTCTTCTTTTCAAAAGTCTAAAGAAGAAATAAAGTTTGTTTGAAAAAAAGAGGGTATGTGTTGTAGTACGAATAACTTTTATTATGGCACAAATTTGTTACCTGCTCAAATGAAAAGGCTGAAATGGATTACGTAAAATGCACGACTTCCAGTTGTAGAGTATGTATGTATGGGTGTACACTTAACACAGGTGTGTCCAAAAGCGCCAACATCTTTGAAATGCTAAACAAAAACAACTTCAATAAACTGACATTAAATGGGATTTAAGCTTAAAGAAAACGAAACTTAAAAGAATTTCGGAAAAAAATCTGTGATTAAACTTCAATGTTGTCGTTGTTGCTTGGTTGCCTGTTGGAGTTTATTTGTTCTTCTTGAACTCTGGATTGTGTGTTCGGACAAACATTTTTCAAGATATTTTCTAGAGATTTTTTTTTCAAACCAGAGCAAAAATGACTTTTAAATGTACAGCAAGAGAGGGACCAGACAATAAATTTCATTGAGATTCTTAGCAAAGATAAAGGAGAAGTTGGCTGGGAAGGAGGTAAAGAAAATGATGATAAATAAATAAATAAGATTTTATAAAGTAATGAGGGTTTGTTAGTTGGACAACTACAAAGAAAAGAAGAAAAATTAAGAGTCAAATGGAGTTAAGTGGACTTTAAGTTTCTATTAAGCTTTCTTCTCTGATCTCTTGCTTAAGGCGAAGAATATTTACTTAAAAATAAACATAAAGAGAGTTTCTAAATTTGAAAAGAGCAACAGGTATAAGAAGAAAGAAAAAAAAAAAGAATTATAAAGTTAAAAGAAATTGAAAAATGAAAAAAAGAATTTATTTATTTTTTCTTTTTTAGCAGATGAGGTCTCGTATGGTATTCTTGTACGTTTAGACCAACTTCAAATGTCTGCATGTTGTTTAGCGCTAACGAACCCACCTGCTACAACAAGTACGTAGTTGTAAGTAAAAATAAACGAAAATGAAAGAAAGAAAAA
>PYHX02000413.1:18376760-18653895 GCA_004302925.2 Cochliomyia hominivorax | reverse complement strand
AAAAAAAATATTATGAAATTTAACAAAAACAAAAACAAAACAGATTAACACGGTGATGGCATAACATTTTCGCTAAATAAAACAATAACACAAATAACATCTTTTTCCAATTATTTTCAATGCATTTCATCTGATCACAAAAAAATCTATTATGAACTATAACAACTTTTTAGTATACGAAAGAGGCCCAAGCTGCCGGTGTTCAGATGCTGATGATTTCAATAGTTTATTGGGTTTTCTTGACACCAGCATTAGTGATCAAGCCCATAAGGAATTTGAGTTATGGGCTAAACATGATGAAGCTGAAGAAGATTTCTGTATTGTGGATGACAATCAGGAAGGTGCTCAATATGTGGATTTACTTATAAATCCTGAACGTTATACCGGCTATAAAGGTGACTCTGCTCATCGTGTTTGGAATAGCATTTATTTGGAGAATTTTTGGTACACAAAACAAATCCAATTCATTTACTGAATATTTAGCTCAAATTGATTTACATAAAATGTTTTGGAACAACGTGCCTTTTATCGCATTATATCAGGATTACACACCAGCATCAACATACATTTATGCTCAAAATATTTACTCTCAGAGTCAAAAGATTTCCTAGATCCTCAAGGTATCTGGGGACCAAATGTTAAGGAGTTTAAAAGAAGATTTAGTCCAGAGACAACAAATGGTGAAGGACCTCATTGGTTGAGGAATTATATTTTATTTATTTGGTGGAATTACGGGCATTGGCCAAAGCTGCTCCCTATTTAAGGAGAGAGGAATATTACACAGGTCTAGTGGAAGAAGATCAAGAGACTAAAATGGCCATTAATGATTTATTATCTGTAATTGAGTGAGTTTTAATATAAAAAAAAAAAACTTTTTTTAATGCAAAAAACAAAATAATGATTTATAATTTTCTTAGATCGTTTACCAATCATTTTGATGAGAACGCTTTATTCTCGGATAGTATTCAGGGTATAAAATTCAAACATGAATTTAAAGAAAAATTTAGAAATATATCCAGAATTATGGATTGTGTTGGTTGTGATAATGTAAATTATGGGGTAAATTACAGGTGAGAATATTTTATCGATTTAATCGCTTTTATATTAACATTTTTTCTGCAACTCTTTAGACCCAGGGTTTGGGTACAGCTTTAAAATTTTATACTCTGAAAAAACTTAATCAAGCTACGGAAAGTGGTTTATGGAATAAACCTCACATAGAGGCTGATCCTTTATTCAGATTATCACGTACTGAAATTGTGGCATTATTTAATGCATTTGGAAGGTTTGTTTTTCTATTCAATATTTTTATAAACTTTTTTATATTTTTTCTTTTACTTCCAGACTCTCTAATAGCATAGTTGAAATGGAGAATTTTCGAAAATATTTAAGATAATAAATCCATATCAAGTTTTCTTAAAAGTCTAAAAACAAACTGTCATAGCAGCCCTCTTAGGCAATTTTTACTTAATGTTTATAGAACATTTATTTATTAATTTTAAAAGAATTATATATTTTCTAGTACAATTATATTTTATACTCCGGTCCACAATTCCAAATGTATTAACTTGTTTTCGTTTTTTTTTATTTTATATTTATTAAATTGAAGAAATTAAAGACACTCAACTCACATTTACTTTTGTGAATGTAAATTTATAAATTAAAGGTTTCCCTCCTACCAAAACGCTGGCGTAAATTAAAAAAAAATCACTCAAATATTAAAGAAAAAAAACTTTAAAGAAGTTTATGAAATTCTATAACTGTGTAACTTGTTAATTGTTTTTTTATGAAATTATATACACTTTAAGTTTAGTTTCTAAGTATATTTATTTTTTATTTAAATAAAAAAGAATTTTAAAAAAATCTATCACAAAACAAAGTCAAGAAATTTTATTAAAATGAAAACTGATTTCAAATCTTTTAAAAGGGTGCAATTTTCAATAAATAGAAGTGTAAATTTATATATTTTATTTTATTTTTTGTGAAATATAACTTAATTTATGCAAGACCACCGTAGGTAGTTGGCTTTATAAGTATAACGTTCGGCTTAGAATAATTTCTGAGCAATTTAACGATTTCCGTCTTTTTGTCTGTTCGGCTGACTGTTCATGTAAACGTTGTGAACAGTCTACAAGAAGCAATTTTTGTGATATCTCAATGAAATTTTATACATATTATTATTTAAGCCTAAGGACGAAGCCTATTGAAATTGGCCATGTTTGGTTCAAATACAAATGTTTCCTCCCGAAATTGGTTTTAAGATTATAAAAGTCTTAAATTTAAGGCGATTTAACCAAATTTGCACAAGTACGTCTATAATGTTCTAATACGAATACCATACAAACCTCTTCCTAATGCCCCGCTTAGGGCATAAGTCTCACTTACACCTTGAAATTGTAATGAAGACAGGTCAATTTGAAATAATTTTAAGCAAAAATCAATGCGCAAAATTATACGAGGGTCGTTACATAATATCTTCTAGCTCTCATATAACTCTTCAGCAAAATTAATTTTAAATGATATAGAATTCACACAGAAGTTGTGACATAATAATGTACTGCATAGTTATGACTTAATCAGAAAATAAAATTATACGAGGGTCGTTCATTATTTTTGTAACTACTCTTCAACCAATATTGTGTTATAGGATATTACACAGTCGGGCTTCACCGTCTATAGCATGTTTTCATATTGAATTTATAGATAAAAACTGCATTTTCAGTTTTTTTCATATCGAATCAGTTTTTCTTATAAATCGAAAAGAAAAAAAATTGATTAAAGCAATTTTTTAAGAAAATTGTTTAACTTTTCCGGGATACAGAAAAGGATGTCGTTTCAAAATTCATTCGATATATTTAATGAAAATTCAGTTTTTAACCGGCGACAAAGCTTAAACATACATTTTATTTAATACTTATAATTAAGTCGAATTTTGTGTATAATAAACTTTTTAACTCCGCACCATTGAAGATGATGGGGGTATAATGCGTTAATGCAAAAGTTCATAAAGGACAGATATGTTGACAAAATTTGGCAGATATTATACTTTTGGCCCAACGACGATTCCTATTGAACCACTTTCCTCCCGGAAGAAAGTTCCACATATAAAGCGATTTTGATGAAATATTTAAAAATATTTTAATATTGTTAAACGATGCCCTAAATTATATGAGTATGGCTCCGTTATTTTCATGGGTCCCATACAACAACACTTCCGAATATCACTTTGATGGATTTGGTATTGTAATAAAGGTCCATAATTTTATCCTGTTTCTGTGCAAAAGCATAAATCTCACAAAAATGTAATAATGCACCGGACTCGCATTAATTAGAAAATAAATTCATGCGAAGGTCGTACATTAATTTCTGGAAGCTTTCACGTATAACCAACAATGTATTGTAGGGTATTAAATAGTCAGACTTGATCGACTATAACTTCTTACTTTTCTTTCTTGAAGAAAAAGACTGCTGGCAGTAATCGATTGTTGGTAGAAACAACAACAACTCAAAAAACTAGTGAATAATAGTTTGTACGATTCAAAAGCGATGTTATCGGCACGGAAGACAAAGAGACTACTGGTTAAGCGAAAGAAATGAACATGAACAACTGAAAGCACTACTAATTGGAGATTATTTTCAAACAGAAGAAGAACTTTTATTATAATACGTGTTAATGTATTCTGGGAAAAAGGGATACTTTCAGAAGCAGGATAATTTTGTCTCTTATGAATTTTAGTCGTGAGATGTTAAGATGATTTGCCAGTCGGAATGCTATGAAAAGAAGTAAAATCGTATTCCGATAATTCCAAATGCACAAAATTATAATTTAAAATTATTATAGTTCGGATAATCTGCAAATCGAAGCGATGATGATTAAACTATTTGGAAGAGAGTAGAGAGAAAGTTTTAGTTTATTAGACAAGATAGCACAAATTGCAATACATCTATGCAGAAGAGTCTTGCTGGAATACCCTGTACTAAAGATACCCTGTACTACCACCATTTTTAATTCTCTTTCCAAATAAACTCCATTTAGTTTCATTTAAGATTTGGTACTTTTTTCTTCGAATTATACATATCGTATTTTTTTGTTTTGTTTTTGTATGTAAATATTTTTTTTAATATTTTTTATTAAATAAAGTTTTAGATTTTAGTTTTAGATTTTAGTTTTTAGATTTTAGTTTTTAGTTTTTAGTATATATAAGATATAATAGATTTTTAGATGAATAATAAATTTTTTTTATAATATAATAATTATAATTATGTATGTTTGTATATGTATGTTTGTATGTACGAGTATTAACAATAGAAAGAGATCAAAAATGTATTAAATGTAAAATTTTTAAATAAATTTGATTTATTTATCTTTTTTTTTAATTTTATCGAAAAAATATAAAGTGAAATTGAAATGTTTTTGCGTCTAAAGTAAAATTAATTAAATTTTATGAATGCAACATTTAATTAAGTTGAAATTTATGTTTAAATTTTATTTATTATTATTTTTCTTTTTCAATATGAATATGTATATCAAATCGTTTGTTTCTTTTTTTTCAATATTTTTTTTTTAAATCACATAATTATTTTGTTCCTAAAAAGTTCAATTATTTTTCTTCTATTAAATATTTTGTTGTTGTTTTATTTTATACATTTTTTGTTGGTGGTTAACATTGAAGGCAGTTTTTTTTTATTCAGTTAGTTGTTTATACCCTACACCACCATAGGTATTATGCGTTTGTGCTGTTGTTTGTAACATACAGAAAGAAATGGCATAACACCCACTTTTAAATATACCGGTTAACCCAAAATATCTGTGTCGATTTAACCATGTCCGTCCGTCTGTCTGTCCGGCAGGTTGTCGATGTAAACGTTGTCAACACTAGGAAATTTGGAACATATTATTTTTTAAGGTTGAAGCCTATTAAATTAGTAGTACTCGATCCAATATTTCAGGTAACTCCCACACAAATATCCTTCCGGAATAGGGTTTTAGGTCGTAAAAGTTCTAAATATAAAGCGATTTCAACAAAAGCAAGTCTTATAGTTTTCTAAATCGATGTGCCCAATTATACGAGGGTCGGAGAATACTTTTCAAACGCATAAATTTCACATAAATTTTAGTATAAGGTACTTCAAACTTAATTGTATATCAGAAAAACAAATTATACGAGGGTCGTTCATAAGTTTTGCGAGACCCTTCAACAATGTGGTGTAGGGTATTACATAGTCGGGCTTGACCGACTATAACATTTATACTTATTTTTGTTTTGCTTTTAAATTTTTGTATGTTTTTGTTGTTCTTTTATTTTCCTCTTTTTTTTTGCAAATTTTTAGATAAAACTTTTTTTATTCCCTCCACCATCTCAAGTGGTGAAGAGGGTACACTCATTTAACACTTCGTGTGTAACACTAAGAAGGAATAATCTCAGAACTCATAGTGGTTTATCGGTTTGTCTATCTGTTTGTAAGTTTGTCTGTCTGTCTGTTGGCCTGCTCACATCCACAATAATTGACAGACCTCAATAAAATGTGGCTTCAGAATTTCTTATAATCCTGAGAAGTTTGCTATTTGAAAATTTATAGACCGATATCTGAGACCACCTCTAAGTTCATGCGAAGAACTTTCGTAAAATTGTCAATTATAATTTGACAAATTAGAATCATAATATTGTGTTACCATTTCAGAAATTAACAAAATCGGTTCAGTTTAAAAAAATGTTATAGCCAAACGATAACTAATTTTATGTCTTAAGTTTTTAAGTCTTCCTGTGTTATAGTTGTACGTGTATGTACGAAACATACGTATTTACTTCACACTCATTTGTGGTGGAGGGTATTGAAAATTCGGCACAGCCGAATTTGGAATTTTATTAAAAAAATAATAAAACTTAAAAAAAATCGTTTAGAAAATAAAATTTAAGGTACAATTGTGATTTGATTGCACATTCATTCAGAACTTAGTTTTTTAGTTTTTTTTTAGTTTTTTGTTTAGAAATATTTTAGTGTAACAATTTTTGTTGTTGTTGTTCTCTGTGTTTTATATAAATTTCTAATTTATATTTTTTTGTTATATTTTTAATAAAAGTTTTTCACATGCACATTAAGAAATTAGTTTTTATTTTTAATTATAAATTTAATCAGTTGTCGTTTAATTTGTTGTTGGTTTTTATTTAAATTACAACTAAAGGTTTTTCTGGCATATCGCATTTTGAGGCTTTTTCATCGTCGAATGTATTATCGGTGGTACCGGATTCGTTGGTAGGACTTAGGGGTAATAAAGATTTTGTACTGCCTATCATGGCATGGGCATCACCATCGGTGGGACTGATATCGTGGTCCTAAAAAATATAAAATTTGTAATATATTTTTCAAATTCTGGTTGTAAAAAATTTATTTTTAATTTTTTAAAAAAAATAAATAAATTTAGTGTTTATGGGAAATTTTTATAAATTAATGTTTAAGAACATTTTTAAAAAAATTTAATTTTTTATGAGAAATTTTCCAAAAGTTTTGGTTTTATGAGAAATTTTCACAATTTTTTTTATTTGATTTTATTGAAAATTTTACAGTTTTCTTTTTATAGGAAATTTTCACTAACTTTTGTTTTTATTAAAAAATATTGATAAATTTTTTAATAGCAAATTTTTGTTAAAATTTTAATTTTTATATACAAATTTTACGTAAATTTCATTTTAAAAGAAATTTTTATTATTTTTTTATTAAATTTAATTTTTATAAAATATGTTGATAAATTTTCTAATAATAAAACATTTTGGGAAATTTCGTTTTTATGTGAAATTTTTAATAAAATTTTTTTAATTACAAAAATCTTTACAAATTTATTTTTAACCAAATTTAAAAAAAGTTTATTTTAAAAAAATCGTAAAATTTCTTTAAGAGAATTTTGTTCATAAATTATATAAATTTTGTTTTTTTTTAGAAAATTTTAGAAACTTTTTTAAGAAAAAATTTCATTAAATTTCTTTTTAAAGAAAATTTCACAAAAATTATTTAAAAAAAATTTTTTTAGAAAATTTCTTTAAGAACAATTTTTTAAATTTTTATCAAAAAAGTTCTTAAAAAAAATATTTTATGTGAAACAAAATTTATAATTTTTTTAGATGAACAATTATTTCTTTAAGAAAAAATTTCCATATGCAAAAAATTTTCATTAAAATTCTGTTGAGAGAAAAATTTTTAAATTTTCTTTTGAGAAAAAATTTTTAAAATTTTCTTTGAGAAAAAAATTTTTCATAAAATTATTTTTAAAGAAAATTTTCATAAATTTTCTGGAGAGAAAAATTTTCATAAAAAATTCTCTTTAGAGAAAAAATTTTGCTGATAATTTTACTTTAAATTTTATCACAAAATTTTCCTATTGAAGGCGAAGAAATTTCCATAAAATTTTCTTGACGGGGGAAAATTTTTTACAAAATTGTGTCTCGGAGGCAGAAAAATTTCACAAAAATTTCTCTTAAGAGAAAAATTTTCATAAATTTTCTTGAGAAAAAAATTCTCTTGAGGGAAAAATTTTGATAAAATTTCTCTTGAGGGAAAAGTTTTGATAAAATTTCTCTTGAAGGAAAATTTTTCACAAAATTTCTTTTAAGAGAAAAATTTTCATAAAATTTTTCTTGAGAAAAAAAATTCTCTTGAATGAAAAATATTGGATAAAATTTCTCTTGAGGGAAAAATTTTGATAAAATTTCTCTTGAGGGAAAATTTTGATAAAATTTCTCTTGAGGGGAAATTTTATAAAATATTTCTTGAGAGAAAAATTTCATAAAATTTTCATGAGAGAAAAATTTCATAAAATTTTTCTTGAGAGAAATATTTTATAAAATTTCCCCTCAAGAGAAATTTTATCAATATTTCAATATTAATATTTCTAAGAAAAGAAAAGTGTTCATAATTCTTTTCTAAAAGAAATACATTTTTTTCATAAATAAAAAGAGAAAGAGAAAAATATTCATAAAAATTTTTAAGTGAAAAAAATTCTTAATATTTTGAAAAAAAATCTGACTTAATTTTGTTTAAACTTCCCTCTCATGAATTTTGTTTTTGAATTTCATTGAAAATGTTTCTTCAGTTTTCGTTTCAGAGAAAATTTTCTTTTAAAGAATTTTAAGAACTTCTTATGAGAGAATCTTTTTCAAAGAAATTTTTAAAGAAATATTTTAAGAGAAAAATATATTTTCTCTGAAGTTTCTCTTTTGTTCCAAATTCCTAAATTGGAATTTGTTTTGGGAATTTATTATTCTGTACTGTATTTATAAAGAGAATATTTTCCTTAAGAGAAAACTAAAATTCTCAAAGCCTGTAAATTTACCTCTAAAGTATTCAATTGATTCATATTATCCATAGTTTCCAAATTTTGTGCCTGACGATTTCTTTTGCTCTTGCGGGATGAATAAATTTCATCAGCATCTGACTCTTCGCCACCACAAATACAACGCATTTTGGCATCATCACCCACCTGAAAAGTGATGTAAATTAAGTATTTCCTCCAATTTGAATTTAGTTTTCCAATTACCTTCACATAAGTTGTTATAATGATCAAAGAGATCGAAGAAATAATAAATAAAACTATAGGAACTATTAAAGAGAATAACAACTCATTGTAGACCTTTTTCAAATCATAGCGAGAGGTAACAAATTCAATTGAAGGATCCTGGAAAATAAATAAAAGTAAATAGATTTAAGAGTTTTTCTCTCTCTCTCTCTCTCTCTCTCTCTCTCTCTTTTACTTACCTTATTGTAGTAACATTGATATCTTGATTGGGCCGTATTGTTATCACCGTCACTACCGTGACGAGCATGAAACTCTTTACATTCTCCCCTCAATGTATTGACACAACCTTCTAAATTGATGAACAGTTTTTTGTTCTTGTAAATAGTCAGATTATGCTGATTGGGTAGGAACTTTTGTTCGGGATCCACTTCAACTTTACTTTCCTCATAAATTTTCCAAAATTGTGTAAAATTCATAAAAGGTTCGGGTAATGATTTTTCCGGTAATAAAGTACCATTCAAACAATCCGTTGCCCTAAAGTAATTTAAACAAAAGTAAATCCTTAACAAAAACAATTCGTATACATCTCCCTCTCTTTCTTACATTATTTTATCGCCATCTCTTGTTACACTCGCACAATTTGTTAACAAGTTACCATCTTCTTCTTTCCAAAATTCCACCGGACTTATTCGAACTCCCTCTTCATTCCCTCGTGCCTCATTAAAGGCTATACCATTCTCACAATCGGCTGCTATAACATTATCTTCCTGGCGATTAAAGATATTAAAGATTTAGAATTATTTTCAGAATTTCAGAACTTCGAATACACTTACATGCATTAATAACACGTTTATGTGAGACGTCGTTATTTTCGAACAATATCTGTCACAACTGAAGGGTTTTTTAATTTTTGTACAATGAACTCCATGACACTCAAAGAAACCATTTAATTTTGTATTATCGCGGGCAGAGTTAATTGTTGGTCCATCCGCTTTATGGTGGCACAAGAAGAACTCTGACATATTTTTACAATGACCTGAAATTTTATATTCGTTTTTAATGTTTGAGAAATGGAATTAAATATAAAAAAATTACCATTTGAACAGTTGAATACTCCATGAATATTGTTGCACGCAGTTCCATTGTTACAGTTAAATTTATTCAAACGACTCATATCGATCTAAAACGAAAGGAAATTTTGACATAATTGTTTGCTTTAGAATTAAATCTATTTGAAATATTACAATATCTTTCCTTCGTTATATCAGATTCAAAGGATCAAGTCCAATACATATTTTAAAATACCGTTTTGAAATTCAAAAATCCTTTTTATCTCTCCCTTGAATAGATATGCTTTAGATAAATTAAGGTCTTTTTCCATTTTTAATTAGAATTTCATTTAGGTCCAAGGAAATTATCTGAAAACCCGTTGCACGACCATTAGATATCAGTTCCAAAACTCGAATCACAATTGGCCAAATACTATGAACCCAACGACAGCTACATCAATTGGAAGCTAAATACCCAAGAAAGAACAACCGGATACAGCCGATCAGTTAGAACAACCTGATTACGTAGAAAAAAATTACTTGAATGTATTTTCATAATAAAAAAAACTTGGATCATGGAAAACGAATCCCACTGATTTTGGTTGTAAGTTCATGATTTCGTCTAGTTCCTATATAAATTCCCATCGAAATTTTATTTATATCTCACAGAAGTGTTAATTATATAACAGTTATGATAATTTCCCATAGGTTCCATATAAGAAAATGCATTAAAAGTTTACAATTTTCCAGTTGTGGAATTCGACATGAACGTGTTTTATATTTAACTTGAATGATTGTTGATCGGTCCATAATGTCCCACATAAGGTTCCTTATGAAGTCAGATTCGATAGATTATTATTTTTGGATAAAAAGAACCAATAAAAATCACTAAATGTATCAGACAATTCCCTCCCATTCATAACGATTTATTTATATAAATTCAAAAAGTACCGTTCAACAAATTAAAAAGTACCATTGAAAAGTTCAAAAAGTACTAAAAATAACCAACTCTGTTTAATAATATTTCGATAATTATTTTCCAAAATAAATTTCGATAAATTTCATTTTAAATTATTTATTTCAAATTTTTATTTTCCAAAGAAAATTTGTGATAAATTTTATTTTTTTATTTTTATAAAAAAATCGATAAATTTCTTTTTAAAACAAAATTTTCGATAAATTTTATTTTCAAAGGAATTTAATGATAAATTTTATTTAAAATAAAATTTTCGATAAATTTTGTTTTTTTTAAAGAAATTATTCGATAAATTTAATTTTAAAAAAATAAGGTTAAAATTTTATAGGAAATTATCGAAAACTTTTTTTAGGATTTTTTTAATTCTTAACTTTTATAGAAATTTTCGATAACTTTCATTTTTATAGAAATTATTCGAAAATGTTAAATTTTTTTATAGGAAATTTTTATAATTAATTTATAAATTTTAATTTTATTTATAGGAAATTTTTACAAATCATTTTTAGAAGATAGAAAATTTTCGAACATTTTAATTTTTTTTAAGAAATTAACTTAACTTTTATAGAAATTTTCGATAATTTTCATTTTTATAGGAAATTTTTCGAAAATTTTCAAATTTTTTTATAGGAAAATTTTTATAATATTTTTAATTTTATAGGAAACTTTTATAATAATTTTTAGAAGATAATTTAGATAATTTTCAAAAATTTTCATTTTTATAGGAAATTAAAAAAGTAGTTTTATTGAAATTCCATAAGAAATAGTTTTTATAGGAAAATTTCGAAAAATTCCATTATTATAGGACATTTTCAAAAAATTACTTAAAAGAAATAAAAATAAATTTAAATTTTTGATAAATGAAATTTAAAGAAATTTTATAGTTAAACATTTTGTATCAAAATAAAGAACAAATTTGTTTTTTATAGGAAATATTCAGGAAATTTCGTTTGTAGAAACGAATTTTATTAAACGAATTTAAAAAATCGTTTAATAAAATAAAAAAAACTATTTTTATAAAAAAAAAATTAAAATATTTCTCTTTTTTCTTTTTCATAAAAATTTTCTAAAAAATTCGATTTCAGGAAATTTTCAAAAATTATTTTTATTAGAATTTTCGTGTTCCATCTTCAATTTTCTTGGAATTTTATATTTTGCAGACCCGGCAAATTTCGTTTTGCCAAAGCAAATTCTCAAGGTGTTTCTGGCCCTAAGCAAACATTTATGCTGGAAATAATTTAAAATTGCTTTGTGTGGGTGGTACCTCTCCCTCTGATTCTATAAGTCCTATATTTTTTCAGTGATGGTGTTTCACAGTAGCATTATTGCTGTTATAGTTCTTTTGATATTCGGTAATCAATTTGTGTGGTAAGTACCCCTCCCCCTGGTCCTACACGTCCTACGTTTTATTCAGTAAAACAGTTCCTTGAGGAAGTTTGTTGGGACCAAATTTGAGAGCTCTCATTGTTGCAGTTCTTTCGATAATCGAAAATCAATATTTGTTTTCTATGCGAGGTTCCCCTCCCCCTGGTCCTATCGGAATATTTTATAGCCTGTATTACTTTCGGGTATATTGGGATCATTCTGTGAAATTTTTGGAGTCTATACGTTACATACATACATACATACATACATACATATTTCGTTTATATAGATTCCCTCAATTCCGATAAAAACATTTCAATAAACAACACTTAGACCAAAACGGTGGTTCAACATTGATCACATCTTCCTCTATGCGCAATCTTCCCAAGCTATAACTTCGGAAGTGTTTAAGCGTTTAAAATTTGCCTTCTGAATAATAAAAAAATGAAACTTAACTTAATGAAGCCAATTTTACTTCCATTACAACTCTACTCCATCAAAACCCTTCTAAAAATTCCTGAATCTATTATTTACTTTCCTAAACAAATACACTCACACTCACACATACTCACGTAAAAAAATAGAATTGAATAATTGAATTTTATATGGCATTTTGTATTATTTTAAGCATTTTATAGTCTTTTTCCTGGTAATAAAATTAATTATATGCCAACATTTTCTACATATGTGTGTGTGAGTGAATGAATGAAGACGAATGAATGTGTGCAAATATATATAGTTGCAACAAGTTGTTGCTAGTATTTCTGGCATTGTGTTGTTGTTGCTGGTGCTGTTATTATTTGTTTGTTTGTTACTCTTGTCATTGTATTTACTCCTGTACATTATTACACCTTTTGAAATTGCAGGTGTGGTTGCTTGCCAACTTTTTTCCATCGTCATTCTCTGAAGCTTTCACAGAGAGACACACAGTCATACACAAACTCTTAGGTAATATTATTTCCTACTAAAAATAACCTTAACTTGGAACTACTTTTCTAATGTCTAAGTGTCTTCAACAAGATAAACATTTGAAATTCCCATTTCACTTGAATTTACACTTCAACAAATAAATAAATGTTCATCCAAAAAAAAAAAAAAAACACAAATACAATAACAACATGACAATGGTAGCAGCAATACAACAACAAACAACACAATAACGAATCCACAATGCTACTAAAATATTTAGCTACAATTTTATCTTCCATAGACACAATGATGATAATGATGAGGACATTGCTGCTGATCATCATTATCATCATTTGTCAAAGTGACTCATTTCTAATGTTGTTTATTTCGTTCACTGATAGTTGGGTGGGTGGGTTTTTGAGGATGTATTGTATTATGGTATGTTTAACAACCCAACTGTCTGTCGTTGTGATAGATGACAATCCAACCACGCTTACGCACACACTGCACACACACACAAATAACATGACATGTCATTCCAAAAATACAATCATTTTTAAACAATTTATTTATTGTAATTGATATTTGTTATTATCCTCCATTTCTAAAAGAAGGGAATATGGTTATATTGGGTTCATCGTTCCCGGATGTGAACATTAAGGAGACATCAAGGTATAATATAGGCGATTAGATGACAAAACTGTTTGTTTTATTCTTTTCTAAAGATGGAGCTTATACAACATCTAATCTCCCACAGTACTGGTACAGAAACAACGCCGAATTCGAATATTCATGCGTCAAGGTAAAGCTTTGTATTTGGTAGGATCAAATATGAGCTCTTTAAATCCATTTAAAATGTACCTGTATCGAAAACAATATATTCCTTTGAAGAAAACAATTGAGGAAAAAGAAACAACCAGAGAGCATGAGAGCAAGATGACGAGTATGAAATCTCCTTTAGAATGTTCCACAATGTAATCAAATCGATCTTCTTTTTTTGTTTTTTGAAAATAACTCGGAAACTTTCCAACCGAAAGATATATGTTGTTGTAACAATTCGGCTGTATCTGGTTTTTCTTTCTTGGGAAAAAAACTTCCAACTTATACAGCTGCCATTGGATTGACAATCTTTAGCCGAGTCTGACTCGGGTCGTTCCGGAACGGTGATCCAATTGTCGTGGGAATGCCGAAAGAGATATCATTATGAATATTGATGTACCAAAGTATGGACCAAAATCTGGTCAGGGAGTAGTTGGTGAACCTCTAAAGTCGGCCACGTCGTGATAAATGAATCTTTCATCATAAGAACGCTCTTCAGTGTAACCAACTCGTTGCCTTATAATTCGATAACTTTTGAGCCTTTACGAAATTTCACATTCTTAAAGCTGATGCTTTTCAATGTTGATTTTCAAGAGTACGGACCCCTGCCTGGTTAGGGGCAAAGTCAGTGAACCTGCTAAGTTGTCCATCTCGTGGATAAACAGTGTTTTTAAAACGATTTTTTTAATAATTTTGAAATAATTCAGTACAGATTACTAACTGGTTCGGGACGTAATCGGTGGACCTCAAAAATTGTCCACCTGGGATATGCTGATATTTTAAAATTTCGCCAAAAATTCGCTTATCAATAGAGACAAAAAGTGTAGTCGTCATTCATCTCAAATCCACATTTCAGGCTCGTTGTCGTTGGACATTCTAAGTTAGCTAAGTCTACAATGAGCTAAATGCACAGTGGGTCCATATCGATTTTTTTTAAGCGTTACAGATATCTTAATGAAATTTCACATGTCTACGGCAGAGGTGTTTTGAAATTCATTAATAAATTAAATCCTACACAAAATAAGAACAAATTAAATCTTCCGAAAAGATGGAAACATAAAATGGAAGAAATCAAAGTGTAAGCGAATGTTAAATAAAATCGTCAAAAATTATCACGAAAATACATGAAATTTGGAACGAATTGCGATTAAACGATGTTCGGATGTGAAAATGTTTCGGTTCGGAGATTTCAGATTTATTTTATTCCAACAAAAATTAATAAAACAATATAAAACGAATTGCTAGAAGATGCTCTTCTCTCCTTATCGACAAGGAAGTGGATAAAGATTTCATATATGTTTGAAATCATGGTTTAACGCACATAGCAAATATCTGTTGGACTGACCTGACTTAAACCCAATGAAGAACTTGTAGGTATATATGGCCCATAAAGCTTATTCAAATAATGCCCAAAACGAAAGGATAATGATTTCAAAAGAAGTATAAAATAAAGTAAGTGGACTTCAATCTTCTTAAGAAATAAGTGGAATCAAGGCCAGACCATATTTTTAAGGAAATCCACAACAGTTAATTTGATAAAAAAATATTGGTGCCCTCTAAATAATCTATTTTCTTCTAATTATTTAAAAAAGTTGTGTGCATTTATAGGAATATGCACCAATGTGTTTTGAAAATAATGGAAGGGATGTTTGTTTTGCCCAACCTTTAGATCCGACTTTTGCACTTCCGTACTCCCTTACAGGAATACGATTCACCTAAGAATATGATATCAGAAAATGACCTAATTTATGTTTATCTCAAAACCGGTCTAACTTTGCCGACACAAAATCCAGATGCTAGTAGAAATTTCGGAAAACGTAGAGGCTAAAGATGGATCGCTCACTCGATGTAATTTGCGACCAAATGAATGAACGTTTTTTTAAAGTGTTATACGTATAAGAAGACTTTTAAAATTTGATATAACTAATGAACGTTATATATATTTTTTAACTTGTACTAGTAAACCCCATATAGACCAAGTAAAACCCATATAGAACAAATATCTAACATCTATCTAAAGGATTTTTTCAAATTAATCTCTTTTAATAGAAACAAATTTGAAATTAATCTTTTGTAGCGTAATTAAATATCGTCATATTGTTCCCTTTTTTCTTATTGCTTTTACTTCTTCGCATACATTTATTTATTGTGTGCAATTGAATGTTAGAATATGCGAATGGTTATGTGTGTGTATGTGTATGTTTTTATGTGTCTGTGTATATTGTATCCATATTAAATGACATAAAAATGGATACAAATAACTAATTTGTAAAATTAAAAGACATCAACAGCAATAATACAATGACAACAACAACAAGTACAAACACAATGACAACACAAACACAAAGGACAACGAAAACAAGAAGAAACAAACTAAAGAACATTAAAAAAAATACAACAACTTTTTTAATGTGTCAATACAAATACATTATGGGGTGATCAGATATTTCTGAAACCATTTTTCCTGATTGGAAAATTTATATTTTGAACAATTTTATTATTTTTTTTTTTAATTTAATGGAGGCGTTTTGTAAACAAATAAATTTTTGAAAAGTTTAATTATTTTTCTTCAAGATAAACAGATTTTCGTAGAAAGAACATTTAAGGAAAATTTTATTTATAAAATCACAAATTTAATAAGAATTTTCTGGATGAAACAAATTTAAAGAGAATTTCTTACAATTTTGTGCCTTCAAATTCTTTTAGAAAAAGAAAAATGCTTAAAATTTTTCTATAGAGAAAAGATTACCCAAAAGGTTTCTTTAGGAAAAAGATAAACTTATCCAAAATTGTTATAGGAAAATAATTTAACCTGATTTTTTTCAAAATTTTCACCAAAAATTTGTCGAATAAAGTAATTTTATCGATTTTTTATGAGAGAAAAATCATTCAAAGTTTTTATAGAAAATAATTATGGAAAATTTTCTATGAAACGAAAATTTATCGAAAATTTTCTATGAAACGAAAATTTATCGAAAATTTTCTGTGAAACGAAAATTTATTGAAAATTTTCTGTGAAACGAAAATTTATCGAAAATTTTCTATGAAACGAAAATTTATCGAAAATTTTCTATGAAACGAAAATTTATCGAAAATTTTCTATGAAACGAAAATTTATCGAAAATTTTCTATGAAACGAAAATTTATCGAAAATTTTCTATGAAACGAAAATTTATCGAAAATTTTCTATGAAACGAAAATTTATCGAAAATTTTCTATGAAACGATAATTTATCGAAAATTTTCTATGAAACGAAAATTTATCGAAAATTTTCTATGAAACGAAAATTTATCGAAAATTTTCTATGAAACGAAAATTTATCGAAAATTTTCTGTGAAACGAAAATTTATTGACAATTTTCTGTGAAACGAAAATTTTCTGTGAAACGAAAATTTATCGAAAATTTTCTGTGAAACGAAAATTTTTTGTGAAACGCAAATTTATCCAAAAATTTTCTGTGAAACGAAAATTTATCGAAAATTTTCTATAAAACGAAAATTTATCGAAAATTTTCTGTGAAATTAAAATCTATCGAAAATTTTCTGTGAAACGAAAATTTATCGAAAATTTTCTGTGAAACGAAAATTTATCAAAAATTTTCTATGAAACGAAAATTTATCGAAAATTTTCTGTGAAACGAAAATTTATAGAAAATAAAATTTATTAAAATTTTCTCTAAAAATAAAATTTATTGAAAATTTTCTCTAAAAATAAAATTTATTGAAAATTTTCTCTAAAAATAAAATTTATTGAAAATTTTCTCTAAAAATAAAATTTATTGAAAATTTTCTCTTAAAATAAAATTGATCGAAAATTTTTTCTAAATATAAAATTTATTGAAAATTTTCTCTAAATATAAAATTTATTGAAAATTTCTCTAAATATAAAATTTATTGAAAATTTTCTCTAAAAATAAAATTTATCGAAAATTTTCTCTAAAAATAAAATTTATCGAAAATTTTCTCTAAAAATAAAATTTATCGAAAATTTTCTCTAAAAATAAAATTTATCGAAAATTTTCTCTAAAAATAAAATTTATCGAAATTTTCTCTAAAAATAAATTTATCGAAAATTTTCTCTAAAAATAAAATTTATCGAAAATTTTCTCTAAAAATAAAATTTATCGAAAATTTTCTCTAAAAATAAAATTTATCGAAAATTTTCTCTAAAAATAAAATTTATCGAAAATTTTCTCTAAAAATAAAATTTATCGAAAATTTTCTCTAAAAATAAATTTTATCGAAAATTTTCTCTAAAAATAAAATTTATCGAAAATTTTCTCTAAAAATAAATTTTATCGAAAATTTTCTCTAAAAATAAAATTTATTGAAAATTTTCTCTAAAAATAAAATTTATCGAAAATTTTTTCTAAAAAATTGTCTCTAAAAATTTATCGAAAATTTTCTCTAAAAATTTATCGAAAATTTTCTCTAAAAATTTATCGAAAATTTTCTCTAAAAATTTTCTCTAAATTTTCAATAGAAAGGAAATATGTAAAATTTCCTACAAAAAATACCGAAAATTTTCTCTCAAAAGAAAATTTATCGAAAATTTTCTCTTACAATAAATTGTTCGAAAAAATTTTTCTAAAAGGAACATTTTAATTATATTTTCTTATTAATAAATTTTCCAGTAAATTTTCTCTTAAAAGAACATTTTTCTGAAATTCTCTCAAAAAGTATTCATCGAAAATATTCGCTCAATTAACGAGTATTTTATGTGAGAAGAAAGTTTCTCTGAGAAGAAATTGATCAAGAATTTTCTATGAAAAGAAAATTTTTCAAGAATTTTCCCTGATAAGAAAATTGATCAAGAATTTCCTCTGAAAAAAATTTGATCTGGAAAAATTTATCGAGAATTTTCTCTAGAAAAAGTTAAACTAAACTTTCTCCATAAAGAAAATCCATCACAAATTTTCTTTAAAAAAAAAAATCATTTTCTTCACTTTCACTTTCTCTAAAAAATTATTAAAAATTTTCTCTAGAAAGAATATTGATCGAGAATTTTCTCTACAAAGAAAATTCATTGAGAATTTACTCTGCAAAGAAAATTGATCTGTAGAGAAAGTTCTAGATGAATTTTCTTTGTAGAGAAAATTGATCGAGAATTTTTTCTACAAAGAAAATTGATCAAGAATTTTCTCTACAAAGAAAATTCATGGAGAATTTATTCTGCAAAGAAAATTGATCTAGAATTTTCTGAGAAATTTGTCCAAAATTTTTTTTTTCAATAAAAAAATTCTTTATAAAAAATTTTACGTTTGAGAAAAATTTTATGGAGAATTTTCTTTTAAAGAATAATTGAACGGAAAAAATTGTGAAAGCTTTATGAAATGGCCACCCATTTCCTGTTTCCTTTGCCTTTGAGTATAAGTAATTGGTTTATATATGTAAATGTATTGTATGTTTATATATGTGTATTATATGTCTTTTATGTTTGTATGTCTCATGTGTAATTCCGATACACAGTGAAGATGTCGGTTGACATGTATGAAAGACATATTTTCTTGGAAATGCGAGCGGAGGAAATAAATGAAAAACTCTTTTTTCTTATAAAATTGTTGATATTTATATTCTGACTCCTAAATGGTCATATCGTATGCATTTGCTATTTACTTATGTATGTGAGTGTGTTTTTGTGTATGTATTTCTATATGTTTATATAAAAAAATTACATTTGTAAGTTTATGGTTTCATTTGTTTAACCTAAAATTCCCATTTGACAAAGGACATCAAAATATGAGTTATGAAAGAAAATATTTTGTTTCAGTTATTTTTGTTGTTGTTCTTCATAAATATTAAAGAATTTTTTGTTGTTTTTACATAAATAAAATTCAGTTCAATACTTGAAATAATAAATTAAATTAGATTTAAGTTGGAAAACAATAAATTGCAATCAAAACCACGCGCCTCCATTTTTTCTTGCGAAATTATTGTGAAGATTTTTAGGATAAAATATTTTTTATGTTCTTCTTTTTGGGTCTAAAGTGTTTCTGAAAGCTTTGTTGTTAAGATATCCTTAATCAAATTTGTAAACCGGATTTTTTGTTTTTGTTTATTTACGGCGAAATTTATGTTTCTTATACCCTCCACCAACACAAGTGGTGAAGGGGGGGTATATTAACTTTGTCCTTTCATGTGTAATGCTTAGAAGGAAACTTCTCATGTACATTCTTGCATTAAATCAAAATTTGAGTCGGTTTCGCTTTCTCTGTCTGTCTATCTTTCCGTCTGTTTGTTGTTGGCTCACATCCACAATAATTGGCAGAGCTCAATGAAATTTTACCTGATTATTTTCTTTTTGAAAAGAACTTCTATTTAAAATCGGTTCTGTATATCAAAAGATATAGAACGGTATCTGGGGCAACATCTAAGTCTCAGCAAAGAATTTTCGTAAAGTTGTCAATCAGAATAAGATTTTGTCATAATATAATCTAAAATATCGAAATCGGTTTAGTAGAAAAGAAGTTATATCCAAAAATGTAACTAATTTTATCACACATTAAGTATTCCTGTGTTGTTTTGTTTGTGAGTATATGTGTGAGTGTGTATGTACGCAACATAAAGTATCAACTTGTGGTAGAGGGTATTGAAAATTCGGCATAGCTGTATATAACATTCTTACTTGTTCTTATTTAGTTTCTATATTCCAAAGAGAGAGAGCGTTTTATGTTGCGTATGAGTAATACATAATTTATATATTAGTCATACGCACTGTTTTACGAAATAATTTGTTCTTCCCTAAAAAAACTTCAAATTGTGATTTGTATGAGTTTTGTTTGCCAAATTTCCAAAAACTTTGAAAGAATTATTTGACATGAGTTACTGAGTTGAAAGAATTTTCTTTGGCAAATTTCCAAAAAAAAAAAAAAACATTTTAATAAAATTCGTTGAAGAAAGGAAAAATTATTTTCCAGTAGTTTGTTAATAGAATTCCTATAGTTATTTCTTTTAGCAGATTCTAGAGAAAATAATGGTCATTCAGTATGTTAATTTAAAAGAAAACTTATCGAAAATTTTCTATGGAACCAAAATTTGGCGAAAATTTTCTATAAAAAGAAAATTTTCCATGAAACGTAAATTTATCGAAAATTTTCTATAAAACAAAAATTTGTCAAACTTTTTTTATAAAACGAATATTAATCGAAAAATTTCTAAATAGCGAAAAATTATCGAAAATTTTCCATGAAGCGAAATTTATCGAAAATTTTCCATAAAAGGAAAATTAACAAAATTTTTCCTGAAAACTAAAATTTATCGAAAATTGTCTATGAAACGAAAATTTATCGAAAATTGTTTATGAAACAAAAATTTTCCATGAAGCGAAATTTTTTTATTCCATGAAGCAAAATTTTTCGAAAATTTTCTATGAAACGAAAACTTATCTAAAAATTTCTATGAAACATAAATTTATTGAAAATTTTCTGTGAAACAGATTTTTTTTTTTTTAATTTTTGTGAAATAGAATTTTTTTTCGAAAATTTGCTGAGAAACTAAAAATTTTCTGTGAAACAGAAATTTGTCCAAAATTTTTCTTTAGAAAAAAATGTATGGAAAATTTTCTGTCAAGAAAATTGATCGAGAATTTCCTCAAGAAAAAAAAAAACAATCGAGAATTTTTTCTAGAACATTATTAATCGAGAATTTATGCTCAAGAAAGAGATTTAATCGAAAATTTGCTATAAAATAAAGTTCAATCTCTAGATAGAAAATTGGCAGGGATTTTCTCTATAAAGAAAATAGTTCTATAATTTTCTCCAGAGGGAATTAATCGGGGGAATTTAATATAAATTGAAATTCGATCTCTAGAAAAAAATATTCGATAAAGAATATGGATTTCGTAGAGGGAAAATCCCTCTATAGCTGATAATACCGAGAAGACAAGAAATATCTCTAGCCAGTCCTCGGAGTCCATTATGATCGCACTAAAATCAAATATCTTCTTACTGTCACGGGTTTTCGATTTAGTTTGCAGAACGCTGATTTGAATGTGATTTGTTGTACTTGAAGTCCATTTTTGAAGTCCATTGGTGACCCTCCAAATTCGACCATCTCGGATACTGTAGATTTTTTAAATTCTCTTAAAATTATGGTCAAACTCTTGAATATTCCATGTTTATTTCTCTTAATTAGAAAACAGTTTCGTTAGCGATAAACAAAATGTCATAATATATTTCTTTATTGGCGAAACTTTCGGAAATTAATTCACTTTTTACATAAATTTTATTTGTAACTTAATTTGAAAAGTCCACCCACTAATTGCCTGTTTCTTTTAAGGCCAATTCTCTATTCCCTCTCTTCCTAAAGTTAAATTTAAAATACTTTTATATCGTTTGTGGTTAAATGAGAAACTTAAACTTAATTTAAAGGTTACAATTATTTTATTTACAACAACAATAAAAACAAGTAAAATTTAATATAGAAAAAACTTACCATCGCACATGAAGTATTTGTAATACGAGTACAGTTATTTAATTGTATATCGGTACCGTTACGTCGCACAACTGAATGAATTTGTGGACAAAAACCGCTGGTACGTGTTAAACACCATTCACCACAAGAAGCCCAAGCACAATGTGAGTCAGGCATTTCCGATTGTATGGTTTGGCACATGACTGGATCTAATTCAAAACCGGATTTAAAAGCTCTTTTTAGAGAAAAACAAATAAAAAGTAAAACACGATTTGAATTAAAAAAATGGGAAATTGAGAAGACAAAGGAATATTTCAAGATGTAATTAATTTTATCCTTAAATAACCTCTACCACTTAAGAGATATAATGAGATTTTTATTCTGTATTTGAAAAAAAAGATGATAATTTATAAATTCTATCATTTGGATGAATATTAACGCCTTTTCAAGAACTTCTAATAACTTGAAATATTATAAAGATGACTGTACAAGAAAGCTTTAATAGTTTAAATGCTCGGATGAAATCCTGCCAGCTAAGAATAAATTCGAGTTTGACTTCTTGGGCGGAATAGGATCATCACCATGATTTAGTCCTATTTTAAAGGAACGTCTTTAAAATAGCG
This sequence comes from Cochliomyia hominivorax, assembly GCA_004302925.2. Taxonomy (NCBI): domain Eukaryota; kingdom Metazoa; phylum Arthropoda; class Insecta; order Diptera; family Calliphoridae; genus Cochliomyia; species Cochliomyia hominivorax. The sequence goes on along the minus strand of PYHX02000413.1, from coordinate 18,631,237 downwards.
AATAAGATGATCAATAAATCGTAAAATAATTCGATTGAAACATTTTTCGAATTCACTGAAAAATATTTATCTGATCGATATTTCAAATTTGATCATAGATTTACCACCAAAATGCTGCATTCATTTATAAAATAAAAAAATCGGAATCTTTGCATTAACATTCGATAAATAATTGGGCTTTGGCACCTCCAAAACGTGATCCATTAATTTACTAGTTTTCAGCGATGGTTTTCCATTTATTATGCTTTAGATTTTTTCAGACTTCTCAGAATTGATCGCCAGTAGAAAGTTTATGACATTTATGCTCTTCAAAAGTGATGGAAGTGGATATCAAGGAAAAAGAACTACGTTGAAAGATGAAAAACGATTTTGAAATTAGGAAATATTCTTTGATTAATATGAAGAAGTCATTTTTGGATTTTATTGTTGTTGGTAAGGAAAAAGGAAGAAGTTATAAAGAATCACACGTCCATGATATTCAGCTAAGGGTAGAATGCTTTGTATGCAGAAATCGGTTCAGACAATTAAAGGAACGAACGAAAAACAAAAATTGGAAAAACACTTCAAAAACTTTATAATCATAAAATGAGAAGTTCTAACATCACCGGCGAACATCTTAACCCTTCCGAAAACCATTTGTTTCGATCGATGCAGAACACTTTCTGTAATATGCTTCATTTCAGAACAGGCTTTTAGATTCAGGTATCTTGAGTCATTTTATACCTCAAAATTTGAGCAGTTTAGAATGTAAAACGGTTAAACCGCATTGATCATCTGATTGAACTGTCTATCGGAACTTTCAGGATATTCGCAGGACTAGGCAGTTATCTACTTTCAACAGAAGGCAGGTTAGGCTTCTGGTCTCAATTATAACTAGACATTATGTTTTTGATGGCCATGCGAGAACAATGGGTCTTGCGCAAAATAGCTTTTGTTGTAGTTTTCATTAACGAACTAGAGGAAAAGACAGTTTTTTACCTCTTGTTTCACTGCCCAGCATTGGAGTACTTAGAAACAGTTTATTGGAAACCCACGCTCTTAATCAAGGTGATCTTTGTAATGTAAAACTGAGGTCACGTCTTTCTCTTCTTTCAGAGCAAGTTGGTTTAAAGAAGCTATCATGCAGAACACTGAACAGCAGTTGACTGATTTACAACGAAGATGGAATGAAGTGAGTTGTTTGCAGGACATTGCTCTCGAAACAAACTACAGTTGGTGGTGTTAAAAAAAGTTAGAGGCGGAGAGTGTTTAAGTATCGGCCTGTCTCTTATTTTCTTTTTATACGCTCCATCTAAGACCCTCAAAAATTATATAAATTCTTTCATCAAAACAAAAATTGAGCTGATTTAATTTTTACCGTCTAATAAAATCGGCTAAATCGATTAGTCGGTAAATAGTTATAGAACGATATATGTGACAACCTCTTTAAACTAAAAAAATTAACAACGAATATGACCAAACGGCTTTTTTAGTTTTCATGAAATTTGGTACGTGAAATACGTAACATATTAAAAAAAATGGGTGGGGCACGGGAATTATTATGCCCTTAAACAAACGAACTATTAATATCGCACACCTAAAGCGACTTTCTTGAAATTTGGCATGAATATAAAGACTTAATAAGAACAAGTAAGAATGATATATGCCGAATCTTCAACACCCTCCACCACAAATTCATGTGAAGTAAATACATTAAGTTCCGTAGATATACACTCAGAAACACTTAAAATTAGTTATATTTTAGGCTGTAAATTTTTTGTAACTGAACCGATTTTTCATAATTTTTGGAATGAAGTTTACATAACAAAATATTATGGCAAAATTTCATTCCAATTTAACGACTCATAATAGAGAACTGTACAAAACTCATCGCTCAAACTTAAGAGGTTGTGTCAGATATCGGTCTATATCTTTTACAATACAGAACCGATTTTGCTGGTTTTAAATAGGAAACTTCTCAGGACTATAGTGAATACTTGGGCTTATTTATATTGAGCTCTGTCAATTTTTGTGGATGTGAGCGTGCCAACAACAGACAGACGAACACAGCTAAATCGACTCAGATTTTGATTTAACGTAAGAATATGTATACATTAGGGGGTCTGAGATGATTCCTTCTTAGCGTTGCACACGGAATGACAAAGTTAATATACTCTCTTCACCACTTGCGATGGTGGAGGTTATAAAAAAATTGTGAACAGGAACGGAGTGGTATCCTCTTGACAAACGGAAGTTTACATATAGTAAATCTCTGTTAGAGAAATTTGGAACATGAACAAAGCCTTAATAACAAATAATTTTGTGTATAAACATTTTCAGATAGGGCACGAGGGAGTGATATCCCCCCTACAGACGATATTTCTGATATCACATATATCTGAAACTCTTACAGGACACTTTATGAAATTTGGCATTTGGATGAAGAGATAATCGTAAAATGTTACAAATAATTAATTTTGGAAATGGGCAGGGGGGTGGGTGTTATCCTCTTACAAGCAGAATTTTCAATATTTTCCTAAACATGATTTCTTAATCGATCATGGTGGAGGCTACATAAGATTTAACTTACTTAAATGAAGGAGCATAAATGGCCACACTGAGATAAACTATGGAAACACAGGATAATACCATGGTCAATTGGCAAAGGCAAATGGCACGACATATACGTTTATCTTGCTCGGGGATAAGGCGTGGTTTATCCTTGCGGCGTCCCATTTTTCCTTTTTATTTATTTCTTTTTTTCTTCTTTGTTTCTCAAAAGATGATTAACTGTTAAATTTTGTTGTTATTTAATTTAGGAATCCCTTTGTGTATTCTTCTAGGAGTGTTGTTGTTACAACTCTTTGTATGTGTTTGACGAGTGTGTGTGTGTGTTTATGGTCTTTTGAGAGGGAAACAGCAGTGAATATTTCCACGCTACGAATAACTTATGTTGGTGTTAGAAATTCCTTATTTTTATATATAATTTTCTATATATGTTTTGTTGTTTTTGTTTTTGTTTTTATTTTATTATTTTTCCTATTAATATGTTGTTATGGTCGTTGTTTTTGTTGACTTCAATTTATTGTTGTTGTTGTAATGTTATTAAAAGGACGTTATATATATTTTTCTTCTTTTTTTTTGGAATTATTTCTCGTTAATTTCACTTTTTTTGTAAAAATTTTTGTCGATGAGTAATAAGTAGAATATTGTTCTTTATTTCCCTAAATATTTTTTATGACTTGTTGATTTTTTTTCATTAATAATTATTTTTTTTTTAATTATTTTTTTATTAATTAAAAAATTGTTCTCCAAAAATTTATGTGTTTTTATAATTTTAATTTTTTTAAGATTTTTTATATTGATTCCCATATTTATATTTCGAGTTATAGACAAATTTTTAATGTTTCAAATAAATTCGTTTTTTTTTTTTTTGTTTTTTGCTTAATTATTAAATTGTAATTTAAGTTATTTTTGGAGTTGTACACTTAATATTTGCTGTAATTTCTTTTAAGGCATTTTTTATATTGTTGTTGTTGTTAAAACAAACAAGAAATTAATAAAAATGTTTATTTTATTTAATTTAAGTTTTTTTTATAAATCCTGAATTATGCTCCTTTTTGGCTGATTACAAAATTTATGAAAATTTTCATTAATCAAACTGATTTTTATATATATTTATGTTTGTTTGTATGTTTGTGTTGAATGTTAAAAAATAAGTCCTCTAGTCCGCGTTAATGTTTCACTACTGCTTTAAGAGCGTTGGTCTGTTCAACTGAGTTCTTTCAAAAAATTTTATTCCCGTTTTTCCTTTAATTTCTTGAAAAGCGAATAAAGGTTATTTATTGTAGCTTTTTTTTAGAAAAAAGCTTTTATTTTGTTTTCTTTCATTCCAATGTCAGATGTTTTCAAAAAAAGAACTGTTTATTGTCTAAATAATGACGTTATCCTTTTTTTGTAAAGGACTTCTGTCATTTTTTAGTTTTTTTGTTTAAAGCGCATGTTCTTTGCGAAAGTTTTTCTTATTTTCTTCTTTCTTGTTTTCTCTCGCAATTTCGTTATTTGTTTTGTGTGTAAAGAGAAAAATAATATAAATAGCAAATATCCTTTTTGAAGTTTATAGGTATGTGTGTTAATTTAACACGTTTATGTGTTTGTAGGTCATAAGAAATGTTTACAAAACAAAATTTTAATATTTTTGTTTTTTCTTCTTCTACGAATTTCTTTTGGCGGGGTTTTGGGTATTAACGAAAAAACGAGGGTCGACTTTGAAATCTTTTTATTAGATTTAACAGTAGCAGAATCAAAATAAATTTAGTTTTCTGGAGCGGCTGGAAGAATTTTCATGAAATTTAACATAATAACTTTGGCAGTTTGAATCCCATGGGGACTCCAAAAGGCTCTAATGTGTCATATTTTTGTTTCTGATATAATTTCCCCTGATAAGACATTTAAAAAAACATGTTTACATTTACGTTCTTTAGTATAAAAAAGTGTTCAATCCGTATTTGAAAAAATTACGATTTTTTTATTTTTTAAGTCGAAAAAGGGTCAACAGTTATTTTTATCTAAATAAAATTTTGCTCAAAAACATATATAAAGTTTAAAATACAGAATCCCACAGTTTAAATCTTATATCAAAAACCTCTATAGGGCTAAGTCAAAACCCTCTCGAATTAGACCTATTTTTACTTAATATTTTCTTCTTCTTAATATTTTCTTCTTTTTTCAGACCCGCAAAAAAAGTGAACTCTATATTGGGGTCAATTTCGAGATGGTGTTGACGTAGCTCTATACGATTTCTTCATATCAAAATTAAAATTGGAAATATTTTCAGAAAAATTTTGGCCAAAAAAATACAAAAAAAATATTTTTCCACTTTTCAAATTAAAAATTATTTATTTTTAAGCTGGTTAGAGAGCAAGCAAGATCGGGGAAATACTTTTGGATATATATCTAAAAAAACTCAACCATGATCCTGTAAAATTTTAAAAGTGGAAAATTTCAAGCCAAATAACTCGAAAATTATTAAAGATAAGTAACTCATTTTAGACCTTTAAAAAGTTTTGTCAGGGGTTATAAGACTGATATAGAATCTGTTATAAAAAACAGATCCGAAATTAAATGAGAAATAAATCACGCGGTAAAAAAAAGTGACCACCGAAGTAGCTCAATTTGCACCACTTATACTCCACCCATGGAGCTCCTCCCAAAGTTATAATGCGACATTGTATTACATTTTATGGAAAGTTCAAAAGTTACTAATTTATTTCCAAAAAAATCAATTCTGCCCCACTATGGATCTTTTGAAACTTGATTTATTACAGGACCTCAATTTCCGTTATAGAAAGGATCAGAATTCTCTATAATGGATTTTTCGATAACTGTCATTGCCACTTAAACGGATAACGAATAATCTAGGTTCTACTGTATTAACATTTTTTTTAATATTTTAAGTTTCACTCAAACATTTTCACTGTTGTTAACCCCCCCCAAAAAAAAACGTTATGAACTCTTGCAAACACTTTTCAATTCAACTTTTCAATTAATTTTTATTAATTTTATTTTCTTAATTAAAAAACTTTTATTAAAATTTTTGCACAACACAAAAAACACACAGAAATTGAATAAAACACAAATCATATAAACATTTAGCTGTCAGAATTTAATAAACCCAACCAGTGCTGCCAAGTAAAAAATTGAATTAAGAACATTTTTGACATACAAAATTGGCTTAACACTTCTAATCTGATTAATTTAATATTGATTTTATTTATAAAACACAAATTGCAACAAAAGTGTATTTTTGGTCCATTTGAATTTCAGTTGTTTTTGCAAAATCAATGTATTTGAACTCATTTCAATAAAGGTTATCAGATCGATTTTAAAATTGAAAGAGTTGGAATTATAATGGAAAAAATAATTATTAACTAACAAGATTTTTAATTAAATTTTTAATTGAAATATTTTTTTAAAGATTAAATTTTAAAAATTTCTTGAAAAATAATTTTTATAAAATTCGTAAACTTTATGAAATTCATGAATTATTTCCTTTTTTTATTAAAAAATTTTTCCTGCAATTTTCAATTTAATAAAATTTAAGAATATTCTCCGTTTTTCTGGGAAAATCGAATTAAATTTACATAACTTGGAAAATTTGCGATTTATTTTCGAAAATTACATTTTTATAGAAAATTTTGAAAAATATCTTTATTACTGGAATATTTTTTTTTCTTTTTTTTGTAGAAAAATTCTGAGAATTTTCATTTCATCATCTAACATATTTTCCGTTTCGATAAATTAGAAATAAATTTCCCTTTTCTGGTAAATTTAAAATAAATTCCCTTTTACCAAAAAGAGTCCAACACGATGTTCTTGAATTAAATTTTAATTTACCCTCCACCACCACAAGTGGTGAAGAAGATATATAAACTATATCATTCCATGTATAACGCTAAGAAGGGATCATCTTAGACCCCATAATATATATATATGGATCAAATGGAAATCTGAGACGATTTATGCCCGTCTGTCTGTCTGTGTGTCTTTGTCTGTCTGTTGTTGGCGCCCTCAGATCCAGTTTAAAAACTCGTTTCATTAACAATCAACTTACACATCGATGTCTGCGGATAATTCAAGTCACAAAGAAAATACATTTTAGGAAAATAACTTCAATTCCGTGTAAAGTTTTATTAATATTAAAGATCGAAGTAAAACAACACCTCTTGAACTGTACTCTGCCATTTCGATCCCACAAAAAGTTTTGGAACGTATCACTAATATCTTCATAAAGGAGCTTAACTAAGACATTTGACGGAATTGAAAATCGTATATAAACTTTATGAAATGTTTTCTGAAAATTCAAAACTTCTCAAAATTTTGTTACAAATATTTAAATATAATCCTTTTGGAAAAACAACTATAATGTTAAGTAGTTTTTAATGTTGACGATTTTTTTACGATTTCGAAAAATACTTTTTTTTAAACACTTTTACAACTTTTGTACAACTTAACTTTGACAAATTTGGGCTACGACTACCCTGGACCAATACTCAACCTCAACTATAGATGAACTTTTTATTATCCGTTACTCGTCAGTTTTTGTCGATTCTAGGACATTATCATTATCACTCTTCGTCCGATTCGTTAAAATACAACGATCGTTTCACTACTAATTTTAATTGCCATCACACGGAGAGAAAATATATGTTTGCAGTAACCATTAACGAGAAACAACATAATATTGTTATAAGATATTGTTACCGTAACTAAAAATTTTGTTTATTCATTAATAAAAAATATTTATTGTTATCACCACTAAAAATATTGTTATTTCAATACAAAAATATTGTTATTGTAATAAAAATGTTGTTAAAACAAACGGCATTTCTTACTACGATATCGGTGGTTAACTTAAAACACTTACGGAATTGCGTTAAAGTTGTTAGTAAATTTAAAATAACATTTTGTTCTAATAACAATAGTTTTTTTTTTTTTTTTTTTTTAAACGGACTGTTTAATAACAATAACATTGTGATCAGTCAAACATATTGCGACCACAATATTATTTTATGATTTAAATAAAAATAATTTATTACAGCAAAGAAATTATGATCAAAATAAAATAAATTCAACAATAAACATGTTGGTGATAACAATAAATGTTTGCCGCAAATATATTAGTGTTTGTGGCGCACATATTGCGAAATTACGTTTCTCAACGTGCAGTCTTACCCTTTGTAGAGTCTACCCGATCGTGTGCTACCTGGGAAATCGCACAGAATATTGGAAAATTGTTATTAATTGTTCATTCCTCTTCCCCCCCAATAAAATAAAACTTCATTTCTTTTTTTTAATTTCGTTTTTTCATTTAATAATTTCCATTTTTTATTAATTTAATTTTCTTTTATTAAAAACATGAAACATTTTGTTGTTGTTGTTGCTGTTAATTCTTATTGATTGTTTAAATATTCAAAAAAGGGATTTTTTCTGTTCAACTTTTTTTTTAATTTGATTTTCTTTGATTTTGAAAAGATTTTTTAATGAAATATTTTTTTCTTGTTCTTGTTGTTGTTAATTTTTTTAAGAAAAGCAAAGTGCAAATTGAAAATTTTATTTTGAAACAATGTAAAGTTGTAATTAAATTGATGTAATAAATGAATTTTAAATAAAAATATTTTTCTTTTGAATATTTTTTTCTCAGTTAAAAAAAATCTTTCAAAAAAGAATTTTGAAATTTGTTTTTTTTTTATTTTAAATATAAATTTCATAACAGATGATTTCAAATTATTTTTCTTATTTAAATTTTAAATTTTTTTCTTGTTGTTTTATAAAAAACTTAAGCAAAAGGCGGATTTTTTATTTATTAATTTGTTTTTTTTTTTTATTTTTTAATTGTATTAAAATTTTGTTGTTTTAGTTTTGATTAAAAACTAATTTATTTTTTATTAAATTAACTAATTTTTTTGTTATTGTATTTTACATTTTTTGGGCTTTTTTATTTTTAATTTTTTATTAATTAATTTATTTTTTAATTTATCTATTTTTGTTTTCTAATTTAATTTAATAATTGTTCTTGTTTTTGTATTTTTAAAATGCTTTTTTAATTATTTTATTTATTTTAACTTATTTTTTTTGTTTATTTTTTATTAACTTTTGCCATTTTTTTGCTAAATTTTAGAAGCCATATTTTTTTAAACATTTAATTTTTATAAAATTATTACTCAACTAAAATAATGATATCACAATTTTATATATATTTTTTCCTTTAATTATTTATTTATATGATTCAATAATTAAATAACTTTTAATAAAACTCGCTATTTAGAAATCACTAAATGATTTTAATGGAAAATTTAAAAAAAGGAAAAACAAAAATAATTAAATAATTTAAATTTGTTAACTAAAAGTTTTACAAAAACTCTGTATTGAAATCTACAAAATTAAAGTTGTTTTTTTAATACGACAACAAATTTAAATTTTAATCATACATTTTTTTCTTGTTTAACTTTTTTCTTAAGTTAAAAATTATCTTAAGAGGAAATTTTCGTAAAAAATTCTTTTAAGAGAAATTTTCGTAAAAAATTCTCTTAAGAGGAAATTTTCGTAAAAAATTCTCTTAAGAGGAAATTTTCGTAAAAAATTCTCTTAAGAGGAAATTTTCACAAAAATTCTCTCAAAAGAAAATTTTCATAAAAATTTCTCAAAGAAAATTTTCGTAAAAAATTCTCTTAAGAGAAAATTTTCGTAAAAATTCTCTTAAGAGAAAATTTTCGTAAAAATTCTCTTAAGAGAAAATTTTCGTAAAAATTTCTCTTTAGAGAAAATTTTCGTAAATTTAAAAAATTTCGTAAATCCTTAAAGAAAATTTTCGTAAAAAATTCTCTTAAGAGAAAATTTTCGTAAAAAATTCTCTTAAGAGAAAATTTTCGTAAAAAATTCTCTTAAGAGAAAATTTTCGTAAAAAATTCTCTTAAGAGAAAATTTTCGTAAAAAATTCTCTTAAGAGAAAATTTTCGTAAAAAATTCTCTTAAGAGAAAATTTTCGTAAAAAATTCTCTTAAGAGAAAATTTTCGTAAAAAATTCTCTTAAGAGAAAATTTTCGTAAAAAATTCTCTTAAGAGAAAATTTTCGTAAAAAATTCTCTTAAGAGAAAATTTTCGTAAAAAATTCTCTTAAGAGAAAATTTTCGTAAAAAATTCTCTTAAGAGAAAATTTTCGTAAAAAATTCTCTTAAAAGAAAATTTTCGTAAAAAATTCTCTTAAGTGAAAATTTTTGTAAAAAATTCTCTTAAGAGAAAATTTTCATAAAAAATTCTCTTAAGAGAAAATTTTCATAAAAAATTCTCTTAAGAGAAATTTAAAATTCTTAAAATTATATAAAGAAGATAATAATCATTAAATTCTCTTTTAGCAAAATGTTACATATCATTTTTATTTGATTATTATTTAAAAGAAATTTCGTTAAATTCTCTTTTAATATAAAAATCTCACCAAATTTGCAATGTCGTATTAAAAAAGCTTAACTAAAACTATTTTTACAAAAATTCTTTTTTTTACAATTTCTTAAAATTGAAACTAAATTAAAAAAAAAAACATTTGCTAAAACTAAACTAAAAATTTTAATTTTACAAAAATTAATAATTGAAAAAATCATCAAAGAAATTGAAAATATAAAACATTTTTTACAATTTTTTTACAAAATCATAATTTTCAAATTATACAAAAATAAAAATATTTAAATCAATAAAATTATCAAAATTACAACATTTTTGCTTTTTATATTAAAAATAAATTTTTATGAATTTTAATAATTTTTGCAAAATTTATTAAAAAAAATTGTGATTAATTTTTGCATAACGATTTTGAGATAAAATTAACTAAAAATCCGATGTGTGTTTTATTATGTGCTGCATTTTCTATATAATTTTTTTAGCAATTTATTTTGGAAATTTTAATATATTTTTTTTAAATTAAATCTAGTATTCCATTTCATCCTCATCATCACTGTGACACAGTAGTTTTCTACGATGAAAAATGTTTGTTGAAATTTTTGGGTGAAAAAGAAAAAAAATAAGACAAAAAATATATTTTTTTGTTTATGATTCCGTTTTATTCTCTTGATATTTTTTCTTAATTTTCACAAGAAAAGTTTGTATTCTTTTAAGAAAATCACAAAATTTGAATTTTTAATAAAAAAAAACACTTAAAGAAAAACATGCATTCAATATCAAAATCTACTAATACAAACAAACAATCTACGGTTGTATGATATTCTTTTGCACTTGAATGAGTATGTATGTGTAAAAGAGAGAAATTTGTGAAAAACACATGCCATTTTTTAGAGAGGTGAGGACGATCTGGGGGGAAGGAAAAATTAATTTATCTGTGAGTGAAGATCTTGAAAGTTAATTTAAGTTTTTCCTTTTGCAACTTTAAGAAAAAAACTAAGTTTTTTTTAAGAAATTTTCTTTATGGAGAATTTGAATAGAATTTTATTTTTATAGAAAATTCAAAAGAAAACATTCATCAGAAACATTTTAAAAGAAAATTTTTTGTGGAAAATAAATTTCACTAAAACTCCTAATACCGAATGTTGACTGAAAATTCTCTAAGAGATAATTTTTACTAAAAATTATCTTAAAAGAAAAGTTTTACTTAAAACTTTCTTAAGAGAATAAAATTCTATTAAGGAATAATTTTCCTTAACAATTCTCTTTAGTGATAATTTTTCGCTGAAAATGTTTCTTGAGGGAAATGTTCTTTTAAAATTTTTATTAACGAAAAATTTCTCGAAAATTTTTCACTAAAAGATTTTTACTCTAAAGAGAAATTTTCCTTGAAAAATTCTATATAGAAAAATTTTTCCTCAAAAATTCTTTATAAAAAATTTTTCTTTAAAAAATCTTTATAAAAAATTTTTCTTTAAAAAATCTTTATACAGAACATTATCGCAAAAAACCTCTTTATAGAAAATTTTCGTCGAAACTTTTCTTTCTTTCCCTTTATAATTTATTAAGGCTGAAAAAATTCTCTTTATAGAAATTTTCACTAACAGTTCCATTAGAAAAAAATTTAAGTAAAGTTACTATTGAGAGAAAATTTTCTAAAAAGATTCTCCTGAGAGAAAATTTTTTAAAAAATTATTCTCTTGAGAGAAAATTTTCTAAAAAAAAATTATTCTCTTGAGAACAAATTTTCTAAAAAGATTCTCTTGAGAGAAAATTTTCTAAAAACGATTCTCTTGAGAGAAAATTTAAAAAAAAAAAATATTTTCTTTAGAAAAAATTTTTTCAAAAGATTCTGTTGAGAGAAAAATTTTAAAAAGATTCTCTTGAGAGAAAATTTTCTAAAAAGATTCTCTTGAGAGAAATTTTTCTAAAAAGATTCTCTTGAGAGTAAATTTTCTTAAAAGATTCTCTTGAGAAAAGTTTTCTAAAAAGGTTCTCTTGAGAGAAGTTTTCTAAAAAGATTCTCTTGAGAGAAAATTTTCTAAAAAGATTCTCTTGAGAGAAAATTTTCTAAAAAAATCTCTTAAGAGAAAATTTTCTAAAAAGATTCTTTTTAAAGAAAATTTTCTAAAAAGATTCTCTTGAGAGAAAATTCTTTAAATTATTCTCTTGAGAGGAAATTTTTTAAAAACATCTCTTTAGAACAACGTTTCCATAAAAACTGTCTTAAGAGAAAATATTCACAAGAATTATCTTTAGGGTATTTTTTCTAAAAAAGCCTCTCTTAAGAGAAAACTTTCAGAAAAAGATTCTCTTTAGAGAAATAAAAAAATCTCTTAAGAGAAAATTTTCTAAAAATTGTTGCAGAAAATCTTTTGGTAGAAAATTTTTCAGGAAATTTTAAATTCTCTTTAAATAAGATGTTTAATAAAATTTCTCTTTCGAATTATTCCCGTTACCAATTTATGATTTTTTACTTTCAAGATCTTGTCTCAAAATGTATTTTATTCGAATACGATTTGTACTAACTACCAACTATATTTTTAATATACACTACTAAAACTAATCCAACAATTAAAATGTTTGTGTAAAATTCAAAATGTTTTTAACTACAATAAAGTGATTTAATCTATTTAAGAGAAACCAGCACAATTACTTTAAATTAAGAGAGAGAGAAAGAGAGATAATAAAAGAGTGTAATACTCTAACTACTTGAGGTAAGAAAACAAAAACTAATTTAAGTGACTGTTCTTTGAATTGAATTCTAATCTATTTAAAGTTAAGTTAAATAGAATTTTTGTTTAAGAGAGGGAAATTATTGTTAAATATGTAGTTTTTGGACAAAGTGCTCATTTTGTTCTATTTTCTAAAAAAATCTCTAGAGTTAAATATAAATTATTTGATTTTTTTTTTTGTGTTATTTTAAGGTTAATAATATAAATTAAGAGAAAGAGAGAGAGTGAGATATAAGTGGAAATAAAAGGAATTTTACTTGTTCACATGTTCAGTTTTTTCTCTTTAAATTCAAACGGTTATCAGGCACTTTTCAGGCATTTTAAGTTTTCTCTTTTGTGTTTTTTGTTTTTGTTTTTATTCGTTTTTTGTAAAAATATATTTTATTTTCGATTTTTATTAATTCATTCTTAACGAAATTCAATAACTATTGAGGGAAATTGATTTTTCCGGATTACATTTCATGCAGTTTGCAATCCTGTAAAAAATATTTAGGTTTTGTTGTTTTTTATATAAAAATTATATATAAATATTTTTAAAAAATTCTACATATAAATTTGAAACATTATCAAGAAAAACATCTAAAATTTTCTACTTTAAATTCAATAATAAATTTTTAATTAAATAAAATAAAAATTAAATCAAAATATTATTTTATAGAATGAAAACCAAAGAGAATACCAACTCTATTCCAGCTGCTCTTCATACAGAAAGAGTTGGTACTCTAGACGTTTTCTACGTTGTGTTTTAAATATTTAAAAGTGATTTTTTAAGAGAAAATTTAAATATTAATTAATATTTTATTTTAAGAGAAAAACTATAGTTAACTAATTAATTTTAAATACATTTTATTAAGATAAATGAGAATGAAGTTTTTGAAGTTAAAAAAGAGAATAATTTTATACTGTTTTTATCTAAAAAATAAGTTTGGAATTTGAAGTTTCTCTTAAAATAATATTTTTGTTATTTATTTCTTAACATAAAATGTTGTAAATTTACCTGTTTTGTTTTTGGTGAAATCTTCTCTTAAAAAAAATATTTTGTAAATTTTCACTTCAATTTTCTAAATTTCTATTACTTTTGCTTTTCAAAAGTTTTTTTTAATGTTCTCTCAAAATAATTTTTTTGAGAATGTTCTCTTGATTGAAATACTGCTCTTAAAAGATTTTTTAATTTCTCTTCAAAAATGTTGTTGTTAGGAAAAATAATTTTAAAATTTATTTACGGCAAAATTTTAATAAAAATTCTCTTAAGAAAAAATACGAAAAAAATCTCTTAAGAAAAAATTAAAAAAAATTAAGATAAACATTCTATAAATATTCTCTCAAGAGAGAATTTTGTTTAAACAATTCTCCTAAGAGTGATATTTTTCTAAAAAAAAATTCTCTTAAGTGTGAAAATTTTCCAATAAAATATCTAAGAGAGAAAATTTTCTAAAAAGTTCTCTTAAAAAGACATTTTTCTAAAAAACATTATCTTAAGAGAAATTAAAAAACAAAAAAAAACAGAAAAAACATTCTCTTAAAACAAAATTTTCTAAAAAGCAATTTCTTATGCGAAAATTTTCTAGAACAAACATTATTTTAAGAGAAAATTTTCTAAAAACATTCTTTTAGGAGAAATTTTTCTAAAAAAAAGCTCCGTTAGAAGAAAAGTTTCTGAAAAAAATCTATAAAGAGAAAATTTTTTGAAAGTAATTGTTTCAAGAGAAAATCTTTCAAAAAATTCCTAAGAGAAAATTTTCTTAAAAAATTTCTTAAGAGAAAATCTTAATAAATCTATTAAGAGAAAATCTTCCAAATAAATTCTCTTAAGAGAAACTTTTCTAAAAAATAAACTTCATAAAAAAATCTGTCAAGAGAAGTTTTTATTCAAAATTCAATTAAAAGCAAATTTTCACCAAAAAAATTGATCTGACAAAAAAGTATTAGAAAGTTAATTTCTTTAAAAAAATTTTATATCGACAAAATTCTCGTAAAAATCTTTTTTTTTTTTTTTCGTTACAATTTAATTTTTAAAAAAAGTTAACTTTAAAGAAAAAAATTGCTTTAAAAATTCTCTTTTTGAAAAATTTTATAAAGTTATTTTTTTTTTAATTATGATAAATTATATTTTAAGACTTTTTTTCGTAAATTTTTATTGAATGAAAATTTAGTTTAATTATTCCTGTTTAAAATTAAAGTTTCGATTTTTATGTTCTCTTGCACTTAAAATCACTTTTAAATATTTATCAAATCTTTAAATTTTATAAAAAATAAACATTTAGAATAAATAATAAATAAATACTAAATAATTTTTTTAAAACATCAGTTAAATCTATTAATTAATTACTTCAAAGCCAATTAAATTTTTTAATTAAATAAAAAACTAAAAACATGCATTTTAAGAAAAAGTCACAGCGTTTTCCAAATTAAATAATTTTCAAAGAGAAAAATTAAATAAAATAAACGAAGAAATAAATTTTATTTAAATTTATAAAAATATTACAATAAAAAATTTTCTAGCATTTTTTTAACTTCTAACTTTAACAAATTTTTTGATTATTTCAATGCCAATTAAATTATTTCATTAAGCATGCGTTATCATTCTAACAAGAAGCCGATTCGTTGTTTTAACAATTCTTATTTATCATATCAATTAAACATTTAATAAAATCAAAAGAAGTAACATTGAGTAAGAGATTAAATATCAATTAAAAGAAATAATTAATTTAATAAAAAAATATAAAAATAACAAAAACTACATTTAAAAATATTTGTTGTTGTTGTTTTTTTTTAATATAATTTTTTAAAACCATTAAACAATTAATTAATTCATTAAAATGTGTGTGTTTAATTAATTTGTGTATGTACGGGTAGAGAGTATTAGGGAAGTAAGTAGTAGAAGTTTACAAATAATTCAGAACTCACTCTTCCTTTGTGGGGAATTTTTCAGCATAAACCCGAGAAGATTTATTACAGGCATTATCACAACACGGACAATACCAATAGCTCAAGACCCCAATCGATATGGCAAATAATACAGTGGGTATTATAAGCGATAATATCAGATGATATAAATTATTCTCCCATGAATAACGACCAATAACTACCTCAGGATAGGCACGACTATAGTAGCAGGGGAATGGTTCATTTATATGACTATATCTGGTGGCAAACATCGGTTCATATATCATTTATTTTATTTCAGAATATTAAAATTTTCTCTTACCCATATTTATTAGCAAATATAGTACAATTAGTGGTTGGCGGATAACCACATCCTTCTGAATTGATTAAGAATTTTGTATAACTTACATCCCAGATAACAGATTCCAAGTCTCGAGGATTTTTCTCCCATTCAGCAAAGGGAATACGGGTGTAATTAACATATAATTGATGACATCTAAAAACAATTAAATCGATAATTAAGGAGAAAATTTTTTTATAACAATTTTCACTCACTTGTTAGGTGATGATGTACAACCCTCCCGACATGAACTCCATGTACAATTTTTAATACCCTCTGTATATATGTGATCGATAACAACACAGGTAACAGGCACCGGATCATAATCGGCAATTATCGTCGATATAGCAGGATCCACCACGAATGGTATTAAAAAGAGAAATGTGAAAACCGATAAAATTGCCGTGGTACCTGAAATAAATTGAAAAGGGAAATTGTTAAAATGATTTCCAACACCCCAACAAGACTTTATTAAAATTAATTTCAAGTCGGAATTGAATAGAATAAAGTCCGTATTAATATTCTTAAGCTACATGAAACAGTGCTGTTATAATGGATTCCCTTCGACTCCTCGCTATTACTTAAGAAGCTGAATATATTAAAGTTTGAGCATTGATACACCGACGCTATGAATTGTCTACGGAGTCCCAAGCTACGTGGGACAGTGCTATAGTAATGGGTTTTCTATGACTCCTCGCAATTACTTGAGAAGTTTAACGTATTAAAGCTCGAAACCTAATACAAATATGCTATAAAGTGTCTTGTGAGTGGAGATGGATAAGGAGAACTAGTAGGAAAGTTGAAAACGCAGTGGACAGTCATCATAATAAAATCATTTATAGGGTATTGAGAAAACTTATCCATGGTCGCACGGCATCACAAAGATCTCTCAGTAGAGAGAAATAACTGTTTTTAATATGGGAGAACCATTATGCTTTAGGGGAATGATAGTCCTCTAAGAATTTAAAACATTAAAAGGACGCATATATTTATTTTCGTTCACCAGAGTAGCTATCGAGTAGAAGTTTTTCATGTCCCTTTTAAGACACTTATATCTTAAAAGGGAAAATCGGCTGAAATCTCTCAGATTCATACAGGACCACCATTATTATACTGATCAAATTTCCATCAATCTGAGAATGTGATATACAAGTAATTAAACGCGTTCGCACTACAACTGGATTTCCGTTCCAGAACGACACGAGTCACACTCGGAAATTTTTTCCCGAAGTAAAAAAATACAGACGAACTGTTAGAACAACTTATCATCATGGAATGATATTCGACGCTGTGTCTTTGTCATATTCTTTCCCAGTGTGATTTGGAATTCAAAAAACTTTTGGACAACGATTTAATGGAGAAGTTTGGTCTGCTTAAATAGTTTGAGGGTTATTTGAGGTTGGAAGAATTTGCAATGCCACTGAGAGACACAAAATAAGCTTTTTCTCTATGTTTAGAACCATTAAATACATTCCAAGCAGACCCTTATGAATTGAAACCGACAGACATATTTCAAGTTCGAACAGATGATTCAACAAATGGTTCAAATTTTTCGATCAATGCCGAATGGATTTTACTGGAATGCACTTTAATTTGGAATTGGATTTAAGCAATTGTTGCTTCATTCTTTAATCTATATGAATAAAAGGAAGTGCTCATTATGTCAATAATGCTCTGTTTTAGCTGGAATCCGAAAATATTCTTTTATATGAGCTCTAGATATCGGTTCGGACTATTATAAGTGATCTGTAGCGAAAATGGTTGAAGAGAAAGTGATCAACGCAACATCATGATAACCTTCAGTTACATATAGCAAGATCGATGAATTAGGAAAACAGTGCATGATATATTTTTTCAAACCCGATCCGTCGCAATATTCGACTAGACTAGAGACCAATATCTTTTAAAACTGTTCTGACTAACCTGTTATAAGGTGGATCCACAGTGTGTGTCCAAATCTTTTTTTTTTTTAATTCTGTAACTTTTGAACGGTTGGAGAGTATGTACCAGTATGCCACCCTCATAGGCAGGAATAGTGGATATTCGACTAAACACAAGACCATTTTATAACGTCATCCATATATTTAAAAATTGTTCAAATAATCTGATTCGCTATAAGCCGGGTTATCGGTATAGCAATTGTGCACATTGTAATATTTTTTGATAGGACACGGGGAAGAGGTATCCTCCATACAATATCATATTTGGCACATTATTAACAGGTTATTTTAGACTATAAAATTTTGCGGGTATAGGGTACGGCGGATCGGTATCGCTTTAACAAACGAAAATTTTAATAAAAAGCTAATTTCATGAAATTCGACGCGTAGGTTCAGACTTTAAACCAGATAATAAGATTAACAAACATCTTGAATAGGGCGCAGGGGAGTTGTATCACCCTCACAAACATAATTCTTAATAACGCTTATCTGAGAAACTGCTACAGGAAATCTAATGAATTGCAAAATATTGTAGACTACATAATTGTGGGGAAGGACATGGGCCAGTGTTAATCCGTGCTGAAAGGTATTAAAGAATCGGTTAATTGTTTTGCAATACTCACCCAAACATACTGAAGTATAAAATTTTGCCTTCTCTAAAATAGTCTCAATCTCATGATCCACTTTATTACTTTTCGAATTGGTCGTTTGTAAGTTAATTGATGAACGACTGGAGCGGCTGCTATTTAGACTTGATTTACTGCCAGTATAACTTTGGGCCGACATTGTCGGACTTGTTGGCAATGAAGACAATATTGTATTGGCGGTATTACTCTTTTTCATCTTGACAATTTAATTTAAAATAGAACTTATGCCTTAATGATGGGAGGGGGGAGTGTGGGAGGTTGTTGGGGGGGTTTTTATGATTAGAAATACAAGATTTTAATTTTGTTTTTATTAAATATGAAGAAAATGTTTTATGGTGTTTATGTATGTGTGTGTGAGTGAGTCAGTGTGTAAGTGTATGAGGGAAATAATTATTTTTCTTTGTTTTGTATTTTCAATGTTAACAATTGTAATGTTGAAAAAAGCGTTTTTTAGTTTTCTTTTTAACTCTTTTTTAAAAAATTTATATTAATAAAAGCAATTCAAGCGTAAACCGGTATTTTTGTGATAAAATTAATTAATTAATTTTCTTTAAGAGTATTAAAGCGGTTTTTGAAAAACGATTTTTATTTTACAATTTTTATGGGTTTAAATTTTAATATGAATTTTTTTCTTTTATTTTTTTAGGTTCTAAAAATATTTTTATCTAAGTTTTAGCCAAATTTGTAGTTAATTAAATATTAATTGTATTTGTTGTTTGTTGTTGTTATTTTACTTTAATGCTTTTATTAATTAATTTATTTTTATTAATTTTATATAATTTATTTTATTTTATTTCCAGTTTTTTTTACTAAATTTTATTTTCTATTAAATTATTTGACGTTAATTTTTTTTGTTAAATTTCTTTTTCTGTTCTAAATTAAATTAAATTTTCTTGATTTCTGTTTTTTTTTTCTTAAATTCAAAGAGAGTAATTTTCTTTATGCTCTTGATTTGTTGTATTATTTGTTATTATTATTCTCTTAAATTGTTGTTGTTGTTCTTTTATATATATTTTAAATTTTATTTAATCAGTTTTTGTTTTTGTCTAAGACCTTGATCACGCATCCCTCTTAACCGTTTGATTGTGTGTTTTGTGTGAGAGTAGGGTGTGTGTGTGTGTGAAAGAGTATTTTTATGGTGAAAGTGGAGAAAGTAAAAACCAAAGTGTTTGTGTTTATTTATTTATGTGTGTGTGTGTCTCTGAGCGAGTATAGGTGTTGTTATTGTTTTTGGAAAGTGTTGAGTCTCTTGTAATTTCTTAACAGTGTTGTTAATTTTGTGCTTATTTTGTTTTGGCGTTTATTTCAGTAAAAAAACTGTCTCTGTGTGAGTGTGTGTTATTTTGAGCAATAATAACAATAAAATTATTACTTTTTTTAAGGGAAATTAATTTAAAATAATTTTAAGCTAAATCTTAAACGAAAATCTTAATCACTTAATTATTAATTTTAAAAAACTAGTTTAACGCTTTTTTATTTTTTCTTAAATTTTTCTAATTTTTTCAATTTTTTTGTAACGAATAACAATTTTTTAATTTTTTAATAATTTTTTTAGAAATTTAAAAACAAATAGGAAGAGTTCTATTTAGAGTTTTAACTCTTTAAATCTCTCTTTAACCAAAAATAAATTAATACGTATCTTAATTTGTTTTTAATTTAAATTGAATTTTTTTTTTTAAATTTTAAAAATTATTGTTTTTTTTTTAATTTTTTTGTTAAATTATTGTGACAAAAATGTTTAACATTTTTTTTGCTTTTTTGCTTTATAAAAAAATATTTCTTTTTTTCTTTAAATCTTTAAAAAAAACGCTTTTTTGAAAGAAAATTTGTTATTGTTGTTGTTTTAATTTGTGTAATTGTTAGGTGTTTGTTTTTTGTTATTGTTGTTGTTGTAGTTTTTAATAATCCAAAAGAAAAAAAATTATTTTATTGCAATGCAAATATGCCGGGCTGATGAACTGGACTGTCTTCTTGTAGTAGAGGAATGCCTAGAAAATATATATTTTTTAAAAAAATTTATTTTAAAAACTTTTTTCAAAAATTTTTTAATTATTTAAAAAAAAGAATGTTAAATAGATTTTTTCATAAAATTTCAAAAACATACCAAGTTTCTTTTTATAAGGTTAACTCCTGGTTTTGTTATAGACCCCAAACTTTTTTTTTAATTGTTTGTTCTTGTTTTTTTTTTTCAAAAAAGCTTAATTTTGCTTATTTTCTTTAATTAAAAAAAACAAAAGTTTTCAAACTAAATTTCTAAATCTAAAGCAAAAGAAATATTATCAAGCTTCTAAAAACTAAATTGGCTTTATTTGGTTTTGAGTTTAAAGCTCTTAAAAATTAAAGCTTTGAAAATAAAAATTTGGGATTTATTAAATGAATTTTTTGCTTGACTTTTCTTTCTTCATAAAAAGTTTTCTTTTTATTTAAGAAAATTTTTTTTCAAACTAAGTTTTGAAGTTTGATTGTGCTTTTTCAAAAAAGTTTCATTTAAAGCTTTTTTCAAATATGTCAAGCAAAAAATACATCATGTAAATCCTTCTAAGCTTTAAGCTTTTTGATAAAAATGCTTTTTTATTAAAGTGTAAATGTTAAAAATATTTTTGCATAAAATAATGTAAAAGTGAATGGAAATTTATTTAAATAATATCAATTTCTTTTACACCCTATAACAATACTTTTGAATATATCATTTCTCTCAAAATCACTTTCTGAGCAGATTTAAAGATGTCTGTCCGTCCGTCTGGCTGGCTGTGCATGTAAACTTTGCGAACAAAATACAGGTTGCAATTTAAAATACATCTTCATAAAATTGTTTATGTGTTATTGTTTTGGTCCAAGGACGATGCCTATTGAAACCCCCTAAAAATACTTCTCCCGGAATGAGGTTTTAAGCACATAAAAGTCCTAAATATAAAAACATTTTAACAAAATTTGTAACAAATAAGTAGTTCGGTATTCTAAAACGATGTGTTAAATTATACGAGGGTCGGTTAATTATTTTTATAGATCCCATACAAATTCTCTTCCAAATAGCAGTTTTAAGGGCTTTAATCTCACATATACCATGCTACTGTGATAAAATTTGGTTAAATTGAGGAAAATATTTGCTTAAACCGATGTTCGAAATTTTACGAGGGTGAGTCCATAATTTCTTCTAACTCTCATGTATCTCTAACAAGAAAATTTTTTTAAAACGCTTAAATTTTACACAAGACTGTGTACTGCAAAAATAACGGAGAAGAAAATTATACAAGGGCCTTTCATACATTTTTCATAGCAACCATTTATAACTGTGGAGTGTGGTGTAGGGTATAATGTACTCGGGCTTGATCGACTGTAGCATTCGTCCCCCACTCATTCGGTCTGGCAACGTTAGTCTTAGATATGCGACTCAGGTCGAACTTTTTGGTTCATTTTCCTCTTGTAAGGGACAAGCTGACTGCCGTAGTAGATAAGATTAGGCGCATAATTAGGAGTGACTGGGGTCTAAGCAGACCATATATCTGTTTTGATGGATGTTCTTCAGGTTCTGTTAGATGTAGCACCCCTTGACTTGGAAGTGATACGACGTGCTATCACTTTTAAGATCAAGAAGGGACTACAACTTCTAGTTCATGATTAGATTTCTGCGGATGACTTGGTGAACTTGGAGCGTAGGGTACGTGACGCGGACTTCGTACGTCGTCGTCCAGACTTTGGCTTCGGCCTGATCCTGGGATTTTTACTTACGGGACATGGCTCACTTAAAGCATTTTTGCACAAAAGGGGTCTGTCCGACTCTCCGGAATGTGGGTGCGGGATGGGAGACGACCACATCATTACGGTGTGTTGAAATTTATATAGTATTGGAATAGCTCATACTGGGGCGGGTTGGGATTATAGTAGGGCCTTTGAGGACGATCGAACGTTAGTGAGATTGGGCGACTTTGCTCGTCAAGTTTTTGTTAGGAGAAATAGAGTCAATAGTGGAGGCAACCCCGATATGTGATCACCCCTCGTGGTGCTCCCTGTAGTGTGCTCGTGCTCTTAGTGGTGCTGTTGTCTGTCCCCGGTTTGTTGATAGGCATACGATTATTGACAGTTTTGGAGCTGTTGGCTACTGGATCTTCGGCTCCACTTCGCTGTTCCCGTTTTTGCTGCTGCCATCTTCATGCCGGAATTTGCCTCTCTCCTTTGCTGCCCATGCTGTTTAACATCGTCTTCACCTTTGCCGTCATCATCACCACCTACCTTGCTGCGTTGTTGTGTGTCCTTTCGTAACGTTCGTCTTTGTCCATTCCAGGTGTCACACCATGTGGCCAAAGCCACGTCCGTTAGGGCGCTGTTCAATGTAGTGTTGTAATTGCTGTCCAATTGTATGTGTATGTTGGTATATGGATCGGTGGGCCACCAGTCCCGAACTGTTTGGAGTTCGACTGGTAGTAATCGAGTTGATTACGAAGTCTGACCAGAGACTAAATTTTGGTACCACGGGAGTCAGGTGCCCCTGGAACTGGGTTCCAGCCTGACTGTTGGTGTGGCCCCTCGGGGAGCATCGTGGTGGCTGTGTTTTAAACTCAAATCGCGGAAAGAGTCTACATCATTAGGCTCAGTGTGGAGTTGGAGTTCCGTGCCCCAAAAGTCAGCAGGAGTTTTAGATAGGCTCCTAACCAAGGGTTCCCCCTTGGTTAGGAGAATATGTTTTTGGTCATGTCCAAATACATGGCTTCGAATTGGTACTCAGGTGTAGCAGTCTGCTGCATTTGGGGGCGCTGGTAGACGCATTATATTCACGTAAAAGGTTTCGTCGTTGTACTTACTTACACAAACTCGAAAACACCTCATCTCAAACCATGTGAAATTTCATTAAGATATCTCTAACGGTTCAATAGTCACAGAATTATTTCCCAAAACAAACGATTTGGACACTCTAAGGGTTCCACTGTAACATAACGTGGTCATTGGTGGTCAAGCAAAAACTAATTAAAACCTTCTTGTTTATTAATCCTCTACACGCCATTTTTTGAAGAGTTCATTGGTCTTTAATCTGTTTATTTCTAATCGAAAACTGAAAAATCATTAAATAATTATTTATTTCTTTTATGTCTCTTTTTTCTTCTTACAGCTGCACCTTTATTTGCGCAAAATTTGTAACAAATACAACAAAATGTGTCACATCATTAACAACAATTTCTTTAAAATCATAAGAAATTTCATGGATAAAGGATGAGTGAGTACCATAATGTTTTCTATTGTTACTGCTATTTATACCCTACACCACTGTTAGTGGTTGGGTTATTATGTGTTTGTGCTGATGTTTGTAACATACACAAGAAAAAAAACGTTTTACTCGAGAATAATTTTCTGAGTCGATTTAATGATATCGGTCCGTTTGTCTGTCTGTCCGGCTGTCTGTCCATATAAACGTTGTGAACAGTCTACAGGTCGCAATTTTTGAAATATCTCGATAAATTTTTGTTTATATTGTTGTTTTGGCTTAAGAACGAAGCCTATTGAAATTTGCATGTTCGGTCCAATATTTCGGATACCTCCCATATAAAAGTTCCTCCTGGAATGAGGTTTTAAGGTCATAAATTATAAGCGGTTTCAATGAAATACAACTAAAATAAATCTTATAGTATTCTAAATCGCCAAATTATACGAGGTTCGGTCGATTACTTCTCATAGGTTCCATACAAATCACTTTAAAAATAAATATCGCATATTCGTTGAGATTGTACTAGTCAAATTAATATAAATATAATATAGAATCGATGATTGAAATTATACGAGGGTCTGTCCATCATTTCATATCGCTTCCCTGTAACCCCCGTGAGAAAATTCCTTTCAAACGCATAACTTTCATAGAAATGTTAGTATCATAAAAAAGTTTTACACCAAATCGATCAGTGTGGTGTAGGGTATTACATAGTCGTGCTTGACCATTTATAACATTTTTAATAATAATAAATTCAAAAACTCCTCCACCTGATTTCAACATGAATACAGTCATGTCATGTTATAATTATATCAAAAAAAAACTATCAGGGCTGGGAACATATTTTCCGAAAATTTGGAATCGTGGATGTTTTAGATAAGTCCAAACAATTAGATAAAAGTCTGTAAACTATTGGATAAAAGGGAAAAATATTTCACCAAACTGGAATACATTTTCAAATTTCGAACTTCAACACAAATGTCAAATTGATTTATTTGAAATAATTCAATTACCTGCACAATGTTGGTATTAAATTCTAGTTACCTAAAATTAATGAATAATCCTCGTATAATTAAATTTTCTGATTTATTCTTAAACGTGCAGTAAATTAATGCGACATTTATATTTATTTAAATTTTATGCGTTTTGAAATTAATTTCGCTGAAGAGTTATATGAGAGCTTAATGAAATTATGGACCGACCCTCGTTTAATTTTGCACATAGAACTTTGTTTATATTTATCTTAATTTGGCCAATAATAATTATTACAATATCAAAGTATATGTGAGATTTATGCCCTTAAATGTGATATTTGGAAGGGGTTTTGTATGGGACCTATTGGACCTATTTTGTTACATCATTTTATAATAGAAATTAATTGTTCCAAATTTCGGGAGGAACATTTTTATAGAAGGTACCTGAAATATTGTACCGAATGTGGCCAGTTTCAATAGCCTTCGACCTTAAGCTAAAATAATAATATTTAATTTCATTCAAATATCTCAAAAATTGTGACCTGTCGACTGTTGCCAGACACCCAGGAGGACAGGCGGACGGATGGACGGACATCGTTAAATCGAAAATGATTTTGAGTCGAACGGTTTACTTTAAGATGGTTGTAACCATTTTTGTCTTCATGTTACAAACATCAGCATAAACGCATCATACCCCAACCACCTACGATCGTGTAGGGTATAAAAATTACTACAAAATGTTTTTTTGTTAATTTTTTTTCTTCAAAAATCTAAATTTTCCTTAAAATTTAAATTTTTAAATTAATTTTGCCAAAAAAAATAACGAAAAAAACATAACTTTCACGAAAAATCTTAATTTTTCATGAAAAATCGTAAATTTTAGTTAAATGAAAATTTTTCTTAAATCCAAAATTTTATTTAAATTCTTAATTTTCCGTTTTTTTACATTTTTTTATTTTGCACTAGATTTTACCCGGTTCGCTTTGCTGCACAAAATTTTTTCTCAGTCTTAGATCTCGATAGAAATTTCACAAATCGACGTTTTAGATAAATTGATATTTGATAATCAATATTTGCTTTGTTGCTTTTGGGGAGCTACTTCACCCTCTGATCCTATGCGCCCTACATTTTGTCCAGTAAAACAGTTTCTTGAGGAAGTGATTGGGACCAAATTTGAAAAATTCTTGTTGTTTTTCAATTAAATTTGAATTTACATTTTTACACCAAAAAAATATTTTCATAGAAAATTTTTGGTCATTTTGAAAATTTATAAAAAAATAATTTGAATTAAATTCAGAATTCTGAATTTTATAAATTATAAGTTATAAATTTTATAAATTTCTAAATATTTTCAACAAAAAATATTTTTTTTTTAAAAGTTTAGCAAAATTTAATTATTTCAATATATTTGAAAATTGAAATTTTAGAAATTCCAGGGGGCTTGATCAATTTTCTTAAGAATTTTTTATTTATTTTTTTTAAGAAAACTGATGATGCAAATTATTTGTTTAGTTTTTTTACTTTTGTTGAAGAATAAAGGTGTATTTAGTTATATCTGCTTTATTTGTTCAAAAACTTTTTCAATCCCTGAAATTTTAACCCACTTTTTCATTTAAAACCAATTTTTTAACTCCTAAACGTTAAGATCAATATTTTTGTTACTCTAAAAATTCTTTCGTGTTCCTACTTTTTCACCTTTGACATGCAACATAGAGTTTTTTTTTAATATTTTCTTTTCACATTTTTCATTTTCCAACAACAAAAGAAAAATAACAACAATAAGAGAAATTGTATTTGAATTGTAATTGAAATGTGTCAGTTAATACAAAATAACGCGAAAAAAAAACTATAAAAACACGCAAAATATAAATTCAATGTCCTTTTTTTGCTATTTTTTATAGCTTCCAGTCCATGTGTTGTTGTTGCTTCTTTGCAATAAAAAAGGAAACGAAGAAAAAAGATTTTTGCAAACAAGATTTTCTGTTTTCACATAAGTGATGAAGAGGGTATGTTAACTTTGTCATTTCGTGTGTAACGCTAAGAAGAAATTATCTCAGACTCTATAATGTATACATATTCGTGCATCAAATCAATACATGAGTCCATCTAGTTATATCCAACTGTCTGTATGTTTATCTGACCGTAAGTCTGTTGTTGGTACGCTCACATCCAGAGCTCAATGAAATTTGGCCTGAATATTTCTTGTGGTCCTGAAAAGTTTCCTATTTAAAATCAGCTCAATTGTTTTAGTATCTTAAAAGATATAGACCGATATCTGAGGCAACCTTTAAGTCTCAGTGAAGAATTTTCGTAAAACTGTTTATTAGAATCGACAAATTAAATAAAGTTCATTTTATCATTTTATGGCTCATTAAGTGATCCCGTGTTGTATTTAAGAAAAAGCGGTTATATGTTATATACATTTGTTAGTGTATGTGTGAGTGTATATATAAGAAACATAACGTATATACTTCGCACACATTTGTGGTGAAGGGTATTGAAGATTCGGCTTAGCTGAATGTAGCATTCTTACTTGTTTTCAATGAAATGACATGTTTTAGAAAAAAGAAAAACAACAACAATATATGACCACATAAATTTGTTTTATATAAAACGGAATTTGTTGTTTTAAATATAAAATAAAAAAGGGCGAGTTAATGTATTAAAAACAATCGCATGTTGTTATATGACATTTGTAAGTGTAGATGTAGATGTGTTTGTGTAAGTGTATGTGTTATGTTAAATATTCTTATTAAATTGAAAACATGTGTGTGACATGTTACCAAAAATAAATAATAATACAAATTACACAAATCAACATCGCGAGTTTGAAATAAACATTATGGATTTTATACAAATTTTTCTACGTGGATTACAAAGTGACGTATGAGTAATATTTTTTTAAAATATAATCATACGTATAATAATCATACGCCCTCATTTAAAAATGTATTACCTCAAAATATATTGCCGTGATATGAAACCTCTTTTCTTTTGGTCATCAAAGATTGACCAAATAATTGACAAAATTAAAAAAAACTATCGAATAAAGTCAACGATAAAAATTTCATTAAATCAAATAAAAATTTAATTTAAAAATATTTTGCAATACTAAAAATGTATCAGTGCACAGTGGGGTAAAACTTTTCTTCAGTAATAAATTCTGAACATGGATCTAGAAGAAAGTCTAAATGCCCCAAAATATTAGAAATTTAGAAGTTTTCGGTAACAGTTTTATTAAAATTTCGAAATTTTCTTAAAATTTGGAACTTTCTGACGAAACAATTACTGAGCTTGATTTGACGCAAAAACATATATATACATTAAGGTGGTCTGAAATGATTCCTTCTTAGCGTTACACACAGAATGATAAAGTTCTCTTCGCCGCTTGTGGTGGAGGAGGGTATAAAAATACAAATTTATTTATTAAAAAAATATATATAAGATTTAAAATTTTAAAAATTTCACTTTTTTAATTTTTAAAATCAAAAATTTTATCTAAAAATTTGAATTTTTTACTAAAATTAAAAATTTTTACTTAAACATTTTCATGTTTTCTTATAAAATTTCACAAATATATTAAATTTTTCACAAAACAAAATTTTTTTATGCAAATTTCTAGTCTTTCACTAAATTATATACTTTTTCCCAATATTTCGAAATATTTTAAATTTTTAAATTTAAAAAAAATTGAAATTTTCTCTAAAAATTTTAATTTTTAAAATTTCATAATTTTTTTTTAAATTTACGAACAATATTTCGAATTTTCCAAAAAAGTCTCAAATTTCCATTTTTTATTAAAATTTGTAATTTTTAAGAAAATTTTCAAAATTTTACTAAAATTTTAATTTTCAATCTTCAATATTCACCAAAATTTTTGAATTTTCAATATAAATCTGCAGTTTTACATCAAATCTAAATTCATAAATTGCAATTTAAAAAAGTATAATTTTCTAATTAAAGTGAAAACCTGTTTCGAGAGAAAACATTTTTCGGAATCAAAATATTTTTAAAAGAATTTAAAGCGGAATTTGAAACGGATTTTTTGGATTGAAAAACTTCATTTAAAATGTTTGATGCCGCATAATCTGCATCGAATTTTTAAGAGTCAGTCAAACTTGACTAAACAATACCATGAAAAATTATAGACCGACCCTCGTAGAATTAGATTTTATAATTTTTTACTTTATATAAAATATATAATTATTTAATATATTTAAATGGGAAAATTATATCATTTAAAGTGATTTTCGAATGTTGGAGTTATATGATCTAATAATTTTTGAGATTTCTCAATTTTAAGACGATTTTCGGAAGTGGAAGTTACGGTCATTTGACTTGACAAAATTTCTAGCTCTTGAAACATATAAAACGAAAAGGAGGCACCTCCAATTTTTCGAAAAAAAAAATTCTGGAAAGCATTTTCTATCGTTTGATATAAATATGATATTTCTTTGGTTTAGGTCGGTTCCATAAACTTGTTTTCAAAGAACACAGGGACAGACGATCAAGACTGAATCAATTTAGGATTCAGAATAATAAAGGGTATACAAATATAATTATTAGACCTACAATTTTTTTCGATATAATAATCTGACATATTTTCTACATTTTTATACCCTACACCACCATAGGTGGTTGGGGTATAAAGCGTTTGTGCTTAAGTTTGTAACACACACAACTTTTAAGTTCATCGTCCATGTAAACCTTGTGAACAAAATGCAAATCGCAATTTTTGAAATATCTCGGTGAAACTTGACATGTGATATTATTTCGGCCCAAGGACGATGCCTATTGAAATTGGTAATGATGGGTTCATTATTTCACCCATACTCTCATACAAATGTTCCTCCCTCATACGAATGTTTTAAGATCATAAAAGTCCTAGATACAAAGCGATCCTAAATAAATCTAATAATATTCTAAAATGATGTGCCAAACTATACGAGGATCGGTCTATTACTTCTCATAGGTCCCATATAACTCCCCTTAAAATTTACACTTTAAAGGCCTTAAATCTCATTTAAACGCAACTATTTTGATAAGAATTGTTCAAATTAAGAGAAATATAAGCAAAAATTTTTGTAGACAATTTTACGAGAGTCGGTACATAATTTCATTATGTATTTAGCTCCCGTATTATCCAACTAGAAGAAGTCCTTTATATTATCCGTACCATAATATACTGAACTCTAAAGCACAAATAAGAAACCATATTTATATGAGGGTCGATCATTAATTTTTGTTAAAACTATTTTCCTGAAGTTTATTGTCACCACTGTTCTGCAAATAAACGATTTGAACAAATAAAAAAATGTTTTGTTCTTTTTTATATTGAGTCTCTAAAAAAAATAGACACAAGTTTGGGTTTTTATTTATCAATCTTTTTTTCACTAAATGGCGACAAATTTCTGCACGTTTTCACATTAACTCGATGGGGTTGGCTCAACCCCATTTTTCTATTATCGAAAATACATATAGAAATTGTACTAGTTTTTCATTTTCTCTGTTATTTTCATTTTATTTTATTTTATATTTTTCTTTGCCTCAACTCAAATACATATAAGTAAGAGGTCAGAGTAATATGGAGTTTTTTTTAGTTTTAACTTCCATTTTCTCTTCAGTTTTCTTTGTTATATTTTATTTGTGTCATTAAAAAAGGAAATTATTGTGTTCGTTCATTGTTGGCCCCATAAATGTTATTTGACCTTAATTTTATTATTGTTGTTGTATTATATATTTTATTTTATAATTTTTTTTCTAATTTTTATAGAAAACAAATTATAAATTGTTTTATTTACATATTGAAAAATATCATATGTGGCGTATGATTAATATTATAATTTTTGTATTGAATTTTTTGTATTAAGTATACGTCATCAGTGATTCATAGTTATGGAATATTGGATTTATTTTCTTTCTTGCATGATTGAAAATCAATAAAAATTATAATAAAGTATTTGAAATCATATTTATATGCAGAATAAGGAGTAAAATGCATTTCCAATGACAAACTGAAATGGCGCACAGTGTCTCTAAATCGATTTTTTTGAGCAATAATTCTGTAACTTTTGAACCGTTAGAGCAATATTAAAGATATTTCACACGGTTAGAACTGAGATATTTTCGAGTTCATTCGAAGAGGAACACTGCCTCTATTTCGATCAAAGCTATAGCTGGTGACCTCCAAAATTTAGTCACATCTTTTATGTTGATTTAAAAAAAAAATTCTTTCAAAATTCATTTATAAATTGAGATAAAAAAATTATATATAAATAGGGCTGATATCGCTATCAAAAGTATGATTACTTGTGTAATTTAACTTTTTAGTTGCAGAGAAATTTAAATCAAAATAAATAAATTTTATTTATTTTTTATTTTTCAATTGGCTTTTAAAGTTTTTTTAAGTTTATTGACTCATAATGAGTCCATAAAATTGTTGAAAAAATGCCATATTCCCCATAAAATTATAAAACATTATTGCTGCAACAACCTTAGAAGTACATAAATCCTTTAAAAAGTTATGGTAATCTGAATTTGGATTATTGAAAAAAAATTCCAAAAAGGTGGCAATATTTGTTAACTAATAAAAACTAATAAAGCTGTTATCATGTTTTAATTATCCTTAATATACAGTTACATATGTAAGATAAACACCCAAAAAGTGTTTGCTGCCAGACAGTCCTTACAATCACTTAGTGAACATTTCAGTGAAATCAGTCAAATTTTTAAACTTGACTTAAACGTATTGAGATTTTGGGTATTTCCGCATGAAAAAATGGGAATATTTTTAACTCTCCAATTTTATGGATAAATTCATATATTAATTTTATTTTATTAAATTGGAATTTTAATTTAATTGGAATTTTTATTTCAATTTTCTGAAAACAGCTAAAATTCGAAATTTTAAATTCTTTATGAATTTTCGACATCAAATGACATTTCATTTACCTTTTGCTATAAAATTATGAAACTTCAAGTTCTACAGATTGAAAATCTGGTTAAATTTGATATCTATGAAGGCATTAGAACTTGGATATTCACATTATTTAATAAAAAGGTAAATGAAAATCGAAAAATTATTCCAGTTTTGCGATTTGGAACATAATAAAATCAGTCTTTTTTCATTGGTCGTTTTGGAAAAGGCTTGTAGGCAGATTATTGTCCTTACTTTATCTAATTTTAGTTTAAACGTATTCCTTAATACAAAACAGGTTATAGAGTTCTTAATTAAAAAAAGTGGGTTTTTAGTAAATAAATGTTGGCATTTTTTTTTTTTTTTTTTTTTTTAAATGAAGATTTTTTTTAAAGTTCTAACTTTAGATTAATTGCATTTAGATAGTTTTTAGGAGCTTTAAGTCCATTAATAAAAAAATTTTAAATGTCAAAGTGGCCAAATTTGGAGGGTTAACAAATACGTCACTGACCACATGATTGTTTCTCCTCTTCCAGATCAACTCGAAAACATTTGTACTTTAAATATGGGAAATTTCATTGAGATATCTCTAGCGGTTCAAGGGTTACAGAATGAATTCTCAAAAATTGATTTGAACACACTGTATATTTGGCGTATGATTAATAAAGTGTTTTTAATTGAATATTAAGTATACGTCAGCTATAATTTATAATTGTAGTTAAATGCTTTTTAGAATGTTTTAGAAATTTAAGAAATTAAATAAATTTAATTTTAGTCTCTCCTTAAAAAACACTGTACGTGACGTATGATTATAATATTTATATTTATGTTGAAAAACAAGTATACGCCCTCAGAGATGCACAATTATACTTGATTGTTTAATGTAATAAATTGAATTTTTATTGAAAATTAAATATATGTGGGAAAGAATGTGTAAATTATTGCAATTTTTAATGAAGAGAAAAAACATATAAGACGTATGAATAATATTATTTTGCAAATTGAATATAAAGTATACGTTTCCAATGACTTTTTTAGTCGTTTGTTTTTGTGATATTTCATAACTAAAATGAATAATTTTTATTGAAAATTTTATGCAAAAAAAAACAATTTTTGCATTTCTTAAAAAACTATAGAAGACGTATGATTTA
Source organism: Cochliomyia hominivorax (assembly GCA_004302925.2). Classification (NCBI taxonomy): domain Eukaryota; kingdom Metazoa; phylum Arthropoda; class Insecta; order Diptera; family Calliphoridae; genus Cochliomyia; species Cochliomyia hominivorax. Next base: position 18,598,521 of record PYHX02000413.1, on the reverse strand, counting down.
TATTTATCATCTTAACATATTAAAATTAATTATACGCCACTAAGGGAGTTATAATTATAGTTGTTTCTTGTCTGCAATATTAAATGAATAAATAAAAGAATTTTTCAAAAATTATGTGCAAAAAATAATATTTTGATTATTTGTATTTCCAATAAAAAATATAAGCGACGTATAATTAATATAACATTTTTTACAAATTGAATATTATGTATACGCCACCAAATGTGTCATAATTATAGTTGATTTTTAAAAAATTTAAAATTTTATATGTGTAATTTTGTTGTTAAAAAAAAACTAAATAATTTTAAAATCTTAAGCAAAAATTTAAAATCATTTTGAAAAGCTAAAGCCATTTGAGAGCCAAAAAATTGCAAGGGAGTGTTTATGGATTTCAAAAGGTTACAAACATTATTTTTTTCGAATTTATTTTTTTTCTTTAAGCGCAAAAACTAAAGAAATTTGAAATAAGAAAAACATAAAGAAATTATTTAAAGGATCAAATGTTTGCAACACAAAAAAGGATTTACACTTGTTTTTTTTTTTTTAACAAACAGGCCGCCCTAGTTTTAAAAGAAAAACACACACAGACACACACAATGACCCCAACAACGTATGTTTGTTTGTATGTATGCTTGTGTTATGGTAATTCAACCTCTAAAAATAGATAAACCTCCAAAGAATCATAATAATTATTATTTAAAATATTATTAACAACTTTTTAATTAAATTTAAAGAAAAGTTGTGAAAAGAATGTTAAAGGAAAAAAATAATCGATTATAAAAAAATTCAATCTTACGTGACGGATCTCATAGAGCCATAACTTCATCCCCACCACCACCGCCAACACCACCATTATCTTCCATAGCTTGATCCAAAGCATTTTTCGATAATATCGTATCCGTATCCACACAACCCTTAAAACGCATTTTCGCATCATCGCCGACATAAACGGTTTTCTGACACAGCAACAATACCAAACAGGAGACCACAAAGAGAACGGACGGCACCACGGAAGCAACCACAAACTGACGATATGTCACCTCCAAATTGAAACGAGCAACAACAATATCTTTTTTATTGGGCGAATAGTAACAAGGAAAACGGGCGCGTGCATTATGATCGCTGCCATCACGACCGAAATCCTTGAGAAACTCCTTGCATTCGTCCATGAGCGTATTGACACAGCCCTCGAGATTGATCATCAGTTTCGATTCGTTTGATATGGTTAGATCAATGTCGGGCGGGGCTATCTCCGGCACAAGAGTGGCCACAGATATATGCAAATGACTGAGATAAGTGAAATTCGTCAGATCCGTTAGTAGACTGTGGTCCAGTGTAGACCCATTAACACAGTCGACGGCATCCACACGATCGGAGGTGGTTCTTATGAAATAACAGGAGGCCATTACCACATTATCCTCGGTGTCGGTCCACACTTCCTCATCGGTGTCAGCATTTATGGCAGTTTGACATTGAGAAAGATGGACCTTATCACCGCTCAGTATTACCACATTCTTATTCCTAGTGGGTATATCCACACAACGACGATCACAATTATATGGTGTACGTATTTTACGACACGTACCCCGATTACACGAAAACAACCCGGATATATCCATACAATTGATTTTCCCTCTACGACCGGAACACTTCACCGGCGAATCGCTATTCTTGAACACACACTCAAATGCATCAGTTATATTGAGGCACTGACCTGCTGTACAATTAAATGTGCCCGTTAAATTTTTACACTCATCATTTATGCATCGAGCCTTATCGGCACTATCCTGATCGATGCCATAACACGTTTTATTCGCCGAATTCGTACAATTCTGGAATGAGAGATTTGTGCCGTTGTTGCGTAAATTAACAAAAATTTGTATACAAGCACCTGAGGTCTTACTCAGGCACCATTCACCACAGGAGCCCCAGTCACAATTATCCTTGTTGACGGCTCTTGTGGTCGTACACATGACGGGCGTCTGATCAATGCCACTCTTAAACGCTCGTGTGGAGGGCATATAAATGGCTACCGTAAGATAAACTAAGGCGACCGAACTTAATACCAAAGTCATTTGACATACACAAATAGTGCCACATATTCGTTGATCTTGTGGTGGAACAATTAAATCTTCACTGGGTACTTTTTTCTTGCCCATAGTTTATATTGTTTGTATTCTCAAATAGGAGAGTGTGAGAGGAGGGAGAATAGTTGTGACTCTTTTTTTTTGTTATGTTTATTTTTGTTGCTTTCTCTCTCTCACTCTCTCTCTCTCTCTGATTGCTGGGGGAAAAATGTTGTTGATCTAAATTTTAAGTTTGAGGTTGCTGGTGCTGTTGTTGTTTGCTGATGAAGTTGTAGAAGAGAGTTAGAGTGGTTTTCTTAAAAAGAGGGTTGTGTGAGAAGTTTGTATTGGAAGTTTTTATGTGGGTTTTTTTTCGTTTCGTTTATTTTTAAAATTTTTAAAGTTTTGTTTTTTTTTTTGTTTTTCTATTAAGAGAATTCCATGTCTGCTGTTTGTCTAATTGGGTTTTTGTTGTTGTTGTTGTTATTCTACTCGTAATGTTCAAGGTTATTAAGAAATTTCCATTATTCTAGAAAAGATTTTGCTGTGCTTTATATAGATTTTTTTTCAGATTCCTTAAGATTTATTGATTGTAGGTTTTATATATATATTTTTTCTTGTTGTTGTTATTGTTGTTCCAAATGTTCCAAAAATGTGGGTTGTTTAATGTACATGAAGTGTTGATTTTCGTGTTTGATTTAAATTTTTCGTGTTGGCCCTTTTTTCGCCTTTTTTTGCTTTTTCTACTGCTAATTCTACTGGATTTAATGATGATTTACATTTAAGGTTAATTTTGCTGTACACACGTTTTTTTCTTCTTCGTTTTGTATATTTTTGACTATTTTCGCCTTTTTAGTCTTTATTTTCTTGTTTTTCTCAACAGATTATATAACTTTGTCATCACACATTTTTGCTAAAAAAAAATTTATGAATTAAATTTGTTTTCTTCTTCTTAATTGAAAAATTTGTCTTTTAATAAAAATTTTATTGATTTTTTTTTTAAACGGACTGTTTTTTTGTTCCTTTTTTAATTTAAGGAAACAAGAAAAACACTGTCATCCTCGTAAATGCACCACTACAAACTACATGTCAAAACACACACTTGGAAAAATTTTTACTTAATTTTTTTTAGCACAAAAATGCAATATGGTGAATCACTGCTAATTTTATAAAAAAAATTCTTTAAAAAATTTTTTTCAAAATATCAATTTTTTTTAATTCAAAATTTTTTATTAATTTTTTAAAACTTAATTTTGTCAATTTTTAAATACCAATTTTATCTTAATTTTTAACATAAAAAAATTTCTATATTTTTTCCTATTTTTTTTTTCTTAAAATTCTTTTTATTTTTCCTTTTTTATCTTCTGGCTGTAAGAGTCCAACTCGTTTGATGTTGTGTCTGAGCTGTTAGAAAAACGTTTATTTTGTTTTCAGTTATATTGTCGGTTTTACATACACCATCAAAAACTCACATCACACATACACATACACAAATACCAATACACATACTTTTGCTTAATATCCTTCATTTACTTTTAGCAGCGTTATTTGCCATTTTTCTCTCTCCTCTCTCTCTATCTGTTCACATCACTCTTTCTCTCTCTCTTTATAATTATTATTATCCTTTGAGTATCTTCTCGTTTTATTGCATAAACGTTTTATTTTTATTATTGGAAAGCAGTGATTTTTTATGTTGCTTTTTCCTTTTTCGTGTTTTATTTGTCTCCTCTTCTGCTTCTTCTTATTTAAATTTTGCCAAAATCTTTAATAAAGCGCAAGCGCTTTTTATTCACCATTATAATTCATATACATTCACATTTCACAGATTTTTGTTTTTGTCTTAGAAAATTCGTTAAAAATCAATAGTTTCACTTATTTTGCCCTTTTTTCACTCAATCGTGTGTTTAAATCATAATAATTGTTTATCGCAAACAAAATTTTCTTCTCACAATTTTAATACGAAATTAAAATGTCTTAATTAGAGATTTTGAAAAAAATCTTAGATGTTATCAATGAAATTAACCCAGACATGTTTTGATGTTAATGAAATAATGAACGTTTATTTGTGATCTTTCTTATCACTCCTATAAATATTTCAAATAAGATTTTTTATTAAACTTGGTATAAGTAAATTTCTTTTGCTCCTACACATCTGTTGAGAAATATATATCAACAGCACAGTTAAAGGTCCCATTCCAGCTCTTGATTACCTGTGGACCTTCATTATTAATCCGAAAGTTGTTTTAAAACGAACTAAAAGAAGTGTAAAAAGTAAACAGTGGCTAAGAGCACAGTGGACCCAAAATATATTTTAAGAAAATTCTAATATATTTTCTACTGATTTCGAGAAGCTTAGATTTTAAGCGGGTTTAGAGTTTAAATGGTCAGATTGGTTACGATGATCCCATTTGAAAAAAACAGACTTGTATGGTATATCTCCTGTAATCCTTATATCCTTTTAAGATATATTCAGATGAAAAATTAAAGTTTGATATATTTATATGTCCTCCACCTCCCCTCTTACATTGTCATTTCGTTTGTAATGCCACAAAGGAATCATGCCAGAGCCTACAAAGTACATTCTAACATCAAAGCAAAATCTCAGTCGATTTAGCTATGTCTATTGTTAGCATGCTCACATCCAAAATGACTTCCAGATCGCATTGAAATTTGCCTCAGGAAGTTTCTTATTTAAAGCCGACAAAATGCCTCATTAAGAGAAGTTATGGACCGATACATGGAACAACATCTTATAACTTCAAAAGATTTCACCAGCTTGCTAAAAGTGGCAAGTGTTGCACAGAAAGCTTTAATAGCAAAATATTATAGATAATAACAATTTTGAATAGATCACGGAGCAGTCATATCTCCTTACAAACGATATCCCCTTACAAAGGGGATGTGACTAATATCAGAAATTTTCATAAAATTTTGAGACATACATAGAGGTCTTTACAATAATATATCATTGATTACAAACTTTTTGCATAGGGCATGGGGGAGTGGTACCCCCTGCTACACACGGAAAATCTAATACTACACTGAAACAAACATTTCTGAAATGATATTCTTAACGAAAATGCATGTAAATTTATTTCGAGGACATTTTGTGTTGTAAGAGTGTCCTCGATAGTCCTTTTAGAACTTTATTAGTAAATGTATGAACCCATAACATTTGTCTCTCCAGGTGACTACAATTTTATTCACTCCCACTTCTTTACTAACGGCTCAAAGCTTAATAAAATGTGGCATTAGAGTTTATTCCTCTCCTGATAGCATCGCTATTTTAAACCAACAAAATTTTTTCAGTAGAAAAAATCTGTCTATATCTCTTCTAGTATAAAACAAGTTAAAGTGTTAAATTCGAACGTGCCGAATTTTCTATAAACTTCACTCTTGCTTATATGGAATTGCAGAAGAAGAAGAAGAAGCTTTTATATGAGTCAACATAGATTCTCTAGAGCGCTCCATTCTCATGCAAAATTTTATTCACAAGTAGTTTTCGCTTTCACTTAAAAAGTATCTTATTATGGACCGATTTCGAAAAGTTAAAAAAAAAAACAAATTTAGAAAAACATTTGCTATTTTCTGCATCCAAATTTTGTCCATATATCCCATAGGAGATTTAAAATATCGAAAAATGCGTTGGAAATCAATAGACCGATAACTGTGATGTTTTCAACTAAAAAATTCTTTTATTTATTTCCGATCTGCTCGTACAAAAAAAATATCTCTGGCTTTAGATTCGTAACTGCACCAGAAGCGTCAGAATGAGTTTTCGTCCATATCTGGGAAACAATGGTTCAAAAATTTAGTCTCACATGGGACTAAATTTTTAAAGGAAGAATTTATTATATCTCGGAGGTTTATGAACCGATTTTGAAAAATGAAGAAGATTAAATTCGGGAAAAAATTGTAATCAATCAGTGCCATAACCAAGTCCATAGGACTCATAGGGGTTTCAAAATATCGGAAAATGTCTTTTTGCCCATAAATCTCCAAATCCTATAGATTCTTTAAAAAATTGGAAGCCTTCAGTTTTTTATTAATATCAGCGTCATTTATGGAACAATTCTCGAAAGCATCTCCAATCGTTTGATATTCACATCATATATATCAACTATTGGTCGACTTCATATACTTGATTTCAAACGATACAAGGACGGAGTACAGACGGAAGATCTGATCTGTCCGGTTATCCGGTTATCATTTTAAATATTCGAAATGATGTCAATGAGTAATAATAAAAAAAGTTTTATATTAAAAAGTTGTATATTGAAAATTTCTCATTTAAATACCTTTTATAGCGTATTGATTTATAATTGTGGGGCACAAATGTTATCAATTCAAAAATATTAAAAATTAAATTGAAATTAAACGTTTGTTGTCGTTTAAATAATAAATTATTAAATAATAAAAACAACAACTAAAAAATAAATAAGGCGTTTTTAATAACAAATAAGAATGTGGTTTTAACACCCTACACCATCACAGGTAGTGAGGAGGTTATATTAACTTTATCATTCCTTATGTAACGCTAAGAATGAATTATTTCAGGCCCCAAAATGTATATATATTCTTGCATCAAATCAAAATCTGAATTGATTTAGCTTTGTCCGTCTGTTTGTCAGTCTGTTGTTGCCACACTAACATCTACAATAATTGACAGAGCTCATTGAAATTTAGGCTGATTATTTGTTAAAAACAAAAAACGGTTCAGTATATATAAAATATAAAGACCGATATCTAAGACATCCTCTAAGTTCAAGCAAACATTTTTTCTTATATCTGTGAGTGTAAGTGTGAGTGTGTATGTACAAAAAAAATAACATATATCTTCACACACATTTGTTATAAAGGGTATTGGTGATTCGGCATAGCCGAATATAACATTTTTAATTGTTTATTTTTATTTAAATTTATAAATTATAATAAATTATTAGTTAGACAAACATAAATAGTGATTAAACTCGTGGGAAAATATATGGAAAATAATTTAAAGAAATATTTATATTTTACTCTTGTTCTGATATTTGGTCTCAATCGCTTTTTCAAGAATCTGTTTCACTGGACAAAATGTTGTACTGATAGAACCATACAAATCAAATAAAGATATCGAATATCTAAAGAACGATAACACCGAGAATTTTCAAATTTGGTTCCAATCACTTCCTCAAGGAACTGTTTCTCTACAGAAAATGTAGGGTGGATCAAATCAAGGGGAGGGTACCCCATACGAATATCTAAAGAACTACTACAACAAGAATTTTCAAATTTGGTTCCAATTACTTTTTTTCAATACACTTGAGATTCGTGAAAATTCTTTCGAGATCTAGAACTGAGGAACAGTTTTGTGCAGCAAAGCGCTCCGGGTAAAAGCTAGTTTTTATTAAAAAGAAGTAAAATGATATCATTAGTTATTAAGTTTAAGTTAAAAGAAAATAATTTCGGAATAACGGAAGAACTAAATTAAATTTATAAATTCTATATTTTGGATTTAATTTAAAAGAAGTAAAAATGACTACATTCAAAATCATTCAAACAAATTTCAGAATATTAAAATTTAAAATGCAAATAACCGTTAAAGATGTCTGTAGTAGAATATTAACAAGAGCTGTAATAGGGTAACGTGATACTAAACTTTAATGACAAATTTGTCACGTGATTAAATAATATTTTAAATACTCTATATTCAGCCTCCATAACTGAACCCACGAATTCGTCACTCGAACCAATTAAAATTATTAAAAAAAGACACACAAAAAAAATTTAGAAAAGTCCTCTTTTTTGGATGGTTTAGACCGATTTACCAAAACAATTTATAATATCCTTTTCAAACGTGTGTAAGGTCTGATCGCTAAAGTGGATGATTTCTAAATGGTATTTGACCGGTATTAGATCATGTTACCGAGCATTATCATGATGGGCGCTTATAGCCATTCTACCTCAACTCTTTGGATATTCATTCACTTATCTATATTTATAAAAATAACACTGCGCTTGTTTGGAACTTATAGACTACTAAGGAGTGAGATCGAACAATTCTTAACACACATGTATATTAATAAAAACGAAACCGCTAAATTTATAGTTTTAATTTTTTATTTGGTTAAAATTGTTGCAATTTCTATCGCTTCGCTCAAACAGGTAGTACATCTCCGTTTATATTCTTTCACACTTTTGGAAACATTTCTTGTGCTCTCAATTCTCTTTTAACAAGAGCCTAATATCTCTCCACTGGCCTTAGCTCCAGCCAGTTTGGGGGATTTGACTCTGTTGATACAAATACCACATTATTGTTCTTGTACCACTTAAGAGCTTCTTTACAATAGTGACTCGATGCCAAATCAGGCTAAAGCTATGTGGACACCTTACGAAGTCTTATAAATGGAAGCAGTACTTCTGTAAACATTACTTGATGTTAATTTCGGTATATATAGTGCACATTGTAACATATTGCTTGTCATACCAAGAACTTTTTTTGGAAATTTTGACTGTTTTGGTCCCTTTAACTTTTCTTTAATATACAATTTTAGTACACATGTTTTTCTGGTTACTCATTTTATTCAGATAACCGATATATTCAGCAACATATGTTAAGATTTTTTGATCTCACTCCTTATAAAGCAATAACAACATTGAAGTAAAGAATAATTTATAATCAAAATTGTGATCAATTTTTTTACGTATCCCTCTGCACATAAGATGCCCCTCCGTCTGTTCGACCATGCAACCATCATATAAGAGATGTGAACTTTCTTTAGGTCATGATTTTTCAGTTTTATTAAATTTCCGAGAGTAATTTCTGACGTATTAATATAATTTTGATACTTTGCGATAAATCTGCTTAAATGGTAATTAAAGCCTTCGAAAAGGGATTTAAGCTCATATATAAAAGATCGCAATTAAGTCAAATCTTTTGAAATAAACCAAAACAATATGTTACTTTCACACAAAATATGATTGTCCCACAACCATGTTATGGTTACGAGCACTGACATGCTTTATTATAATATATAAATTATGGTTGTGGAAAACATTATATGGTTGTGATATAAAAAAAACTTGGTTGCGCTACAAAAAATTGGGCTGTCACAAAACCATCATATGGTTATGAACGTTAACACACCTACATTTTTAAACATAATATGTTTGAGGAACAACATATTGTGGTTAACAACATGTGACACCACAATATGATAAATTAAAAATAATATTTAATTCAATAAATTTTATTGAAGTTCTCAAAATGTTTATGCTTGTCAAAAAATGTTCAATAATTTTTTGGTCTATTGACAATAATTTTGTTGTAACAGAGTTTTTACCAACAATAAAAGTTTTGGTCTGTTCAACAAGTTATTGTTAAGTTATTGGCAATAAAGTTATTGCAGCAAAAAACCATTCTCGAAAATAAATTTATTTTAAAAATGGACATTCTGGCGATAACTATAAATGTTTGCCATGACCATAGTAGTGTTGCGATGAACATATTGGAATATGATGTGTGCTTCTTTATAGAAGATCTTAAGCGACCTAAACATTTTTAACTGATGTTTGATTATTAGATCAATATTTTTGATCCTAAAGATCAATTTATAATTTTTGCTACTAAAGTAATTTTTATAATGTTTTTTTTTAATTATTTTTAAATGTTTTTTTTATAGAATTATGAATTATCCCACTGTTATTTGAAATAAAATGCGCCATTTTATAAAAAAAATCTTTTAACACAACTTCCGTTTCCAACCATAAAAAATGACTTCATCATTTCAATTACATTTTGTTAAATATTTACTGTTATCTTAAGTCCCATTTACACTTAATAATATTTTGGTTTAAAATATTAACATTTTCAAAAATCTTATAACTTTATAAAAACTAAAATTTTTTAAAAATCATTTTATTTAAAAAAATTTGAAAATATATTTACCCAAATAAATTGTTGAAATAAGAAAACAACAACAACCACTCCTGTAACTGATGATGGCCTCCGATTTCTTTATATTTCTTGGCTAAATGCCTGTTTTTATTAACACACACATACACAATCTCACACACAAATATTTGTTAAAGGAATAAGAAAAAATATCCTTCAATAAATCAATTAAATTAACGATTTAATTTGTATTAAAAAAAAAACAAAAACTCTTTCAATAACTGATTTGGTGGTATGACGACATCCACGAGTCCCCAAAAAAAATAATATGAAATTAGTTTTTTTCTACTTTCGTTGTATTAGTAAAGGACTCCAAGACATTCACATAAATTATTTAATTTTTTTTTATAAAAAAATTATTTAAACTTTTGGCACTTTTTTCTTAATTAATTAATTAATACTTTTTGTTTTTGTATTTCAAATTTGTATTTAATTTTATTTGTCTTAATTAATTTATTTGCTTTTTTCTTTAAAAAAGTGTCAAAAATAATTTCACAAATATTTTTCTTTTCTTTTTTATCAATAAATTTTTTTTATCTTGTTCTTGCTTTCTTTCTTCCCTTGAATTTGATTATAAAAACAGAAACAATGAAAAAGAAATCTATTGAGTTTAAAAAGTACTCTCAACTGACAGTTGATTATGTCATTTGACAGTTGGGATACGAATAAATTCTCCTACAATGTTTTTGTTACGATTTTCTTTTGTAATTATTTTCTTCTCTCTTATGCTTTATGGTTTTATTTCTGTTTCTCTTTTCCCTTATTTCTCTAAAAATTTGACATGTTTTTATTTAAGTCCTTTTTACTGTGACATTTGTTATGATTATTTCCAGTATTTAGTATAGAAAGAGTAAACGTTATTTATGTTATCCTGAGAGTGTTTTATGAACGAAAGAGAGAGAGAGAGAGAGTGAGAGTTTTTTATTGCTTTTGTAGGACAAAAGCTTTTAGAGTTATGGAGAATATTTAAAAGCTTTTTTTCTTTTGTTTTACGTTATTTGTTTATAAACATTATTTACCGTTGTTATGTTTGTTGTTGTTTGCTCTTGTATGACTCATTGTGTCCTTTAAGGACACACTTTAAAAAAAATCTGAAGTTAATTGTTATTACTAATTTTGTTTTTGTGTTTAGACGTTATCTTATTTTTAAGTTTTTTTATTATGAATTTTTAATGAAATTTTTAAAATTTTAAATTTCTTTTCGAGTTTTTTTTTTTTTGGGATTGAAGAATTTTTTTGTTGTTTAAGGAGAAAAGAAAAAAATGTTTGTAATATAAACAAAAAGTTCTTTCGGCATAAGCTTTTCAGTGTGTTAATTGGACACATTATGATGTCTTATGAATAGAAGCTGCCTTTCTTTATATGATTTTCTGTATTTCTAGAGTCCACTGTAACAAATGGTTGTCTTCTTTTGGCCCAACTTCACATTGCAATTTACGAAAAATCTGCCAGAACATACATTCCGTCATCCATTAGGCAGCAGAAATATTTTTTTTTAGAAATCTTGACTTCTATTTCGGTGCCCTGTTTGTGGCCTCTAAATTTTTAGCAGCATTACTGTCGAAAATTTTTTGAGCCTCGTGAGTTTTTAAACCTGCATTAGCTAAAGCATTTCAAACCAAATAGTTTGAGCACTGATCTAACCGGTCTGCTTTCCTACCGGATGTGTAGTGATCTCTTTTGAAAATTCTTTTTATTTTTTTGGCATTAGAGACATTATGTGGATCATTCCTTCTACCTGAACCAGGGGATTGAATATTTTTTTTTGGTTTTTGTTGAAAATCAAAAGCAAAAAGTTGGTCCAACTTATAAGATTCTTTCTGCATAAACTTTTCAGTCTATCGAATCGTTTTATTTAAATTTTAATTTAAAATATAAATCAGTGACGCTGGTGAAAAGTGTAATTGTTAATTCAGTACATCACTCTCTTCGCCACAATATCGCAATAAACTTTTAGTTGTTCCATAACAAGAATTACACTTTTTCGAAAACGACCGTATTTTTATTTTACAGCAAACTTTTGTTGAAAACGATCGTATTTTCATTTCTCGGCACATTTTTTGCAATGACCATATTTTTAATTCACAGCACACTTTTGTTACAAACAACCATGTTTTTATTTTACATTTCACTTTTTCAAAACCGACCGCAATAGACCAGATTATAATTTCCCAGCACCCTTTTTTGCAAACGACCGTATTTTCAATTCTCAGCACACATTTTTGCAAAGGACCGTATTTTCATTTCACAGCACACAGTTTCCAAACGATCATATTTTCATTTCACAGTACGCTTTTGTTGCAAACGACAGTACTTCACAGCACATTTTATTCAAACGACCATACTTTTATTTCACAGCACACGTTTTTGCAAACGACCTATTTTAATTTCATAGCACATTTTTTAGGAAACAACCTTATTTTCATTTCACAGCACACTAGATTGAAAACGACCGTATTTTCACTTCAAAGCACATTTTTTTTGCTAACGACCGTATTATTTACCGCAGATTTTAAATACCCACATTTTTTTATATACCTCTTGCCTGTGCAAGGGTAGAGATGAGCGATATTTTTACGAATGTGATTTAATCACTGTGATTGGTAAATCGCTGGTAATGGTAATGTCTTCCATCGTCTTTATTGAACCCTTTGTTTTCCCTGATTTTTATTATTTTTTTTTTAAATACCACGATCACGGTCACTGTTTTAAAGAACAGTGATCTAAAAACCACTCGATTTCTTGGCATTAGCGAATTTTCTTTTATTTTAATTTTTATTACTAAAACTAAACTTTTCTTCATACCCCCAATGGGTTAATTCAATCACATGTTTTATTAACACATTTTATTTCATTCGTTTTTTGTATTTTTTATTTATGTCTTTACAAGTAACGGTTTACTTTTATTACAAGAGCAATTTACAGTAATTCCTAAAATTTCTCTCTCTTTTCGTTTCATTTACCCGAGAGAGTGAGATAGAGAGAGAGATAGAGAGAGTTTCTTAGCCGTTTGTAAAACTTAATAACGTTTTTCATTCTACTAAAAAAGCTTTTATTCTGATACAGAGAATTTAAGGAAAATAAACCAACTAAAACACCAAAATGGAGCTCTTGTCGTAAATTTAGGAACCTTTTCGTGTCAGTGTCCGTTATTACGTAGAGCGCACCATTCCGTGTGATAGAAGCGCTAACAAAATTTTTACGTTGTTTGTTTGTGTGCGTATTAATAGAAGAAGCAGAAATAAAGAAAAATGTTGTGTGTAGTTGTTGTTATTGTTGGTTTTGTTGTTAATGTTGTTGTTGCTGGTGTTTACAACACAAACAACTAATCATATAATAGTGAATGGTGATGGTGATGATGATGGTGTTGTGTTTTTTTTTTTTAATTTTTTGCTGCTGCTGTTGTTGTTATTATTATTAGTGTAGTTGTTGTTAATGTATTTGTTGTTGCTGCTGTTCTTGTTTTGTTGTTGTTGTTGTTGGCGATGATTGTGATGACGACGTTTTCATTTTGATAACTTAGAATTTGACTTCTTTTGCACTTACGACCTGAACAATCAGGTCAGAATTTAAGTTTTAAAAATAAATAAAAGAAGAAATAAAAGAAAAATTAGGAAAATGGAAATTTTTTTACAAAAAGAAAAAGGAAGGAAATTTATTAAAGAAAATTACAGTTAGAAAAAATGTTACAAAAAATCTCAAGTAACAAAGTGAAGTTTATGTAAAAATAAAAAAAAATATGTTCTATAATGTGTATGTATGCACACTCACACTTATATAAAACAAATACAATATATGTGAGCAAAAAAAAGCAAAAAGAAAAAAACAACAACAATAAAATTTACAAACATATACACAACAACTACAACAATGTTGCAAATGACAAGTGCGAACAAAAAATAATAAAAAATTTAAAAGGAGCTGCAGAGAGAATAAAATAATACAAAAAAAATCTTTATAAATAAATTTAAGGATTCTGAGAGGATTATTTGCCAAAAAAAGAAAATAATTCAAAATTTAATTGATTTTTTTTCTCAAATAAGAGTTAAAAGGATTTTTAAAGGAAAACGTTGAAATTTAAATTAAAAAAAAAAATAATTTTTAATAATAAATTTTTTCTATTCTAAATTTTCGAACTTCTTCCTCTTTTTCTAAAATAAAATTTTAAATAATTTTTCATTATTATTTTTTTTTAATAAATAACTTTAAAGTCGTTTATAACTCGTTTTTAGTCGTTTCGTAATACACTGGGGTGTGGGGTTCTATATATGAATATAACGGACATATTTATAAAGATACACTTACACACTCACTCACACTCACTCACACTCACTTTTAAATATATATCTTTGTATAAAAAAATCCTGTGTATGAGTAAGTGAGTTACAATGTGAGTAAATGTCTTTAAGTGTGTTTGTGTGTGTTATATTCTATTTCTTTAATTTCTTTTAAGACGGATGTTGACAATACCACAAAGAAAATAAGCAAAAAAAAAAACAAAAAGCAACAACAAAAAAACTCTAAAGTTGTTCAAAAAAAAAAATCACTTTAAAGCTAAAAATTCTGGATTACATAAAGTGTTTTGAAATTCCTTTTTCCTGTTTTCCTTTTAACCTTTTTTAAAAAATAATTCTGATTTATTTTTTTACAAATCAATATTTTTTAATTTTACTCCTCAAAAAATATATTTTTTTTAAATTTATAAATTTATTTTATTAAATTTCTTTTAAAAAGAACATTATTTTTTTTTGTCAATGAATTTGAAGAGGAGAAAAAAAGACGTCAAATTGTCGTTTGGTTCGAAACAAAGTGCGTGTTTGGCAACGTGGCGCCACTAAATAATAATAACCCCGGTTTTATATTAAAAAAAATCAACGTTAACAAAAAAACCCTAAAAGTATATAAATACTAACATTTATATATATATTAATACATATACATCTGTATATATATTGAAAAAAAAAACAAAAACAAAAAACATCTGAGTAATAAAAACCCATAAAAATTTTATTTATTTAAATCAGAGTGAGTGAAAATTGTGAATAATGAAACGAATTTGAAAAATATTAGTGTTTTAACTTTATTTCAAATTAAAAACATTAAACAAAAAAGGAAAATTATTTAAAAAAATATTAAACAAATAAGAAATTTTATTTTGCTACAAAATCTACAGAATCCGAAAATGTTTTGTTTTTTTTTTCTTTTTTGGGGAGAAAAAATGATTCATTTTCTTTGCAACGAGTGAAAAAAAATCGGTAGATGAATTGTTTCACTTCATCCTTAAATTCTATAATAACAAATCTTGGAAATATATGTAAAAAACGGACATTATTTTTTGTTGTAAAATGTTTAGAAACATTTTATATTAAATATTACTCATACGTCTTGTAGTTGAAAATTTTGATGACTAAAGATATTGTGATAATTCCAAAATGTATTGTAAAGGATAATTGGTTATGAAAATCTTAAACATAAAAATTTAAATAAGAGGACATTCCATTCAAATTTCTCAACCACATCGGACTTAACGATCCATAGAGTAAAGATATATTTTTTTTTTCGAAATAATTTCGTAAATAGTAAACCTTTTGAGTGGAGTCTCTCCACGGGAAAACGTTTCCGAGAAATTTCATTCGAGAATTTTAGGGAAGTAATTTTAATCAAGAAGGAATTATATAAAAATTCCATTAAATTTGATTAGATTTTTTGTTCTAAGCATTTTCCTATTTGAAACCGCTGCAATTGCAAACCGAGATCTGAGACAGAATTCAAGCTTATTACTTCTTCTTACCAAAACTCATCTGAATCGGATTAATAGAATATCAGTGTACATAAATTTAAATCAATACAAGAATATAACAAAAAGCTTTGCTCTTGTTTGAACAAGCTCCAATGCAAGGACCTTATCTGGAATAAGCTTTTGAGCTTATAAAACTCTTATATATTGAAAATAGTTCTTCTTACCGTCTTTAGCTTAATTTAATGCATCAGAATCCATATTTGGTTATAGGTCGCACATTAGTCTCCATCTCGGAAAAGGGGATTAAGTTTTAAAAACTCTTTAGTATGGAATAATCCATCTAAAATTAGCATAATTATTTCTAAATGTCTTAAATATACTAATTTTATGAATATCGGTTCTTATTAGCCTAAAGCGCATATATAATTCTCCATTTTTCAGAAAAGAATTTAAGCTGATAAAACTTTTAAATATCAGCATTTCAAAGGAATTTTACTGAAATAACTTTGAACTGGGACTAAATTTGTGTGCTGAGAACATCATTGCTTTTATATGAGAAAATAATAAATTTCGCATAGATTCGGTAGACCCGAATATAGAATTTCTTAGTTTTTACCATAATTTAGGCTTCTTTCATTAGGAAACTATTAACACGTTTATTTTATAGAACAAACGATGTTCCAATTTATTCTCGGGAATGAAAAATATTTTTCTAAAATTCCCGGTAGCGAAAAAACCGGGAACACAGAAGCCTTACTTTTTAGATATCTTCACGACATACATAATTAGACCTGTGAAATGTTGATTGGAATGTTATATATTTTTGAAAAGTTGACAGAATTTGCTATGCATTGATATATAATTTCTATAACTTCAATTTTCCATGTGTTATGAATAATGATCGAAACTTAACATCCGTTCGGAAGTTATAGATTTATTTTTATTTCATTTGAAACACTGAGCGATTCAGAGAGGGATTCTGAATAAAAAATTATTTTTTGTTGCCTCAAAAACGTTAAAGAAATATTTTTTCCCACAAAGTTTAAATTTGTTACCCCTTTTTTTAATATATTTTTTTAAGAAATTCGATACAAAAGCAAACACTTGGAACATAAAATTTCTTATTTGTTTAATATAAATTTTAACTAAAACAAATGTAAACAAAAAAATCCCTTTTAATTTTTAGCAAAAAATTATAAAATAAATAAAATTTAAAGCAAACAAACAATTCAATAAAATTATTCCTAAAAACAGATTCTAGACTTTTGAAAAAGTGTAAATTTTTGTAAAAAAAATTCTAACCAAAACTGCTGATAAATCATAAAAGTGAGAAAATGTGAAATTAAAAAAATATATATTTTTGAAAGAAAAAATCCAAAATATAATTATTTTTAATAAAAATAAAAATCCGTCCATAAATAAAAGTAGAAATTTGTGTTTTGCCATTGAAAAAAATGTTTTTATTAAAAACAAAAAATAACGTAATAAATGAGTTCTTAAAAATTAAAAACAAAAAACAAATCAATTTATTATATTATAAAACCTATAAGCAATTCATTAAAAAGCCTTGAAAGTTAAAATAATTCAACAATTAAAAACAACAACAAAAATCCAAATATCAGCATTTTTTCAAAATTATTGCTACAAAAAAGGATACAAAAAATAGAAAAAAAAATCATTTTTGGCTTTAATATTAATTTTTCTACATCTCCTGTACTTTTGGCTGTTTTCATCTCTTTACCTTTCTTACGCTCTCTTTTGCTTTAAAAAAGAATTATTGAGCATTAAATAATTTAAGTTTGATTTTTTTAATAAATAAAAAAAAACGAACAAAATTATAGATTAAACAATTAAAGAATCTATAAAAAAATTATACGTAAATGTCAATACTACGTCAACAATTACGTGAACTACGTCATTAATAACGTTATATACTCAAAGACTAGATTATTCACAAAAAAGTGTTAAAAGAGAAGGAAAAGGAAGAGAAAAGCTTTACTTAAAAGTAAGCAAAAACACAAAAAATAATAAAAAAAACAATAACAAATTTTTGGTGTATGAGCACATGCTTTAATAAAATACACACACACACACACACATTCTCAGGTTTAAAAAAGGGAAGAGAACAAAAAAACAAGAGAAAGAGAAAATTTTGTTTTAAAATATTAAAAAATAAAAAAAAAAACTCATTAAATTAAAAAAAGAATTCGTTAATGTTTTAAAATAACAAAAAAAATAAAAAGCAAAAATAATTAAATTATATCTCCTGGGGGCTCTTAAGGTTTTTGTTGTTATTTTTACAGAGCATAACATCAGTGTCAAAGGAGAACAAGAACACAATTAAGAGCAGCAAAAAAACTAAACACAAACGCTAAGAAGGTGTTTGAGGCACATATGAGTGATATAAACATGTGCTTGTGTTGAAAATGGGGCTAAATTAAATTGGCTTGAAGTATCTAATTTACTGCCAAATGCATTAACGCACAACGACAACAGAAACAATATTTGCAGGCTCTATAATAACCGCTCTCTCTCTCTCTCTCTTTTTTTGGTATAAAAAATTTCATTTCAAATATGACATTATATGAATATTTAATATGTTTAAGGTTTAATTAAGCTAAAAAGGATAATATAATTGTTAAGCTCATCCTTAGGATCATTTACCTATTTGGAGGTCATAAAAATACCAATTAAGAGTTACAGTTAGAAAAAAA
Source organism: Cochliomyia hominivorax (assembly GCA_004302925.2). Lineage (NCBI taxonomy): Eukaryota > Metazoa > Arthropoda > Insecta > Diptera > Calliphoridae > Cochliomyia > Cochliomyia hominivorax. The sequence goes on along the minus strand of PYHX02000413.1, from coordinate 18,580,065 downwards.
TGACTTGAAAATTAGCGCGTTTAAATTTTTAATTAAAAAAAGGCTTAAATTGAATTTGAGCCATAAAACAACAATTTGGATATGTATGTGTGAAAGGGATTTTATATATTAAAAAGGACGCAAAATATTAAAAAAAAGTTTCTTAAGGACTAAACTCAAAAGTCATATACCTTGAAGTATATAAAATAAAAGACTTCAATAAAATTTAAGAATTAAATAAAAGATTTCTAAGAAAGCAATTTACGATAACTGAAACAGGGAAATCTGAAATCCTTCTCTTAAATTCGAATTAAGAGAAAATAATATTATTTAAGAAGTTTCTCCAGAAAGCAGAGAAAGGAAACAACCCTAAAAAGGAAACCCTATAAAGGAAAAGATCAATTTTCGTACATACACAAGAGAAGCTTAAACTTATCTCAAAAGTCTTATATTTTGTGAACAACACTTCCTTTTTATAATAAGAGTAATAAAAGAGGCGCAATTATATAAGTCTTTTAAAGAGATCTGGAAAAATTTGAAGAGATAAACTTCAACAAATGAGATTAATATACAAGATCACATTTTCAAAAAAAGTTCGCAAAACAACACAAGAGCATAAACAATGAGTTCTACTTAAAACAAAAGGCAGAGAGGAGAATTTAAGTTCATTTTCAAAAGCGATCGTAACTTTACAAAAACGTACTTATAAGAGCACAATAGGATTATACAGCAAAAGATCCTTCAAACATAATATATCATTTGAGAGAGATCAACTTAATAGATCAACTTTTTAAGAATAAAGTTCTCAAAACAGCACCAAAACTTTGAGAGAGAATACAATTTTAATAATAATTAAGTAAAAAGTGAGAAACATTTAAGATTATTAATAAAATTCTCATAAAATCGCAATAAAATTAAGAGTAATTCAAAGAGAAAATAAAACCTAAAATCAACATTCAAGATAACCTCTTTAGAAGAAAGTTCTCGAAAGGTCGATACATAATTGAGAGAAAGGAAGAGAAAGGCAAACTCAACACAGCAGCTTTATTAATATTAAAACAAGAGAAAAGTGAACCGTATTTAAGAGAGACAAACATACAAAATTCTCATAAGATCGCAATAACATTGAGAGAATTTCAAAGAGAAAATAAAACTTAATATATCATTTGAAATCAACATTGAAGATAACTCTTTATAAGAAAGTTCTCTAAAGGTCGCAACATAATTGAGAGAAAGGAAGAGAAAGGAAAACTCAATTATCAAGATCACTTCTTTACAGTAAAGTTCTCCAAACAACACAGCAGCTTTATTAATATTAAAACAAAGAGAAAAGTAAATCGTATTTAAGAGAGACAAACATACAAAGTTACTCCTAAATTCTCATAAGATCGCAATAACATTGAGAGAATTTCAAATAGAAAATAAGACTTGAAAGAGAAAACTATTCAAGATCATTTTTTAAGAATAAAGTTTCCAAAAGATCACAAAAGGAGAAGAGATTATACATTGCAACAAAGAGAAAAAAATACCAAATTTTCAATAAAAAGTTCCAAAAAATAACAGCTTTGAAAGAGAGACAGGCAATCAAGATTGTCTCTTAAAAATAAAATTCTCATAAGATTGAGAGAATTTCAAATTATCATTTGAAATTTAAATATAATAAATTTAATGAGAGAATTATAAATTTAAAATAACGTTTAATAATTTTAACAGAAATTGGGAGGAGCTCAATAGTAAGAGAAATATAAATTTGGCATAACAAAGAGTAACAAAAGAGCACATAAAAGGAAGATTTTTAAAGAATTCTAGAACGAAACCTGAAAAACTCAACGTAGACGTATTTAAAAACGTAACATTTTTTAATTAAAAAAATTTATAAAAATTAAAGCTTCAGATTAAAAAGTGAATAAAAAGTCTTAAATATTAAAAAATACTACACTCAAACTTTAAAACTGATTAAATTTTTAATAAAACCAAAGAAAAAAACCTCAAAAAAAAAAAAAAACTTATGAAATTAAACAAAAATTAAAAAATTTAAATTTTTTATTTAAAAATTAAAACTATAAAAAAATCAATATTTAACAAAAAAACAAACAAAAAATTTTTGCAAATAATTTGAAACTATAAAATCTAACCTCAAAATAAGTTAAAGAATGACATTTAATAAACTTCATTGCTAAATTAGTGATATAGAAAAAAAGTATTTAATAAATAAAACAAGAAAATCATTAGAGGCAAAAAAATAATTAAAAAAATATTTATAAATTAAAAAAACACCCTGTGATAAAACCAAAAAAAAAATAATAATAATAAATAAATGCACTAACATAACCTTAAATAATATTAAATTAAAACTTAGTTAATCTTTAAAAAAAATATATTCTCTTAAACTAAACTCTTTATCAATTTCTAATCCGCTCTCTTTCTTCAAAATAAAGCTCGCTAATTATTAACAAATTAAATTTAATTAATTAAAATAAAAATTAAAATAAATCGAAAACCCACACGCTTTAAATTAGTATTAATTAATTAATTAATAAAATTAAATAAAACATAAAATTAAAATTAATTAATTTAAGTAAAATTAAAACAAAAAAATAATAATAAAATAATACTCCAAATAAAAAGATGGGTGATGAAATCGATGAACGTACTCTCAGAGAGAAATTACTCTTTTATACAACTGCCTTTTTCATATTGCTTGGTACCTTTAGCCTGTTTGCATTTTTGTTTTTGGTACCATTTGTCATAGAGCCAGCTTTTACTACCATATTTATGGAATTTGAAGAGGTGCCCGCCTTGTGTGAAACGTTTTCAACCATAACACTTACTGGGGCACGCAATTGTACTTGGTCTTCGTGTCGAGAGGGCTGTACTAAGGAAATCTATGGTTGTACACAGATTTTGGTAAATTATCGTCTGAATATGCACAATTATACGGATGAGTTTAATGTCACAGAGTATCATATAAATCTTAAAGAGGCCGAGAAATATGTACCGCCTGTGAAGAGAACCGATCGTTATGAACGGGCTATTCGAGATGATTATGAATATGATTTGGGTGGTAATGATCCCATGATCAGTTCTTTGGAGGGGGCTGGTGGTGGAGGCGGAGTTGGTGGTGGTGGTGGTGGTGGCGGTGGCGGAGTTATTCAAATGGAACATTTAAATTTCGGTGATGAAGATGGTTCGAATGGTTATCTTATAGAAGATTCTGCTATAGATCCTGAAAATACATTTATCAATGCCAATGGCAATGATGTATTCGAGGAAATATCGGAATTGAATAGAGGCCTTATAAATAATAGTGGAATGTATTTTTTTATTGGTGCCCGTTTGTATCCTAATGTCAAGGGTTGTGGTTATCCGCCCATGTTAAATTGTACCATTTGGTTGAATCGCTATGTTAAGGTTGGCGTTAAATTTCCCTGCTACTATTCAAAAGTGGATCCTAGTGTGGTCATTAGTCATTTGGACTATTGGCAGAATACCCTAAATTTGGTGTATTCCATGGCCATTCCCATACCCTCATTCATTATATCTGTGATCTATTTGACCTATGCCTATTTTAAAATCTACAATGAAGACGAAGAGACGGCACCCTTGGATAAGAATGCTGAAGATATGGATATCGATGATGAGGGTGTGGATGATAGTGATGGCGCTGCATTGGCCGATAATGCTGCCGGCAGTCAAATAATCAATATACACGATTCAACGACCGGTGAGAGTTGTATAGTCGATGGTGTTCTACCAAATGGTGGTCCTGGCATGACCACTTCCATATCACAACATGGTTCGGTAACAACACCGGGCCAGTATCGTGTTCAAACACCCGGTTCCCAATTAACTCCCAATTCGGAGATTAACTCTTTCGGTCATCAGCTAAAAGTCCAGATGGCCGATGAACTATCCAGGGATTCATTGGATAATGGTGTTATATCAACTTCCAATTCGGTGCAAGGGTAAGTTTTACAAAATTCTTCTTCTTCTTCTTCCTTTTCATTTTATACTTTTTCGTATTTTATTTATTTTATTTACTTTATGTTTTCGGTTTTTTTTCTCTCTTAATGTAAATATTTAATGCAAATAACTGATTTGTTGGGGCTAAATAAGAAGTTTTGATGATTTAGTTAGTGGCTTTTAGTTAGTAATTTTGCTTTTAGTAAAATGCTTTTGCTTCTTATACAATTTACTTTCTCTTCTCTTCTCTACTCTTCTTTTCTATTCTTTTATTTTCTTTTTAACATTTTGTTTCATTCTTTTATCTTTTTATGTTTTCCATGTTTAAGTAGATTTGTTGAAATGTAGTTTAATATGTGATCTATTTGTATAATTGTATTGTGTATTTTTGTCTAATAACAGCATTTCTTCGTTTTTCAGTCATCTTTGTGAACTTTTTGACATTTTTGACATTTTAGTATTTTGTAAATATTTCAATATTTAAAATTATTTTTGAGTAAAAATTCCAAGACTTAAAATTTTCAAAAGCATCCATAACTTAACATGATGATACTGACAAAATAATTCAATGGTCAACAATTTGCCAACAAGTTGCAATTCTGAGTTCTTGTCCTTTGCTAATTACTTCGGCCTCGATATGTCTTCTCTCTATTTAATCTTCACATCCACCTCAATTGTCATGTGAATTTCAACCGATGAAAATTTTACTGATAAAATTCAATTAAGTTCTCAAAAAATGTCCATTATCATTTGTGTCTTATTTCAATCCGAATAGGAGTTTTCATATGGCCCTAACGTAATTATCGGAATTAAGGATTGATTACAAATAAATGTACAGAGAGCGGGAATATGTAAAATATTTATATACCATCTCTGCTTCATATAAAATCTGGAAGCATCTCTCTCCCTCTCTTTCTCCTTTCAATCTCAATTAGTTGTTTAAAAACGTATTATTATCTAATAGAGATTTCAACTTAAGAATATCATTAATCAAACCTACCAAGACGCATCCACGACCCGAGTCACATTCGGACAAAGATTATCAACCCAGCGAGAGCTGTAGCAATCGGAAGAACAAGCAGATACAGACTGTTACAAAAAGTCGATTATAGCAGATTAACATCGCTTACGAAAATAAACTTGTTCTTCTTTATGAATGTCTCTATTAAAATTTCTACTCGCAACTTTTATTTGGGGGATTTTTTTAAAGCCAAAAAATCACTGATCACTTTCGATCATAAAACGGTTTTTTCCACATAAGTTGTACCAATCAAGAATAAATGGTTTATATCATTTATATATCATTATTATATTCCACAATTTTCATCTTAAACCTCTCAAAAGTATATATATTCTGGATCGGCTTGAAAATAGAAATTGATTGAGCTATCTCCATCTGTCCATCCGCCCGTCTGTGTGTCGGTTGTATATCAAACGATTGAAAATGCTTACGAGAATTTTGCCATTGAAATTCAGGAAAATTGGCTCATAAATGGTTCAGATTTTAGCAAAAAAACTGAAAGTATCTCAAACTTTTTTCGGTTTTTTCTTAATTTTTTCCAGAATCTACAAGAGTTTGAGACTTAATTTTTTTATGCTCTGAAGACATGAAATGAATCGAACTATTAGTTCCTGAGTTGTAGGCAAAAACATATTTATTTTCCTATATTTTGAACGCCCCTATGAGACCTATGGATTTGGTTATGACATTGGTTGATTAAAAATTTTTCCCCCAATTTCAGCTTTTTCATTTTTCAAAATCGGTTTATAAAACACCGAGATATAGTCAATTCTTTCTTTCAAAATTTAGTCCCATGTGGTTGTTGTTGTTGTTTATAACTATAGGAAAACAATAACAACATTTAAAATAATGTTTTGGAGATTTTGGCCATTTTATTAATGCTAGAAATTTAATTGTTTTACTAACATTTTTGTGGACTTTTCATTTGAAGACATAATCCTGATAGGGCCATTAGTTTTCGAGATATGGGCGAAAACTTATTCCGACGCTTCTGGGGCAGCTACGCACCCATTTGCCACTCCAAAAAATTACTAATTTTTTTGTTCGAATTTTGTTTTTTTTTTTTATTTTAAAATAAGTTCATAAATAACCGAGATATAAACAATTCTTTGTTTTCCTTGTGGTTGTTGTTGGTTATAGTATTGATTACAATAACAATATAAGACAGAAAAATGTTTTCGACTTTTTTAATGTTCTATTTAAGCGACAGACAGAGACATAATTTTTTGTACAAACAGATCGGAAATAATTTAGAGAATCGATCCAGAATTATAAGCAAAAACGCATTTTCCGATATATTGAACCTCCTATGGGATTAATGTACATATTGAGTACTCTATAGAATCGATGTTGACTCATATGAGGCTTAAGTGATTGCTGTCATCTTCTACAAGTGATGATATTATAAAAGCATATTTATAACAGGGACTTAACATTAAATTTTAAAAGAAAACAAAACAGAAAACATCCATATAAGCAAAGATGATGGGTATAGAAAATTCGGCACGGCCGATCTAAACACTTTAACTTGTTATATTATAATTTTTCTTTCAACGATATTCTGTTTTTTTTTTAATGGAAAAATTTTTCCACTGACTCTATAGAACTATAAAAATATTCGATTTTCGAAAGAAACACATGGTGGTCGATATGATTTATTTATTTTTTTCGAAAAAGAAAAATGTAATTTTAGTTTAGTTAACAAAATATTGGACTGGCTCTATATATAAAGAAACATAAAATAAACATTTCCTTTTATAAATATCAGATCAGCATATTGAAATTCTTTTAGAAAGTAATTTAGCAATTTGTAGTTTTGTTACAACAAATATTAAATATAAATTATAAATAAATTAAATTAAACTAATTTAAATTAAAACTTAATAAAATTTTTGTAAAATAGTTCAAAAATCTCTTTTTTTATCAAAATCTCTAATCTGTATTTACTAGTAATTCTAATTATAAATCTAATAATTCTAATAATTAAAAAAAAACTTCTTAAATTTTATTTACTAATTTTGAAAATAATTCATAATAATTAATTAATCAACAACAATTTCTGCATGATCTCTAAATATATTAACCTCAAATGAAATAATTTTAAAAATATATTTTGTCTAAAAAAAATTCTTGTCTCTTTATTGTAATTTGAGCTTAATTTTTGTCAACAAAAAAAAAAGAAAATATTTTTTTATGGTTAATATTTCGTGTATATAAAATATAGAATTTGCTGACATGCCTATCAATATTGCTGCTCTATATATGCTGATCTACTGCCTAATAATCATCGTACCATAATAAAGGATCTGTCCAAGTAGCCAATAAACAACGGAAATACTTAAAACACAAAATACACGTTTAAATGATCTACGAGTGTGTGTGTGTTGTTGAACTGTGATAATTCTTTAAACGAAAAAAAATAAGAACATAAACAAAACGCACATTTTAATGGATTTATAACTAAATTGAGGGTAATTATGACACAAAAAAATAGAATTAAATCAAATAAAGATTTTAAAAATAATTTTAATCGGTCGAAATCGATTATGTAATACCCTAAACCATTTAGTGGACTTTGTAAGGGACCTGAGACTATTTAGGAACTGACCCTGGTAATTATGGAATAATCTATATACGATTAGGAACAATATTTATTGTTTACATATACAGATATAAATATTGTTACAAGAGCACTACATTTTCCCATCCTATAGACTCCGCCCCAGTTTTTATGTAAAGAGTGAGTGAAGAAAATTGCTGAGTTAAATGTATAACTCCTGTGTATTTTTGAAAAATACTGTTATAGTTCAGTTCTTGTTCAGTTCTAGTTAAGTTCTAAATCAGTTCTAGTTCAGTTCTTGTTCAGTTTTAGTTCAGTTCTTGTTCAGTTCTAGTTCAGTTCTAGTTCAGTACTAGTTCAGTTCTAGTTCAGTTCTAGTTCAGTTCTAATTCAGTTCTAGTTCAGTACTAGTTCAGTTCTAGTTCAGTTCTAGTTCAGTTCTTGTTCAGTTCTAGTTCAGTTCTAGTTCAGTTCTAGTTCAGTTCTAGTTCAGTTCTAGTTCAGTTCTAGTTTAGTTCTTGTTCAGTTTAAGTTCAGTTCTAGTTCAGTTTTTGTTCAATTCTAGTTCAGTTCTAGTTTAGTTCTAGTATAGTTCTTGTTCAGTTGTAGTTCAGTTCTGGTTCAGTTCTATTTTAGTTCTTGTTCAGTTCTAGTTAAGTTCTACTTCAGTTCTAGCTCAGTTGTAGTTCAGTTCTAGTTCAGTTCTTGTTTAGTTCTTGTTCAGTTCTAGTTCAGTTCTAGTTCAGTTCTAGTTTAGTTCTTGTTCAGTTTAAGTTCAGTTCTAATTCAGTTTTTGTTCAATTCTAGTTCAGTTCTAGTTTAGTTCTAGTATAGTTCTTGTTCAGATGTAGTTCAGTTCTGGTTCAGTTCTATTTTAGTTCTTGTTCAGTTCTAGTTAAGTTCTAGTTCAGTTCTAGCTCAGTTGTAGTTCAGTTCTAGTTCAGTTCTTGTTAAGTTCTTGTTCAGTTCTATTTCAGTTCTAGTTCAGTTCTAGTTCAGTTCTAGTTCAGTTCTAGTTCAGTTCTAGTTCAGTACTAGTTCAGTTCTAGTTCAGTTCTAGTTCAGTTCTTGTTAAGTTCTAGTTCAGTTCTAGTTCAGTTCTAGTTCAGTTCTAGTTCAGTTCTTGTTCAGTTCTATTTAGTTCTAGTTCAGTTCTTGTTCAGTTCTAGTTCAGTTCTAGTTCAGTTCTTGTTCAGTTCTTGTTCAGTTCTATTTAGTTCTAGTTCAGTTCTTGTTCAGTTCTAGTTCAGTTCTTGTTCAGTTCTATTTAGTTCTAGTTCAATTCTTGATCAGTTCTAGTTCAGTTCTATTTCAGTTCTTGTTCAGTTCTAGTTAAGTACTAGTTCGGTTCTAATTCAACTCAGTTCAGTTCTATTTCACCTAAATTCTAAAGTGAATCATATTCCAGAGAGGGCATTTAGATTTGACGTGTGGACAAAATTTCTCTTCCAATGTTTTCCAAATAGTTTTCCGCAGGTCTTGCAATATGTGACTGATCCATGGTGGTTTAAAGCTAACGGCTTTAAAATTACCGAATTATTTAAAAAAATCGTTTTGGAACCAATGTGAGATCGTTTTCATTCTGTAATATAAAACTCTTGTATCAGACCCTTTGTTTTTGGTTGAATTCCTTCTTTCAACGAATTAATTGGCTTAAGTTGAAAACGCTTGTAACCGTCTGACACAAACTCCACCAACTCATTATACATAAAACTGATTTGGTACCATAAAAAATTTCCATTACTTTGGAGTCATTGTTATTCGGTTTCAATGTTGATTTGACTTCTACACTTTTGATATAAGTTAATGCTCTTCTATTAGGCCGAATACTTCTGCCGTTTTTGGTTTATAACGATTCTAACTGAATTGTCTTTAATTCATGTTCCTTGTGATTGTCTGTCTCAAGTTTAGCAGATCATAATTCTTAACACAGTTTCGGTACCAACACAAATTGAGCACCGCCCTTGAGGCATGTTTTTTTTAGTCGGACTTTTCATATATTTTATTTTTGCACTTTAATGTATAATTTTTCATCGCCTGTAACAATATGAAGCCAAAATGACTTGCTTTTATAAAGATCCATCATGAAAAGTTTCAGTTCAATATCTCTCGCTTTCACTTCATATGAGAACCAAATTTCTTTCTCTTGAATATATTTCAGTTCAGGAGTGTTTCTCGAATGTAAAAGGGTTATTAGACATGAACGATTAAATATATGTGAATCTGACGCCAATAAGATACTGACGTTATGCAAAGTGCCTCCTGAATGTCTCTCGGCTTCTATACATATGGGATCCAAATTTCTTGCCTTTCAATGTATTTCAGTCCGATTGTGTTTTTCAACATGAATAACGGTTATCAGATTAAATAATGTGTTTTCACACTTTGGCATCAAACAAATACTCTCCAAAAATCCACATCTATTAGTAGTGACTATAAAATTTATTATACTCCTGTACTGTACCGATCTATGTTAAACTCAAAAAGCTTTGGCCTTTTACCAAATTCTGACAAATCCAACCAGAAAGACGGGCGAAACTGACTATTTTATGATGTTGCTCGAGAGTGGTGTAGGGTATTAAAACTCAAAATTCTCTGACAGTTTTTAGTTATTTTAGTTGTCAATTTATGACTTTTTCGTTTGCAGGACAAAATAACAAAAAAAAGGATTTAATTATCAATCCTTATTTCACTGTGATCTATAGCTTTATGTTTGCTATAAAATTAAAGAGAACAAAAAAAAACGAAACATATAATTACTTTAAACATCATTGCCATTTAGTTAAATAAAAAACTCTCTATTAATTCAAAAAAAAGAGAAAAAAACAACTAAAGATCAATTAACTTAATTGATCGTGCAAAATTTAGATTAATTTCAATATTTTTAAACTTAAAACAAAACATTTTCATACAAATAACTCACCAGCAGCAACTGAGAATTAATTGAAAAAGAAAACGGGATCAGTGGTGAGTATTTATTTGTGATCTCGCTCTCTTTCTCTCTCATGCATATTTAAAAGAAAAAAAATCGCTCTTAGTAAAGACAAAAACCAGAAAATTTTCTTTGCTTATTACAAAACATCGGGGCTTTAACAACAAAAAAAAAAAAAAACAACTCTCCTAAATGTATATTTACTCAGTTTGCTCTGTTATAATTGTTCTTAATGGCTTAACAATTTCCATTATTTTCTCTTACAACCTGGGCTGATTAATTATTGGCTAATTTATATTATAATTGTTTTTCTTTTTAATTATATGTTTTTTTTTTCTTAAAAAAGCTTTTAACCAAAAATAAAAAAATAAAACATTTTAACATTAAAAAAAATTCAATTAAAATTAATTAATTTTAATAATTTTTTCTTATTTTGATAATTTTCATTTAACTCTTTTTGTATTTTTTTTTAAGGAATCTAAGTAAAACCATGACGACGAGTATTTCAACTCCACCTGGGCCTGTGGCGGCTGTATAAAATAGAATCCCCTCAAAGAACTGGAGTAAATATAATTTAGCAAATACGACAACAACAACAACAACAACACGTTTTTGGAACAAAATCCCTAAATGGATTAAAAAAATAAAAAAGAAATTTTTATTTACTAAAACTAAAATAAAATACTCTACTTTAGATAATTAGTGCAATAAATGCAATAAAAAAAAAAACAAAAAAAAATTATATGAATTAAAAGAAAACAATTAAAATTAATTAATTAATTAAAAAAATAATAATTAATTCTTAATTAATAATAAAAAATAACGCAATGCAATTTATAAAAAATTAATAATAAGAAAAACTAAATGATAAAAATAATATTCTATTAGAATAATTAATTAATTAATTTAAAAAAAAATTTAAAAAACAAACTGAAGAGATATCGAAAATCGCATAAAATAATAAAAAAAAATTGTATGAAAATTGTTATAAATATTCAAAAAGTAATAATATTGAAACTTAAATACCTTAAAATTAAAAATAGACTTCAAAAAAAAGGACTGTTAAGAAAAAACATCGCAATTTTTCAAAATAACAACCAAAATCATTATTAAGAACAGTAAACGCTGGCTTTAGTAGCATTTTTTTCTAGATTAACGATCGCCAATTTGTCTCCAGAAACCGAAGTAATTCGTCAAACCATGATCATCAACATAACCATCAGCTTAGTTAGCTCTGTATTTAAACAGACATTTTATTCTCCGTTTTATTGGTTTCGGTTGCTCAGGTTTTTTCACATTGAAAAAGATTCAAAAAATTTTTGTGTAAATATTTTCTAAATGATCGATGAATTTCATGAAAATTATACCCAACAGCCATTGTTGCCAGATTTGACGTTTAATTGTCATTTTGACGATTATATGACCCCAAAATGGTATTTCGAGGATTTAAGCATAAAATTTCTGTCCGCCTTCAATACACTGCATTCAGATAAAATACCCAAATATCAGTACCAAACAATTCACACACAGCGGTACCTGTGGGTATTTCAAAACGCCAAGATAATGTTGCAGTGTAGGAATGATTTTGGAATGTTAATTAATCGCACTCTAAAAAAATTTTGAATAAAACTTCTCAATGTGTTTATTAAGGTGCCTCAATAAACCATTAAAAAAATTAAGAACCCTCAATAAGCTTTATGACATGAAAGAAAAATCTATGCAAAATTTCATCGTTTTATCAAAATAGGAACGTGATTTCTGAAATTTTTCAGATCATGTTTGAAATTATTCAAAAACTCTTAAATCTTTGTTACAAGTTTTTAAAATTTAATACTTTTTGGGAAAAACAGGTTTATTCACAAGACATTTTTTGAAGATTTTGTTAAAGTAAATTTGACGATGTAACGATTTCAGATCAAGGTTATCTGGCAACTATTCCAACACCACCAAAGTTGATTGGGATATGTGAGTTTGTGCTAATGTTTGTACCATCATATTTAAGATTACTATTCGACTCAGTATCACTTTCTGAGTCATTTTATCCATCCACTACGACCGACCAAAATGGTAGTAAATATAACGAAAAAGGTTGTAGAATTGAAGAAAAATAGTTTAAATATCAGCCAACGAAACCTTTATTCAACATAACGAAAACTTTCGTTAATTTTTCGTAAATTCTTTAAATTGACGAAAATTGTTAATATGACTATTGAATTGTTATTAAAAATGATATAATTTGAATAAATATTATTCAATTTGAATAATACATTATTCAAATTGACAAAAAAATTCTTCATATTGATGAATATTATTCAATTTGAATACCATTTTTAAGTTAAATTTATGAAATATTAATTGAATTGAAGAAAAAAATTACGTTAAATTGTTGTTATAAATTAAAACAAAAACTATTAAGGGCCAAGGAAATGAGGAGGAAAGCAAATATTGATTATAGAATATATTAAGAACTGTTACAGCGAGAACTTTCAAATTTGGTCCTCAAGGTACTGTTTTACTGGACAAAATGTAAGAGGGATAAGCTCAGGGAACAGGTAGACCCCATATAGAACAAATATCGAATATCTATAGATCGACTATAGCTAGAATTTGGTCCCAATTTCATTTTTTAATACACTTCGAAATGTGGTTTGTCAAATTTCTTTCGAGATCTAGGAGTGAGGAGAATTATAGTGCAGCAAAGCGCACCGGGTAAAAGCTAGATTTAGATAATAATAAATAGTTTAGAAAACGCAATAGACAACTAAAAATATTGCAACATCAAAGGATGATGGAGAGCCGACCGGTTTGTAGTTTTGATGAAAAGTTTCTTACATGTTTGTTGATCAGCTGATCTTCCATTTTCATTTTCATGAATTGACGCTCTAAAAAAACTTTTCCTCCCGTATGAAAATCTATATTCAGTTTACATTTTCTTTGTCAGATTTTATTTAATACGACAAAGAAAATATAAAAAACATTATTTGACGAAAACAATAATTAAATTTAACAAAACTTTTCTTCAAATTAACTTCATTTTTGTATGTAAAATTGAATAAATTTTTGTGTTATTTTACTTACGATGCGTTACTGCCGTTTTTACTAAATATCTGTTGATATCACATATTTTTCATTAATTTTTTTAACGAAATTTTATTTAATTTAACATCTTTCACTAAAATTTTTTTGATAAATTTCTTTAGGTGATTTGAAGAAAATTCTTCAATTTGAAGAAAAATTATTTTAATTAGAATAAAAATCTGTTTATTGAACACCTTTTTTCATTAAAGTTTTACGAAAATTTTTTCGTTATTACCTACGGAATTTGGTTCAGTGTATGGGACCCATACAACTGTCAGCCCGTAATATGTTTTTGGTCCATAAAATTTCTTTATATAAAAAGATTTTAACAAAATTATTCGCAGATAAATTTTGTGACTAAAGCAAAATGGCAAATTTTATAAGGATCGGTCCATTATTCGAATAGAACTTTCAAGTCCATAAATCTTATTTATTCAAGTTGGTATTGTATTCATATTTGGTTTACATAAAGTAAATTTAAACAGGCGTTCGAATTTTTTACAAAAAAATATTTTAAAATTCATAAACTCTTGAGCAGAAATTAAATCAACAATGTGATGTAGGATATTTTAAAGTCAGGTTTGACCGACAAATTTTCCTATTTTTTTCTTTGTAAACATTTTGGAAAATTGTGATTAAAAGTCCTTTAAAATTAAAAACCTTAAAAAAACGCTATTTTAAATTATTTACTCTATAATGGACCTGTTATTTGTTAGGGAATTTTTTAGATCTTTCGATTACGTGCTCTTTTATATATTTTTTAATTTTTAAATTTTTTTAAATTTTTTACTTTTTCCAGTTTTGTTTTTTAGACAAATAATTGGCTGCACCGAATTTTAAATACTCTTTCATAGCACTATTTTTGGGATGTTTTTAGCTTAATTGAACCGGAACGATCCATTCATTTTTATCTGAAAAATATTTGAACAACTTTTGTTGGAATTTTAAGGTTTTCTCAGATATCGGTCTATGACTTAATTTCTATAGAACCTGACTGTAATGGTGTTAATCAAAGATCAAACTATAATATTTATAAATATTTTTTTATTTCATGAAAAAATTATTAAATCGAGTCAGATTTTGATTCGAATCAAGAGGTATTTTTAGAATACAAAATACTTGTAGTGTAAGATGTCATAAAAATTATAGTACTTTTCCACTTTAACTTCGAACTTACGAAGTCTTAGAGACATCTTAATGAATTTTCACCTGGTTTAATATGAAGTACAATCGCCCAAGTGGTCAAGGGAGTTTTTTAATTACCCTACAAATTTGCTCACCGCAGATGATTTTTTGATTGATTTTTTTTTTAAATTCGCCAAAAACTCATTTATAAATTGAGACAAAACTATATTTAGAGAAAATCCTTCCAAATTTTTATGAAAAATGCTGCTTATGTCTTACAGTTACAGAGATATTCATACACTCAATATGCCTAAAATTATTATACCTTTTAAATCGTAGAAATAGCTAAATTTGACTAGATGACGTCTTCTTTAGATTAGATTTTTAACCAAACTAAAAACTCGTTAATTAAGTATTTATTATCTAATAAAACGTTAGAACTGGAAGATTCAAATTTTATGTCAAAAATTTTTCAATTTTGAATAAAAATTCTTGGAAAGTTTTGGCTCCGAGTTCATCCAAATTTTATTTGAAGTATAAAAGTTTGAAGTTCGAATAAAGAAAAAGGTTTCATCAGTGAGAAAAAGTTGCCACCTTTTTTTGAAAAAAAAAAATAAGTTTCAACTTCAGATTCAAATAACTTTTTAACGGATTCAGTAATTCTATGTTAATTGTATAATATTTTTATAAAACTTCATAGGAAAACTTTATCATATCAAAATAAGTAAGACCTTTATCAAGCCTGCTAAAAAAATACAAGGGTAAAAAAGACTTAAATATCTCTGAAACTAAAATTGGATTTCCGTTCCATTCCGGAACGACAGCTATATCGAGCAAAATTTGTTTCCCCAAAAAAAGAAATTTATATGGACTTCCGTTATACATATTTTAATTTGTTTCAAGTCATAAATAAATTCTAAGGCGATTTGTTTTTTAAATTAATATACCCGAGTTGGCCACCTCTGGAGTTTCCTCGACTACGCCCTTAACTTCCAGATCTTCTCTAATGTACATAATACCATGTGAAATTTTATTTAGAAACAGAATTATATCCAAAAAATCGGTTTGGACACGCTGTGTATTCCTTCATCATTCCAATAATGATGATCATTAACAGATAATTTTTAAGAGATCTAAAAAATTTTTTTAAAATTCAAAGATCAGCAGATCTTTCTTATCTTTCTTATGCATTAAATGTTTTACTATATGTTTGGAATCATTAGGTCCATTTCTTTCTTTAAATATATCTTTATTAATATGAAGTTTTTTTTTATTATTTTTAATACTTTCCACCACTACAGGTGATGATGAGGATTTATTAATTCTATCATTCTGTGTGTAACGTCAAGGAACCATAAAGTATATATATATTCTTGCAACAAATCAAAATCTGAGTCGATTTAGCTATATCCGTCTGTCTGTTTGAAAAATTCTCATGCCTAGAATAATTATCCTATTTTTTGATTTATTTCTATTTAAAAAATATATAGACCGATATCTGAAATAACCTCAAAATTTCAAAAAGTAATTTTTTCAACAAAAGATAACTGGATTAAAATTAAAATTTGTATATAATATACATTTATTTATTTTTCATCATCAAACAAAAAATTATTCAAATCCGATCAATAGAAAAATGGATATTGGCTGAATGATGAAAAATTTTTGATATATCCCAAAATCTATTTTCTGTATTGGTCGCAATTTTTAAGATAATTTTCTAAAATTAGTCATATATAAAAAATCCAAAGCAACTACATTGTACTGGGGGGGGTCATTATTTGACCTAGTCCACATATAACATCTCTTTCCGAAATATGGTTTAAAGCTTATAAAACTCTTAAATATGAATCGAATCTATTGAAATTTAAGACAATTAATTTTTTAGCTCTCCTATTGATTTGAACAATATCGGTCTATATCTTGCTATAGCTCCTCATATAACGCCCTTTCCGAAAAACATATTTCAGCATATTAAGCACTTGAAATTTGGCACAATGATTTTTCTAACTGTCTTTAATATATTTTTTATTTAAACAAACTGAGTCCTTATTTTGCTGCAGCTCCTATATAAAATACCTTCTCGGAATGACCGATCTCGGTCCATATCTTTCCGAAAAACAGGTTTGGGCTTATAAAACTTTTTTTTGAAATATGGCTCAATTATTTTTCTGTTATTAATCTGACCAATATCGGTCCATATCATTAGTTTTTTAAATAAAATGGGTCACCGAAATCTATAGTTCGGTGTAATATCTTCAACTCATGCTGATTTTTGCATAATGTTAGTGTTGGAGGGTACTTGAGATTCGGCACAGCCGAATATAGTATTTTGATTTGTTTTTCTGTTCTGTTTTTTTATTATTAAAAAATAAAACTGCAATAAATTATAAAAAATAAATAAAAAAAATAAAATTAGCTAAGAAAAAATAAATTTGCATTCTAAATATAATAAAATATGTTTTTTGTAAATTAAAAAAATAATAATAAATTAAAAAATCCTTAAAAAATATTATATATTTACTTCAATTGGTACAAATTACAAGAAAAAGACAGAAAAAAAACAAAAAAAAATATTTATACATACACTTAAAAAAAAATAAATAAACTAATAATATAAATATTTTTTTATTAATTGTCAAAGCTCTTTCTGATAATAAATAGCATTAAATATTAAATAATAAAAAATTAAATAAAATAATATATATTATTTAGCATTATTCATAATTAAATAAAATAAAATTTGAGCTAAATTAAAATTTAAGTTAAAAAAATAATTATAATAATAAAATATTTATAATAAAAATAATTAAATAATATTAAAAGAAAAGAAAAAACAATATTAAATATTTAAAATAAAACAACAAATTAAATGCGTATTGCAAAAAACTCACAGCTTTAAATAATTGTAATTTAATTAAATAATTAATAAATAATGAAAAACAAAATGGAAACTCGACGAAAAAATAAACGAATGTTTAAGATAATTAAAAATAAAATTTAAATTTAATTTATATAAAAAATAATAAAATAAATAATATAGAATGTTTTTTCCCCCTCATCAATTATTAAGTTTATTAATATTTAATAATAAATATAAAAATTAAAATATAAAAAATGATAATCATTTAATCAGGCTTTCATAATTAAATAAATTAAATAGTTATAAAATAATAATAATAATAATAATAATAATAATAGTAATAATATTAAAAATAAATAAGAAAAAAAAACACTGTGTAACAGAAAAAAAAAAACACTAGAGACTTCACTTCAGTATTTCCCCATTTGGATCAGATTTTCTTTCAAATTTACTTTAAAAAACATTCATAACCTCCAAAAAAATTAAATAACAAAATTATTATAAAAAATATTTTCAATATATTAAAAATTTATTTGAATCATCCTGTATATTTACATGAAAATATCCTGTCAATAAATGTTTTTTAATGTCCTTGTAAACTACAAAGGACAGACCCAGCAAACTTGGTTTGCCAAAAAATAATTTTTAGGTCGTTATAAAAATTCAATATTTGCTTTGTGTGGGCGTCACCTCTCCCCTGGTCCTAACGGACAATTTCTTTGCCAAAAAAAATAAAATTTAGGGTGTTTGTTGGTCCTACGCAAACATTAGTGTTGTATTATCACACGATTTAAATTTATCATTAATAATTTACATCTCTCTCTGATCCTCTCCATCCTATATTTTTTTCCAGTGACGGTGTCTCACAGTAGTAAAATTATAAGACTCTGTAATACTTCTTAAGATATTCATTTTATATTTGCTTGCTATATGGGGTACTTCTCCTCCCCCATCTTATCCTTCCTACATTTTGTCCAGTTAAACAGTTCTTGAAGAAATTAATTTGGACCAAATTTGAAAATTCTCGTTGTGTAAGTTCTTTACTAAATATTTGTTTTGTATGAGGACTACCTTTCCCTCTGATTCTATTCGTCCTTCCTTTTGGTCCAGCAAATCAATCCTTGCGAAAGTGATTAGGGACAAATTTGAGCAAATTCGATAATCACTAATTGCTTCTCTTTTGATTCTATAATGTTCCACTGCAAAAGTGTAGGTACCATCTAAAAAGAAAATAATTAAAAATGCACTAATATATTACAATAGAGCCCCGACTTGGGGGTCGAAGACACAAATCGAATCAAATTTTCTATATAAATGCACTGAAATTTAATTTATTGGGGAAAATATTCAAAACAAGACAAAAAAACGTGTATTTTTGATTAAAAAAAAACCAAGTTAGTCCAACCTTTGTTGGCTTCAAAATCATAAGTATTTCCGTTACTACTTGACGTATTCTTCTTAAGGTCGCAGTAAATCAAAAGAGCTTTATTTTTTATTACGTCCTTTTCAGTGGCATTCTGCGCTTATTTTGATCATGTATCCAAATTGTAGGAAGGGATCGTGTCAGATTTCAAATTGTTCTGTTGTAGGTGCAAGTCCAGAAGCATTTTCTATATTGAAGAAACCTAATTAAATTTATATTAAATATTTGAATATTTTGAGACCATTTTTTCGTTTATATCCTGGAGGCTTCAAAAAACTATTTTTATTATTCTCTTACTCTCAGTTTTATTTTAAACTTATATCTGATCATCTTATTTTAAAATATCAAGCTTTAAAGTCTATTCAATGTAAAATCTGAACCGATTTAGTAAAAACACTTAAAATACAATTTATATAGATTCCTTAACTTCATTTTTATATCGATTTTTCCAAGTTACATGGTGTAATATTTTCGGTTAAACCGAATATTAAATTCCCTTCACCACTAAGATTTCGACCATAACCTAACTTCTTCTTTCACGATTTCGTCTGAGAATCAATTTTTAAAAATTATAACAACAATTCAATAGAATAAGTTTTTTATTTTATAGTGAATACTACTTCCCCCGAAACCTGCCGAAAATGTTTCACAAATCATTACTTAAACCGGTTTAACAATTTTGAAAAAAAAAATATTTTTTTATAATTTCAGAAATCGATTTATATTTTATTCAAATTCATTTAAATTCAAATTATTTCTTTTGATAGAAGACATCAACAGTATTTAAAAGGACCAGATTTTTATTCTTAAAGTTTCGGATTTCGGATTTGTTTTTCGCGGAACGATCTGATGAAAGTACATTAACACTGAATTATTTTTTTGGTAGTTAAACGGCAAAAGAACTGATCCCTTCCAAATTGAGTTTTAGTATCGCCATTTTATATTTCATATATCGCTTTATATATTGTTTTCAACAATCTGGTCAAATTTTATGGAATAGAAATTTCACAAGCCAGAAAAATATGGAACAAAAGAAAACTTTCATAACTAAATCAAATCAAAGTTTCATTCAAGAAATCATTCTTATAATTTCAGATACTGGATTATAACCTAATTTCTGTTGAACAATATGATTAAGTTTGATTTTGATTTATTGTTTATTCGGTGGGGAAACCGCAAAAGAAATCTCTTTTCTTAATATAAATAATTTCAGAAATCAGTTTCTGTCTGTTCCAAAATTATTTGAATACAAATTATTCTTTTTGTCCAGAATCAAAAGCAGAAATGAGGAATAACTATATCGATTCAGATCGTTTCCATATTTAATACTCCACAGAGAATGGATGGTGGTGAAGGGTAAACAAAAGTCAAATAATTTTTTAGTAAAAACTTAAAAATAAAGTGTTGCCAGATTTATTAATATTAATGAAAAATCAGGTTTAATATTAAACTAAGAATGATATGGCAACAATGATTGGATGGTACTTTTTTAGAAAAAAAACAAGAGGAAATTTTAATATAAATTATTAAATGAGTCTTAAAGCAACTCTGGGTTAGTAAACACTTATAGCGTCATTGTCTTTATCCCTTAAAAACGTTCTCTTTTCTATTTGCTTGCCTTCAAGAGTTTTGCCTCTCATTCTTGCACATTGGTGAATGGTGAGGACGTCACATAGCGGTATTTGTTACCGTTCTAAGAGATTTTATACATTAATCATGTGCTTTTTTGACATACAGAACTCTGAATCGCTTACTGAGTCGATTAAACTAGGTCCGTCTATCTGTGTGATGGACTGGCTAGTATTTGAACAAAATGTAGTTCGC
The DNA here is from genome assembly GCA_004302925.2 of Cochliomyia hominivorax. NCBI lineage: Eukaryota > Metazoa > Arthropoda > Insecta > Diptera > Calliphoridae > Cochliomyia > Cochliomyia hominivorax. The sequence continues at coordinate 18,559,297 of PYHX02000413.1, read as the reverse complement.
AGTTTAAGAGATAATCTATTGAAAATTAGCACGTGTAAAAGGACGATATCTATTGAAATATGTTATGGTGGGTCCATTATTTCTCTTAGACCCCATACAAATATTTCCTTTGGGATGGGTTTTAAGCTTATAAATGCCTTTAACATAAATAGATTTTAACCAAATTTGTTACACATAAGTCCACGATACTCTAAACCGATGCGCCAACTTATTTAAGCTTCGGTCCATTTTTTCCTAACTCCCCTTCCAAATATTATTTAGATACTCTCACATGTACTTTGGTATTTTAATAATAATTGTTCAAATTAAAATAAATATAAGCAAAAACCTATGGGCGAAAATTTTCGAGGGTCGGTCTATAATTTCTATTTGAAAAAAAGAAAAAATCCTTTTACATAAACGTTATTTGCATAATAATATGCTGCATGTTTAAGCATAATTTGGAAAGGCAGATTATACGAGGATCGTTCATACATTTTTCCTAGCTGTCATTTAAAACCAATAATAAGTTGGGGAATATTACATAGTCAGGCTTGATCATCTATAACATTAACATCTCAAATGGCTTCCTAGACCATATTCCATATAATTTTGATATCATAAAATTTTGAAATCAAAATGTTTAGTATTGAGCGTTTGAATTATTCTGCTCTTAGTAATGGATGAATTGAAGGCTTTTGAAAAATTCTCTTATTTAAAAAAAATTAAATTTTACCAAATTTAAAAGTTCTATAAATAAGTACCATCCACAGATTTATACCAACAAATGAGTATATAATTTCAAAACTCACTAATAGAATATTAAGCTCAATTGTAAAATAAAATTCAATTTTCTAATCTCTAATTTTTGAAAGAAACCTAAAACAAAAATTCAATTTAAATTAAAATTTTCATTAAAAGAAATTTCAACGATTTTGAATTAAAAGAAGAAAAAATCTTTTAAAAAAACTTTTGCGGATTTTTCTATAATTTTTTCTTTAAAATTTCAAAACTTTCATTTTTCTTATTTAATAATTAACAACTGTCTTGTTATTCAAAATCCACCACACCCCACCAGTGTGGGTAAACGTTTGTTGTAATTGAAAAGCAAATTAGTAATTTAATTAAATTAACAAAACATAATAAAAAATTAAAATATTTAAATATTTATACATGTTGTATTTAATATTTAATTCATATTCTAATTTAAAATCAAAAATTTTTTACCAAAAACAAAAAAAGAAAATTCTAAATAATTTAAATTAAACAAAAAGCAACAAAAGAAACATGAACGTAATTTGTAATAAAAAAAATAAAATATATTTATTATTATTAAATAGTTATTGTTATTTAGTTTTTGTAAATAAATATTTGAACAGAAAAAAATATTAAAAAATTCACTTCAAAATTGGTTGTTGCATTTTTTTCCCTCGAAAAAAGTTTAATTAAAAGAAAAAACTAAAATTTACTTACATTCATTTAGATCATAATTAAAACAAAAAAAACGTAATTATTATTAAAAAAACAACAAATTTTCTTTATTTATTTTTTAATAAATTAAATCGAAAGCATTTTTATAATAAAAATAAATAAAAAAATAATAAATTTAAAGAAAAAAAATACACAACAAATTTGCACCATAAAAAATTTAATAAAATAATAATTTAATTAAATAAATAAAATCATGCTTCAAGACAAAAATAAAATCATTTAAATACAAATAATTTTTTTCAATAAAACAAAAAAAACTACTAAAAAAACAACAAATTATGTACTAAAAAATAATAAAAAAAATCTAAAAAAAACATGCTAATAGAATTGAAAAATTAAATAAAATCAAATAAAAAACAAAAACAATAATGAGTTTATATTTGAAAAATATTGAGACAATTTAAATTCTGGTCTGAAGTATAGAAATTAGTTGTAAGGACCGAGTTCTTCCTTCCACTTAGATCCAATCATAAATTAACTAAATTTTTCTAGAGATGCTCTAGTTCAGATTCGATGTTCAGCCAAAACATTCACAAAATACAGTGGTTTCCCGTTTTAACGAATACTCAGTTTAGTGAATTAGCGTTTAAACAAACGATCATACTTTATATTACAAACAAATCAAAGAATTTAGTACTCGATATAATGAATTAAAAAAAATAAATTTCAGATCAAATTTTAAACATATAAATTCTCAAAAATATTGTTCAATATCACCTAAATAAAAAAACTTAACAAATATCACCTGAGCTACTGACAGCACCTGGTTTAATTCGCCTTGATTAAAGATCGCTTAAACTGATATTTTGTTATATAAATTCAAATCTCTGTCAACTAATAATGAGAATAACCAAGGCAAGTCATATTCCCAGGTAGGTCAGAAAATGGAACGAAGCCGTTTCACTATTAGAAACGTAGTGAATCGTTTTAAAGTTTTCAAAGTTCGAATCTAATGTCCCTGTGAAATGGAGTGGCTGCTGAAGTTCAGCCATTGCTGTTCAAAGAGTGTTGCATGAAGCTGGTTTAATGTATCAGTTGCTTGACGTAAACCTTTTACATTTTGGAATTAGATGCTTCTCTCCAATGAAAGCAATTTTAATATATTTCGTAATAATGGCAAAACAACCGTGTGCATATGTAGTCTACAGACCTCAATCCAATTGTGCATTTGTGGGAGGAACTAGACATATGGGACAAGAAATGACCTATTTCAAATAAATCTGACATTTAAAGCGTGAAAGAAAGATATTAATCGGAGAGGGAGTTACAAGAAATTTAGTTCATTTAATGCCAAAACATTTGGATGAAGTAATTAAATTTCTAAAGGACTTAAAATTGGGAATAGAGAAAAATAGTTTTGTTCGGACTGTATTATTGGCGAATTTTTTAAAAATCAACAAGGAGCGTTATGGACTACGCCCCTGACCAGACGAGAAGTGTATTCCTTAAGAAACAGCTCAGCTATATCGGGATTTTTTAATTTTCTTCTATACATGATTAAGAATGGATTATCAAAACTGCATTTTTTAAAACTCAGGATTTTGAATTTTCGAACATAAAGGTTTAAGTTAAGATAAAAAGGGGCCAAATTGAAGAAATTGTGAACCAAGTTCTGTAGGTTGATATGAGCGTGCCAACAAGGGTTCAATAGAAAAAAATATAACTAATTTTATGATTCATCAGGTGTTTCGCGTTATATTAAAGAAAAACTTGTATATATTCCATACGTTTGAGAGTGTGTAAGTACGAATGTAGCTTTCTTCTTCAATAATTTACGATTTAACATATGATCTAATTTACCGTTACATTTCTTTCTTTTATTAAAGTACTCTAAAAATACAACTCTGTCTAAATGGTGAATTTCTTTACTACACACAACAACTCTGCTTATGTTTACATTTTTTTCTTATAAGATTTAACTGTCAACCAACACAAACTCACCAAACGAACTCAGCTGATTGGTTTTCTGCCAAAAAAAGTGGTTAGTTGTTAGAATTTTTTCACAGACAAAAAGTGTTTCATCGTTTGTAAACAAATAAATAAAAATACACAAAATTTACCAATGAAAAACGCAAAAAAATAATTTCATTTTATACAAAAACAATAGTTTTTTTAAGTGTCTTAACGTGAAAAATGGATAATAAAAAAGATATTTACAATCTATGGGTGCAATATACAACAAAGGTAAGTTGTTGGGATACACAACAAGATGAAGATCAGGAAATGTCTTACGCGTGGCGGCTACCAAAAAGTAAAAAAAAAATATACAATAAAAAGAAAGAAGTTTATAAACTGTTTTTTGGTAAATATTTTAAAGTATTAATCATCAATGTGCAAGAAAAATGGTTTAAAAGCGAAAACAACTTTATTATCTTTCATCTATTTTTGTTTTAAACAATTTGTTGTTTTTGGCTTTAAATATGATATCACAATAACAACAATTATGTCAACATTGAGAAATTGAAGGTTTTGTGAAGGGAATTTTTATGAATCCTTAAATTTCTTTACATAAAATCACAAATTCCACTTGAGATTATATAATGCAAAATCAAAAACAACAACAATAAGAAAAAATTGGTAATACTATACATTTGTTGGTTTTGTTGTTGTTTGTATTAAAGCTAATGTATGTGCTAAGTTGAATGTGTGTTTGGGTAAAATTTTTGTTTGTTTGTAAATTGTAGCAGAAAATAGAAGCAGCATTGATTTATTATCAAACAACCAACCACCCATCCTCCCACATAAGCACACCGAGAGAGAGAAATGTAAACAGACAAAAGGAAAACAATACTAACAATTTCCCTTTGTCAATGTGAATGAGGTTTGGGGTTGTTTTTTTGTGACAACTCCACCCACTATTATATGGCAAAAACAAAAATAATGCAATTATAGACGAGGGTTGTAGGAAAAGTTGTAAAAAAATGTATCAGGAATTATATAGAATTACTTAGAACAATAATTTTAGAAAAATTCTGACACTGTTGGAAGGCTTGTGGAAGAAATTTAAATTACAAATATACAAATTTGCTTTTTCATTTACTCTTCAAACCAAAAGTTATTAATCTGTATATTAATGTCCCAGAAATGTTAACGACAGGAATTATTAAAAAGAGGCTTTCAAAACGTTCCAAGTCGCTTTTATTGGTATTTTACTAGAAAAGAACTTAATTTTATTGGTCTCTATAAGATTTTTAATAATAAGTGCATGTTCTTTTGTTGTGGATCATCATCTCTTATATTGATATCAATAATTTTTTAAGAAGATCGGAATCAATTTCCTCCCAAACTTTATTTCAGTAATAGCTCTGTAAAAATCATTATGCTTTCGTTCTAAGCATCATATAAATAAACTTTACTGGGCATGTGTACCCACAATTTTTCCATTGGATTTAAGTATGAACTGTAACCCGGTAAATATAAAAAAGGTATTGTATTCCATAAATCATGATTAAGACTGTTTTGAAATATGTACCGCAGCATTATCTGGCTGGAATATAAAATTGTCTTCTTCAATGAAAGGAAATAGATCGTCTTCCATAAATATATTTTAAATTTTGCTAATCCTTTTTGTTAGAATAAAACAAATTTTAGATTTGCCAACTGATGAAAATATTGTCCAAACAATAATACTGCAACCGCCGATATTACATGTTGACCTCCGAACATCAGTTGATCTCAAATCGTGTTTAAATTATTTTCCACTCCTCTGTCATTTTGCGTGAATTTAAGACGATTTGCTTTATGCGATATTTCAAATTTCATTTAGATCTTTTCCTAATCAACAGAAAAGATCCTTGGACATCTTTAAACGTTATGTAATTTTTCTTAGTATAAATACCACATTATTGTTCTTGTACCACTTAAGGGCTTTTTACCATAGTGACAGAATGTCAAGTCAGTCCATAAACAAGTGGACGCATTATGAAGTCTTATGAATGAAAACAGTCTTTTTTGTAACAATTTCTCGATGTAAATTTTTGTATTTATAGAGCCCGTTGCACCAAATGACAGCAATAACTCCTTGGGAAATGTTTACTGCTTTTGAGTCCTAAACTTTTCTTTAACACTCCTTTTAACATCAGCAGCATAAAATTTTTGACCAAGAAGTTGTAAAATATCTGCCTAAATATATATTTTATCATCCATTATGAAGCAGGAATATTTTTTTATAAAACTTGATTTCAATTTCCAAGCTCTGTCTTTGGCCTCTAAATTTTATCAGCGTTCTTGCCAGGAACTGTTTGGCCTTTCTTTGTTTTTAAAGCTTTAACTTTTCTTTCAAATAGTCGGGCGCTCTTTTGAAAATGTTTTATATTTTTTTTGGTTAAAGAAACATGATGTGGACCATTTCTTCTATCTGAGCCAAGTATTTCAACGGACAACTGTTTAATAATATTGGAAACAGGTTGAGGGCAGACCTTTGACAACTTTTGTAGGACCAAGTTGGTTTTTGTTGGAAAAATTAAATAATTTTAGTAGGCACTTTTTTCTTGTTTTGTTTGAAAGTAAACATAATGCAAAAAATATCAAATAATTCTTAGTTTAAAAGTTTAAATAAAACCGTGTGTTAGGACTTTTTTGATCTCACTCATAAAATCTTAAATCATATTTGGGAGTAATTTTCAATATAATATATTTTTGTATATTTTATGGTGTATTATTAGAAAGAATATAATCTGAAAACTAATTTTCCTACAGCCCTCGTAATGCTAAAAGTAAACACATTCTATTTCTAGCAGGTTCCCCCCTTTTTCAAACAATCTTATTTTGTTATAAAATATATTAAATGTTATTGTTTTCTTAACGACTTTATTCTCTTTTCAGAATGAAGAATCATATTTTCGGGAATTTATTGAACGTTTCGTTAGTATTTGGCAAAGTCAATTAATATTGGATTTCAATTCTGAACAATGTCCATATTGGCATGAAGTTAAACCAGATAGTGGCCCACATTTGGGTCGTCTACCCGATGAACTTTTACCAGCAATTGGTAAATTTATTATTGTCGCCAGTGATTCGTGCCAAAATGTAAGTAAATAATAAAATTTATTTAATTTTGTTCTAACAAAAGAGAGTGTAAACATAATTTATTCATTATTTATTACTCAATATTTTGTTTTGTTTACATTTACTCTAATTTTTGTTTTGTTTTTATTCTAATTTCTTATAGGGTGAAATATCTAATGAGACAATACGTCAAATTGCCATACTCGTAGATTGTTTGATAATTGTTTGTCGGCATTTTGATAATATTTTGGCAATAATTAAATATGAATATAAATCAAATTTAATTGCAATTTTAACAAGTGTATTTCATCAGGTAAGTTTTCATATATGTCTATTACAATAACAAAAATATTTATAACATAAATTCTTTTAAAATTTATTAAAAAAATGATTGATAAGTTTTTGTTTTTGTTAGATTATAATGATGATTAGATAAGATTAAATTGTAATATTCGATTGAGGGGATTTAAGCGCAAATAATTAAATTATTCGTTTTTTGTAATCAATGAATGTAATTTTTAAACAAAACAAAATTAAATTTTAATTTCCATTTTATTTGTAATGAAAAATACGATTTTTCCGAAAATTAAAGAATTTTTATTTGAATTTAAAATATTGTTTTTAACAAATAATTTAGGAATATTAAAAAATTTTGTAAATTTTAGCCGTTTTAAAAGCAATAAATAAAGAAATTTTTACTTTATTTTTTTTTTTTTTTTTGTAAAATGATTTTTCGTGAGATCGGAACATTTATATGAACGAAATCACTTAACATACATTTTGAATTTTTTTATTTGATTGAAATTGTTATTACAATTTACAAATACATTTCTTTAGTTTTAATCACTAGCACACTTTTGGACACCTCTTTTGTTCTCTTCTACTGGTCTTGGCTAAGGGTAGTTTGGAGGATTTACCTCTCTTGGAGGTCAAGTCAGGCCAAATCTAAGTGGACACATTATGGATGGAAATAGCCTTTTTTACAAACATTACTTGATATAAATTTCGGTATTTATAGAGCCCGTTAGAACAAATGATTGGCTAATTTTGACGCAACTGCATATTGCTTACCATTCCAAAGACATCCTGGGAAATTTTGACAGTTTTCTTCTTTAACAGTTCACAGAAAAGTCTTTCAGAATATACGTTTTCTTATCCATTATATATTGAATATTATATATTACATAAAATATATATATTTTTGAAAACTTGACTTGAATTTCTGTGCTCTGTTGGTCTCTACATTTTTATCAGGAACTTTTGGAGCCTTGAATGTTTTTAAGTATTATATTTAATTTTTAAATATTCCGAGTTCTAATATTTTTTTCTAAACTTTAAGTAAAACTTTATTTTATTTATTCAAATTAGTTAATTGAAAAACGTTTTTTTTTCTAACATTTAAATTAAAACATGTTGCTTAAGTAAAGACGAAACTTTTTAAAATTCATTAGAATATATATTAATGAATTTTTGAATTTATTTAAAATTTTCAATAATATTTCAAATTAAAAATAAATTATTTTAATTTTTATGCCATAAAATCAAATTCGAAAATTTTTGAATTTTTGAGTTTCAAATAATTTCAGTCACTGTTGTGACCAGTGATTTACAAATCACAGTGATTAAATCACAGTCGTGAAAATATCGCTCATCTCTAATAGGAACATTACAGGAATGTGCACGAAAATCGAGTTTTTTGCTGCATAATGGATGACATGGATGAAAATGTATATGCTAGCAGAATTTTCGTAACTTCCTGATCAATAAAATCATTTGTTACAGCGGGCTCTATAAATGTCAACACTTACATCAAGAAATATTTACAGAAATGGTTGTTTCCATTCGAACTAAAGTTTTCGTTCGGGTGGTTCAATATTTAGTTTTTTAATTAATTTTTACTACATTTCGTAAAAATTTGTTATAACTTAAATTTACAACGCTAACGAAAGCTTTAGATAGAGAAACTATTTTACATGAATTCGAGTGGATTTCTTTCGTTAGCTTTGATTTCATTTTGACATAGAAAAACAAGCTTTAAATTCAAATACTTTTTTCTTGATTTATATTAATAATTCTATTCATTTTTTACAGTGTATTGAACAAAAAACTACTTCAAATGAGGTTTCACATCTATTTCGTAGTTTTTCACAATTTTTAGAAGTTATGTATGATCCCTACTTGACATGGCGTAGTTTTTTACGCAATAATTTTGCTGATTATAAAAAATTACCCTATAAACCGCATAGCGTTCATGTGGAAATAATACCATTTATTTATGGTAAGTTTATTTCACTATATAATTTAAAATACATTTAATTGTTAATTATTTTATTATTTATTATTATTTTATTTATAGATTGTTTTCAACACAGTGACATTACTAAATATCCCGATATAGGTGAATCATTGATACACATCTTAGGTGCCATTATATGTGGATCCCAGGTTTGATGTTATTTACGAGTTTTTTTTTTAATTTAATTGTTTTCTAATTAATATTCTCTTTGTGCTTTTCTCTTTACTTTATTTAAAAAAATATATATAAACTTTTTATTATTTAATGTCAATAACATTTGCTTATTTTGGTTATGGTATTTCATAATTACATTTATATACATTATTTGTGCAATAATTCTATGTCAAATGTAATTTATAATATTGCAGAAAACTTTAGCTGCAATTAATTATAAAATTGATAAAAATTCTGGTGATGGTGTTCATACTTGTGATAATTTGGTAAGTTTTAGAAATGCAAAATAAAAAAAGACATTTTCAAAAGTATTGAAATTGTGGCAAATAAAAATCTTATTGAAAGTGTTTTTTTGTTTAGTAAGGAGTGTGTTCGAAAAGTTCTTAACACACAATTTCTATTAAAACTTTTAACAACAATTATCATCAGACTTTTTTAATCAAACTACTTTTGGAAAACATGTCTAACGAATGAAAATAATGCATTCTTTAATTTTTTTATTATTTTCAACAAAACCCAACTTGGTCCTATCAAAAGTTGGCCAAGCATTCCAAAGTCTGCAGTCAAACTATTTCCAATGTTATTGAACAGCACCGGGAGAAGTTTTCCGTTGATAAAAGACCTGGTTCATTTAGAAGAAATGGTTCAAATTATGTTGCTAAAGCTAAAAAAGAGAAAGGATTTTTAAAAGAGCTCCCAACAGATCCGGTAGGAAAGCAGCCTGGTTAACTCAGTGCTCGGACTATTTGGACCGAAAAGTTAGAACTATTGCAAGTTTAAGAACATACAAGGCTCAGAAAATTTCTTACGCTACTAAAGAAGAACACAGAAATTGTAGTAAAGTTTGCTGCATTTTTTGGCAGATTGTTGTATCCTGGTCATAAATTTTATATTGCTGATGTTGATGAGCACCCAAAAGTAATCAAATTATTCAAAACGTTCTTGGTACGGCAAGAAAAATACAGTTGCGGCAAAAGAACCCAATCATTTGTTAGAACGGGCTTTATAAATGCCTAAATTTAGATCACGAAATGTTTGCAAAAAGGCTTCATCCAATTTAAAAGTCTTCAAAATGTGACCAATTATTTTTAGACTGACTTGACAAGCCCTTGAGTAGTACAAGAACAATAGTTTGGAGGAAGAGTGTGAGAGATTTCAATTATATAAAGAAAAATAAAAACTACAAGTTCCTGGTTTCTATGTATGTTAAGAACTTTTTGATCTCACTCCTTAATTAATTCTTTTATGTATATGTGGGAATTGTGCTAATTTTCCTTTTCTGTAGTGTGTTTTTTTTAATTTTCAAAGAATTTATAAAATAAAGTAATTCTTATCTTATTATAGCGTAATGGCATGAGAGCTATTTGTCCGGCGACTGTATCGATTTTAATAAAAATTTTATCACAATGGGAAACTTCAAATGATTTACGTATTGTCACCTTAAGATGTTGTGCTCTAATGATAATTGTTTTACAAAAATCTAGTCCAGAAGAAGTAAGTTGCAAATGTTCAATTTAAGAAAGTAAAAACATTGAGATTTAAATGAAAACAATTTTGTTTCTTTTTTCACTTTTCCAGCGCCAAATAGATCTAATTACCCTCATTAAACTATACTGTGATGTTTTGGATAAACTTTTAAAAACTGACATGTTTGTTCGTACAAACGGTGATACTTTCGATATAGGACCCTCATCCTCCTCCAATGACAATGATCCTAATGATCAGACAATAGATGTTAAAGCTCTTGACTCATCTGTAGATAATATCAATATATTTCTCTCAGATGTATATAGTTCTTTGTATATATGTGAAGCAATTGAGGAAACCAATTTGGTGGATATATTAATTTCAATACCAAAATATGTTAAAAATTGGAATCTAAATTATGCGCAACTTTTAATTAAAGTTCTTAAAGCATTAGCTTCCATAACACGAAATTCTGGTAGAATAACAGAAAATCTACGTTATTATGATAAACTGGGTAAACTATTTAATGGTCTGATGGAAGTAGGTTTGCCATCAATTGGACTTTTAGAAGCCGCCATTGATTTGGCTTATAATGAATCAATGGGCTTAATAGTTTTACCTGAAGTCTTGACAAAACTTATAGATTGGTTGCCCGAAATGGATGTTAGAGAACAAACCTATTTGAGTGATAAAATATTAAAAGCTTGTACTGATAATTATGGAACGTGAGTATTTCTATAAACGAAATAATAGAATTAGATATTGGACTCATGTATTTTCTTTTATGATTTTACAGAAAATCTGTTGCTTGTGAAAGTCGTATTATTAAATCTATATGTTTGTGTTTACATCGTTATAATAAATTGTCCGATCAATGTATACAAAATTACATTAAACTTATCGAAGAACTTAGTAAATTAAGTATTATACCCATAGAATTAAAAAGTATTTTTAGTCTTTTAAGAAAAGAAAGTCAATTTCCCCATTCCAAACAATTGTTACAAGTGAGTTAAAGTTATATAAAAAAATGTTTCCCTTATTAAAGTCTTTTTTTTAATTTTTTTTGCAGACCCTTGTTAGTGTTTCATTGCAATCGTTGACTAGCACAAATTTATGTTCTCAATATTTTAATTTTTGTGAGTCGGGTGATGGTATTGTTGTCACCGATATTAAAAATTGGTCTATGTCTGGTGCTTATGGTTTTATATTTCATATTCTATTGCGTTTGGACAATAAGCTTAAAAACACTGAAGGCGGAGATCCAGAACAACGTCCTAATTGCAGGAGAATGTTATTAAAGTATTGAGCAAATGTTTTTTAATTATAAAAAAATGTTATATAATTTATTAATAATTTTACGTTTTTTAGTTTACGTACTGGCAGTAATACTGGTTTTGAAATATTCATTCAGAACAGTGGCAATATTGTGGTAGCAGCTTTGACAAAACGTGAATATTTAACTTCTTCGGTGGCTTCTACTACTTTATTGGATGGCCAGTGGCATTATGTAACCGTATCGATTACACCACCCAAAAGACCATTTTCTTATAGTCAAATTAATGTTTATATAGATTTTATGCAAAAAATAAGTGCCACTTTAAAAGTTCAAGCTATAAATGAGGCAAGTTTTTTGGAATATAAAAATTATGGATATTTTTTTAATAAAATTTTAATTTTCAGCCATTTATATATTGTTCTGTGGGTTCAGCATTACAGGAAATAAAACCCCATAATGCTGCTAATACTGGCAGTAATAATAATTCGGCAATGCCGAGATCATCTTCACAAGACACTAATCAATCATATAAAGGCATGTTGCCCAGTCTATTGGAAAGAACTTTGTCTACAAATGTAAGTTATTGAACATTTTTTCACTGAAAAAAATTGTCAATAAAAATTTAATTTTTCTCTAAAAATTTCACTGAAATTTTACACTTTTTTCCAGGTTTCAAATTATTTCACTTTACCTCTGAGGACCCAATCTACTTCATTCGATCCGAATGTTAAAAATTTCCCAGTGGGCATGCAAGAAACTGTGTTTGGTGAACAAACATGTTTATATGGACAAATTGGCGGTGTGCTATTGGCTGAGCCCACCACCAACCTAAAAACCATCTTTGATGCTGGCATATATTTCACTTCAATCTTTTCACAAGATAATGATATTTTAGAATTAACATCAAGATTTGTGTTTTGTTATTCACCGGCTGCTTATACCCATAACACATGTTTGGATTTAATACCCAGTGGCAAATATTTGGGTTTAGTACAAGCTCAATATTGTCATATAGTTAAAATACGTGATACCATTAATAGTGTGGGTGGTATACAAGCTATATTGCCGATTTTACATCGTATTATTAAAGAAAATAATACCGAGTTTTCTTTAGCTGCCACTGAAGAGGAAACAAATGATGAAACCTCAGAACCTTTAAAAACTCCCGTAGCTGAAGAATTTGCCGACTGGGAGGTTTTGTCGTCAAATTCTTATACTGAATGGAAAATGATACAATTTCCAGTGGCTAGTTTTATGTGTTTTTTACGTTATCTCACCCATGAACATGACAACAATCAAGAGAATTTATTAAATAGTGAATGTCTCTCCATTATTGGAATGATGTTACAAAAATGCCCTCCCAAAATGTTTGATGTTAATGCTTTAATGGCCACTCATTTATTTATGGAATCTATTCAAGGACACAAATCCTCCACAGGCCAATCTAATCTGGCGTTATTAGATGATCTTTACACATCCATAGCTTTTAATTTTGATATATGGGTTCATATGCCGTTTCAAATAACATTGGGCCATGTACAATATTTAGGTGCCATGATTAAGAATGATCGTAAATATTTTCGTAAAAAGTTTGGTATACAATTTTTCTTGGATGTTATACGACAATATTATGGTACCCCAGAGGGTATAACCGCCGAAGATGCCAAAACTATACGTTCAACCATATTTGCCATAATACGATTCTATTTGCAAAAGGATGTTAATATCAAAGAGATTGGTTCGATTATAGCATTCCTGGCATCGGTAAAACAACATCATGTTTTAATTGAATTCTTGGATATGATGACAATGCACATAAAGGGGAAAAATTGTAAGGATCAATTGATATTGTTGCTGCATGAACCACAAACGGCAAATTTGCTCTATAACTATTTTATGGATAAAACATGTTGTAGTGATTTACAAGAAGCAGCCATTAGGGTAAGACTTTATTAAAATACAAATTTTATATTTTTATGTTGAAAAGCTAATTATTAAATATCTCATAATAGTTTATAAGCAGCCTTTTATCGTCCTCTCGTGTCCAACCTAAATATAAACAAATCATGCGTTTACATGATGCCACAACTGATGCTTCTCTGTTTCCCGGTCTTTTCTCCTACACTATACCAATGGAATTAAGTTCGACCATACTTTTTCATATGCTAGACGAAATGCTTAATACCGAAGTTGATTATTGTGGTCTAGTGTTTTTGGTACATCATGTTAGCTCTTGTGAGTTACCTGTTAAGCTGGAAGTGGCCAAACGTTTGTTACAATGTACTTTTACCAAACAAAATTCACCACAGGCCATAGCTAAACAACCAGGTTGGCAAGAGTCCATAGCTCGTTTACTGATACGACGACCCATTGAAAATGTTAAACCAGATGAAGAGAAACGTAAAAGTTTTGGTATTAACTTGGATGTCCTGCTAGAAGATGAAAATAAATTCGATAATCAAGGCGATCTTATCAATTTCTGTGAACAACAATTGGAAATTGAGCACCCCGAGCAAAGTGATGGTGGTTTAATATTAAATGAAATACATGCTAGTGTTTCCGAAGCAGCTACTGCTTTAGAATCAGAATTTAAGGAATTGGCAGAATCAGTATCCGGTGTTGTAGTGGAGAATGTTTCCTCTGTCTTTTCAGTAATAAGACAAACTACTCACGACCTACAAGATACCTTTGAATCTTTAACTTTGGGCTCATCTACCGAAAATATAGATACCAGTTCCATTAAAGAAAGAGCCGATTCTATAAGTTCAGATAGTTCTTCACAATCACAAAAAGGTGGCACTAAAAAAGGTGATTCCATTGAAAGTAATTTGGAATTTTCTTCTGAGGCAGATGTGGACAGTGAAGAACAATTGGTTTATTTGGTGTCAAATATTTTATTCACCGTATTTTGGCGTGGTGTTCCCAATGACCATCCCGATTGTTGGAAAGAAAGGGGCCAAGTGTTAGGCTGCATTAATCTATTGGCATTAAATAATGAATTAATGGCCTCACATTTGTCATTAAGATTGCGTATATTAGAAATGGCTGTTCAGGCTTCTCTATTTGATTTAGCCGAACATGGCAATCAAACTCTAATTAATCAAGAGGTGAGTAAACTAAACCAAGAAAATATATTTATTTTTGTAATTATGTAATTCGTGTTATTTTCAGAATGCTTCTCATATTTTACGCATGATTTATGATTTAGTAGTTTTGGGTTCTAATGAAGATGAATCGAAAAAGTGTTCCACCAAATTATTGGATGGAGTTTTAGCTTTACTTGATGCTTTAATGATATTCCAATCGGACTCTTCCGATGATTGGTCTGATATGATACGTTTATGTTTGGGATTATTGCTTAAATGTTCCCATCATCCTAATCCTGGTGTAGTGGCCATGGCGACAGCTAAACTTCATGCCATATTACAATGTCGCACTACCGAAAACCCAAGTGAATTGGCTTATTTGTTATTTTCTATTAACAAAGCTTTGGATAATGCTATTGAAGGTGAGTTTTAGTTATTTGTGAATTTAATTATCTGAATTAATTATAATTTTATGTTTCACTATTTTAGTTGGCAATCCCGAAGAATATTCTTTCCTCATGCCGGTCATGAAAGCTTTAATAGAAAAATGTCGCAATGTTTTTAATTTGGATTCCGTTTTACCAGATTTACCACCTACCTCTTCTGGTCCTGTATTTTTCAATGATTTTCAAATGTATAGCACTAGTAAAAAGTGGAGAAATTTTATGGAAAGAATTGTAAGTACAAGTTTTTAAATTATTTTAAGATTTGAAGTTGAGACTGTTGAAGGAAGGGTTAGCAAAAAACATAAAGGAGTTGGGAATACCGCGACTTGTGATAAAAAGGGTGTTTTGATATAAAAACAAGATTTTATGGTGCAAAAGTGTTTCCATATTAAAATATTATTGTGTATTTCCCTCTCATGGCACAAACACCACATTATCGTTTTTGTACTACTCAATGGCTTGTTTACCATTGTGACAGGATGCCAAGTCAGGCCAAATATAAGTGGACATATTATGAAGTTTTATGAATAGAAAAAGAATTTTTGTAAACATTTTTTGATGTAAATTTCGATATTTATACAGCATGTTGTAACATGTTATTAGATCATTTAGAAGAAAGTGTATATTGCTTGCCACACCATGGACATTTTGGAAAATTTTGACTACCTTCAACAAACCCTTAAGCATCAAATTTATTGACCAGGAAGTTGCGAAAAATGTCACAAAAACAAACGTTTTGTAATTCATTATGCAGCAAGACTTCAATTTCCGTTCTCTGTTTTTGGTCTCTTAATTTTTAGCGAAGCTCCTGTTAGGAACTTTTTGAGCTTTATATGATTTAAGAAACTTTAGAAACATCATGCGAACTATTCTTTCTACCCAAAACAAGTCCTTTATCAACGAACAAGTTCTCCCGGTACTGCTTAATGACAATCGAAACTGTTTCATGATAGACCTTTGAAAAATTTGCCAATTTTTTGTAGGACCAAATTGGGTTTTCTAGAAAATATTTAACAATTTTAGTATGCACTTTTTTCTGGTCACTCATTTTAATCAGATTAACTTTATATTAATTTTTTTAATAAACTGTCATGTTTAACAAAAGTAACTTAAAATTTTCTATCTCACTCCTTAAACTGAAATGTGAGGTGAAATGAATCTATTTGTAATGAGCAAAACTTATATTTTATATATATATTTCCAATAATGGTCTTTATTTCTATATATAATTTAACTTAAAAACTAATAAAAATAAATATATTTCAATTTAGAATTCTTAATTTAATTTATGATTTTTCGGCAAATTACGATAAACATCTCGTTCATTTACAGGACTCTTAAATATTGTTGTATCAAATACATTCTTTGTTGTTCTTTTAATGACTTTATTTTCATTTGTAGATTTCATTTGTGGCTGTTCCGTAGTGCTCGAATTTATCGTTCTAAAACGATTTCTAAAGAAATTTGCATTAAATATTTTTGGAGTCGATACTGGACCATCATAATATGTTTTTGATCTTGATTTTTCTATTGAAATAATTTCTACGTTAGCCTGAGGAGGAGCCTCTGTAGTAGTGGTGGTAGTGGTTGTAGTACTGCTACTCTTTCTTTGTTTTAATATGATAACGACGATTTTTCATACTCGAAGAGTTAAGTGATGAAGTTGTACTGGGCGTTGTATTCATAATTGGTGATGTACGTATTTTCATGGGATTCCAAGCTCCATTACTGTAATGATTATTTATGTTATTGCTGTTATGATTATTGATATTTTCTATACGATGAGATTCATCGGGTTCGGGATCTTGAGAGTTGGAAAATTTTTTACGATTTTCTTTTTCAAACGCCTCCTCAAGTTCAGGGACATCTAAAATATGTTTGGTAGTCGACACCGTGGTTGAGGAACCCTTGGTGCGTTTTCTTTTGCGAGTTCTACGCAAACGGTTTATGGGAGATTGAGGTTTTGTTACTGTTGATTGAGGCCGGTTATCAGGTGTTACTTCCTTGGTAGTTGTTCTTTGTTCAGTGGAATGATCTAAAGTTTGAGGTGGATAAATTTCTCTCTCTTCGTTATTAGAAGCATCAAATGGTACTGGATCATAGATGGGAACTTCATAACTAGATTTTGGAAAATCATACGGAGGCTGTTTATGATTAACACTAATCGGTAGATTCTGCGATGGAGGTATATGATCCGTAATACCTATAGATTCATGTCTGGGAGGTGCTGGTTGATAACTAGCCGGCTGATTGGTATCCGAACCCTCTTGATATGAAGGACCTGTATGTTCATAATGTGGTGGCGGTGCCTCTTCATAGACATGATGATTTAGTGGTGGATGATATTCTTCTTCTATAGGTTCTTCATATTTAGGATGATCTTGATAGCTTGGTGGTCCATGTTCCTCATAGCCAGATGGAGGATGTTGTGGTTCTGGTATTGCATTATATTTTCCTCCAGAATATGAATTTTCATGAGACGATGGTATATTGATTTCATAAGAAGGAGAATATGTAATTTCAACACTTGGTTCTGGTTGAGGGGGTTCAGCAAAATGATATGTTTCTATTTTTGTTGGTGTATAACTTGCATAAGGTGGTTTTTGTTCAACTACTGAATATTTATTGTAATCATTTGAGACGCTTACTGGTATATGCGCATCTGGTACACCGTAAGTTGTGGCTGGTATATGTGTGTCTGGTACACCATAAGTGGTTGCCGGTATACGCGGTGTTCTTTGGCCGGTTTACTGTATGAATATTCATTTTTACCATGTGCATTATAAAAGGGTTTTCCTACTTCTTTATAAACTGGTTTGCTAGCTGGTGCTTCATATGTATATTTGTGTTCATTAGATTTATCGTAACCCGTAACATAGGAATACTCAGTTGGTACACCATATTTGGTATGTGGTTTTCTATTCTTAGCAGGCTCATAAGTGTAACCTACAGATGGTTTTGTTATTTCTTTATATCGAATTTCTGGTTCGGTAAAAGTGTAAGTGGGTGTATATTCCTTAAAATTCACAGCTGGTCCTGAAATCTCCGGAAGTTTTTGTACCTCTTTATATGTTGTGTCTATTGATGGTTCATAGTGCTTGTATAAATCTAAATCCATAGATTGTGCTTCATAGCTAGAAGGTGGTAAATCAAAATCAGCCGATTCCACATTCATATGAGAAAAATCTTCATATATAGTTGTCTCAAATGTGGGCTTCTTAACACTTATAGGTTTACGATTAAAATAGGCTGGATGTGGATGTGGTGGTTCCGCAAATGTGTATTTAATTTTTGGCCTTTTAATACGTTTCATTTTATAACGTTTTGGTCGAACAATATGTTTCACTACAGTGCGTGGTGGTTGTCGACGAAAACGTATTAGAGCTTCTGCCATGGGTTGTTGAGATGTTGTATTTGATTCCAATGAGCTTGTAACATTTTGTGCTAATTCTGCTTTGGTTTCGTTGGCTAAGACCATGCTTAGATGTAAGATGAGAATAATCTGAAAAGAAGTATAAAAAAAGTATTCAATTTATTTTGCTGGTTTTAAAATGTGTGGAATATTATTTATTGATTTTATATTTAAAATAATTATTTATTATATTTATAATTTGTCAATTTGCCATATTTATACGGAAGAGATTCACAAAAGAGAAAACGCAGACATTTTTTAAGAAAAATATCTGAACTTTTCAAAAATTATGAGAAATTAAAGCAAAATTCTTGAAAAATATTTTATGTTAATCATACGTGTTTGAAATATAAAGTTATTTGAAAGGAGCAACAGTGTTACCACTTCTAAATCTACTTATCGTATAAAAAAAAATTCCTGATATAATGATATCCGTCCGGTTGCATGGACATGGATGTCGTTATCAGAAAATAGTGTCCAAACCATAGCACTACCACCTTTAATATTACATTTCGACATCCGAACATCGTTTGAACTCAAAACGTAATAATAACATAAGTATGAGTTAGGACCGTCTAAATCATTTTTTTTTTTTTTTGCCGGAAAATACCTTTTCCACTCCTTAGTCCATTTTATTTTTAGGCTTAAGTTTTGTCTTCTTCCAGATTATTTTTCATAAAATCTGAGAAACGTGTTCAAAAGTCATAAGGAAATTAAGTTTGTTCTTTATTTGTGTAGAATTCAATTCATTACGGCTTGCTTCTTGTTTTAAGTAGTTAGATCGAAAAATTCTTAACACACATTTTTCATTAAAACTTTTAACCCAAATTTATTTGATGAAATGGAAATAATGTGTTTTCAACTCAACACATCCGGTAGGAAGACAGAGAGCTTGGCTCAGTGCTTGTATTTGGTATGAAAAGTTTAAGCTTTCGGGTTACAAGTCGCATAAAGTTCTTAACAAAAACGTAGAGATCAAAAACAGAGCACGAAAATTGAAATTAAGTTTTCTAAAAAAATATTCCTCCTGCATGATGGTTGGCAGATATTGCGCAACTTTCTGGTCAAAAATTTTATGTTGCTGGTGGTCGAGGAAATGTTAAGGTAAACATACCCTTGAGTGGTACAAGAACAATAAGGTGATACTTGTACCAAGAAAAGAAAATCCTCAAAACTGACCGGGGCTAAGCCCAGTAGAGCGATATTGAAGTTCCCAAAAAGTGTGGAAGATTTAAAACTAAGATAAACTACCGGTTCGAGCAAAGTGACATAAAAATATTTAGAATAATTCGATCACAGTCCTTAATGGTTCTAAGAAATAAATGAAGTGAAAATATCGAGCGCAAAAACATCTGGATGTTTTAATTAAAAATTCGCATTTAAATTTGTTTACAATAAATGATAATGATTTTTTTGCCTTGAATAGTGAAATGACAAATATCAGTGTTAATTGATATCAATTATTTAATTAATTCACTTAACAAATTACAATAAATTGAAAGTTTTTAATTGCTCTGTTTTTGTATGACAATTTTTCTCTTGTGATCTCTAGAGAGACACTCACTTTAATTATAATTTTTACTTTACTTTAAAAGACTTGTAGCTTAAACTAGTTAAATCAACAATATATTTTCATTATTAAGCAGTGAGATTGAATAATTCTCAACATACAGTTACAATTTAAATTTATTTAATTGAAATTATTATTTCACTTTACAAAAAAAAAGTATTTTTATATTTTTTATCATTAGTGAAGAAGTTTCGAATCCTTTTCAGAAACTCTACTATTAACGTTTTAATAGTGCTTTCTTTCACTTTGCACGAACAGGTGGTAAATCTCCGTTTAAATTATACCACACTTTTGATAACTTTTGTGTAGCTCTTCAATTCGCTTTTAAGAAGAGTCAAATATCTTTCCACTGTCCTTAGTTCCGGGCAGATTGGAGGATTTGCCTCTCTGAGTACAAATACCACATTATTGTTCTTGTGCCACCTCATGGGCTTGTTTACATTGGTGGCAGAATGCCAAGTCAGTCTAAACATAAGTTTACACATTATGAAGTCTTTGTAAGCATTCGTTGATGTAAATTTCGGTATTTAGAAAGCCCGTTACCACAAATGAATGACTTCTTTTGCGCAACCGGATATAACAAGGATTTTTTACCAACATTTAGCAAAAACTTGACAGAGTATACGTTTCGTCCTCCATATTGTAGCAAGAATATTTTTTAGAACACTTGACTTCAATTTACGTGCTATGGTTTTGGCCCTAAAATTATCAGCAGCGTTCCTATCAGGAATTTTTTCGGGCTTGTATGCATTTAAACCTACATTAGTTTTAAATTCTCGAGCAGTACGTTTACCGGACTGCCTTCCTATCGGATGCAGTGGGAGTTCTTTTGAAAATTCTTTCTACGTTTTTTTTTATCTAAGGGACAAGTTGTCCCGCTAATGTACACTGGAATCAGTTGAATGATACCGCTTTTTTATAAAAAAGACAATTTATTTGAACTTCGAATTAAATAATCAAACCCAATGGGCCATATATGACTTTTTGTAGGACCAAGTTGAGTTTTATTGAAAATATTTAATATTTTTAGGACGCACTTGTTTCTGGTCACACATTTTAATAAGATTAACAATATAATCATTTGTTCAAACAATATTGAGGTTTAAAGTTTCAATAAAAACCATATGTTAAGAATATTTCGTTCTCACTCCTTATATCACTTTCACTTAAAATATTCCAATAAATTATTGATAAAAATCTTTTCCTTTTTTCTTTACTTTTTCCTGATTTTTATTTTTGTAATATTTTTTTTTTTTTTATTAATTTTTTATTTTATTTATTATTATTTTACACCCACAATATGTGTAACAATATAAAAATATTTAATTTATTTCTTACAGTAATAAAAAGAAAAACTCATTATAATAAATATTTTTCATCATGTTACATGATCACTTTAAGTAACAACAACAAGAGCTGAATAAATATTTATGAAAATTACAAACATTTTAAACATTTTTATGTTAAACAAAAGGAAAAACATAAATATGATTTAATTTAACTTGGGTTACCGTTACATATATCTTTATTAGCATGTTTAAATGTCTGTCAGTCTGTCCGTCCGTAACTCTATATGTTTAATTATTTCATGTAATTTTTTTCTGTTTTGTTTAAATTAAATATTTATTTTAACACTTATTAAGTTGAGTATTAAGTAAATAATCGTATCTAAATGATATTTAAATTTTTTTTTTTGTAATTTTAAACTTACTATAATGCTGCTATAACGATTAAACAGCCATAATATTTTAATTGTTCTATAATAAGTTTCTTCATTGGCCATCATTTCTTCTTTTTTTAAGTTTTTTTTTCTTTGTTCAAACTTTTTTAAAAAACAACTTCTGTTAAATTTTTTATTCCACAATTAAATATTAATTTTTTTTCCAAGTTTTATTTCATAAAAATTTTATTTTCCGTAATCCCAGTACTTTTATTTTCTTGTTAACACTTTTGTTGTACAAACATTTCGTTGGACTTTCTTTCACCGACTAAACTGTTTACCAAGAAAGAGATCTTGTTATATGAAAATTTCTTTAAAAACTGAAAAAAAGAAAAAACAAACTTGTATAACTTTACGAAAGCGCACCAACAGCACCAGCTCACTCACCAACCACCATACAATCATACAATCACATCAAATCATAAACTTAAATAAAAAAATATATTTTTTATTAAATAAAGTAGAAAAATATTAAACAAAAATAAATAAAAATAAAAACTAAAAATTTACTACAAATGGTTAGATGGAAGCACCTTCAATGAGCAGAAGCCACCGCTATGGGAAATTGTATGTGTGCGTGTTTATGATGTTGAGCGTTTTTTGCTTTAAAAATCAAAACAAACCGATTGCATGTGTACAGTGGGAGCAAATAAAATTTAATTTCATAAAGTATTTTATTAACAATTTTCGAAATGAAGTTAAATCAAAAAAGTTTTTTCTCACTTGACCAAAAAATTCTATTTTAAATCATATTAATAAATTGATGGAAAATACAATTATCACTAAAATTTTCTTAAGATGATCACATTGATCACATGATCACTAAAATTTTCTTAAGAGAAAATTTTTCGTTGATCACATGATCACTAAAATTTTCTTAAGAGAAAATTTTTCGTTGATCACATGATCACTAAAATTTTCTTAAGAGAAAATTTTTCGTTGATCACATGATCACTAAAATTTTCTTAAGAGAAAATTTTTCGTTGATCACATGATCACTAAAATTTTCTTAAGAGAAAATTTTTCGTTGATCACATGATCACTAAAATTTTCTTAAGAGAAAATTTTTCGCTGATCACGTGATCACTAAAATTTTCTTAAGAGAAAATTTTTCGCTGATCACGTGATCACTAAAATTTTCTTAAGAGAAAATTTTTCGCTGATCACGTGATCACTAAAATTTTCTTAAGAGAAAATTTTTCGCTGATCACGTGATCACTAAAATTTTCTTAAGAGAAAATTTTTCGCTGATCACGTGATCACTAAAATTTTCTTAAGAGAAAATTTTTCGCTGATCACGTGATCACTAAAATTTTCTTAAGAGAAATTTTCGCTGATCACGTGATCACTAAAATTTTCTTAAGAGAAAATTTTTCGCTGATCACGTGATCACTAAAATTTTCTTAAGAGAAAATTTTTCGCTGATCACGTGATCACTAAAATTTTCTTAAGAGAAAATTTTTCGCTGATCACGTGATCACTAAAATTTTCTTAAGAGAAAATTTTTCGCTGATCACGTGATCACTAAAATTTCTTAAGAGAAAATTTTTCGCTGATCACGTGATCACTAAAATTTTCTTAAGAGGAAATTTTTCGCTGATCACGTGATCACTAAAAATTTTCTTAAGAGAAAATTTTTCGCTGATCACGTGATCACTAAAAAATTTTCTTAAGAGAAAATTTTTCGCTGATCACGTGATCACTAAAAAATTTTCTTAAGAGAAAATTTTTCGCTGATCACGTGATCACTAAAAAATTTTCTTAAGAGAAAATTTTTCGCTGATCACGTGATCACTAAAAAATTTTCTTAAGAGAAAATTTTTCGCTGATCACGTGATCACTAAAAAATTTTCTTAAGAGAAAATTTTTCGCTGATCACGTGATCACTAAAAAATTTTCTTAAGAGAAAATTTTTCGCTGATCACGTGATCACTAAAAAATTTTCTTAAGAGAAAATTTTTCGCTGATCACGTGATCACTAAAAATTTTCTTAAGAGAAAATTTTTCGCTGATCACGTGATCACTAAAAAATTTTCTTAAGAGAAAATTTTTCGCTGATCACGTGATCCTAAATTCTTAAGAAATTTCCTGACACGGATCTAAAATTTCTTAAGAGAAAATTTTTCGCTGATCACGTGATCACAAAAAATTTTCTTAAGAGAAAATTTTTCGCTGATCACGTGATCACTAAAAAATTTTCTTAAGAGAAAATTTTTCGCTGATCACGTGATCACTAAAAAATTTCTTAAGAGAAAATTTTTCGCTGATCACGTGATCACTAAAAAATTTTCTTAAGAGAAAATTTTTCGCTGATCACGTGATCACTAAAAAATTTTCTTAAGAGAAAATTTTTCGCTGATCACGTGATCACTAAAAAATTTTCTTAAGAGAAAATTTTTCGCTGATCACGTGATCACTAAAAAATTTCTTAAGAGAAAATTTTTCGCTGATCACGTGATCACTAAAAAATTTTCTTAAGAGAAAATTTTTCGCTGATCACGTGATCACTAAAAAATTTTCTTAAGAGAAAATTTTTCGCTGATCACGTGATCACTAAAAAATTTTCTTAAGAGAAAATTTTTCGCTGATCACGTGATCACCTGATTTTCTTAAGAGAAAAATTTCCGTGATTACTCAATTTTCTATCGAGAATTTTTTCTGTGATCACTCAACTCGTTAAAACATTTCCGTAATCACCTGACCACACAATTTACCTTTATAGAAAATGACGTGTTCATCGTCATAATCGTTTTCCTTTTGGAACTTCATTTCGTCCCACTGTAATAATGTTTTTATATTTCATTAAGTTTTTGTAATTTTTTATTTGAATTAAATTCAACTTTGTTGATTTCAACTTTATGTTGTCTTTTATTATATTTTTCTATCTGTAACCAAAGGTTCAATCCACTCTTTGTATTTGTATGACAAATAAAAAATCAAAAAAACTCAAATCACACACGACAAAAACAGACAAGAAACCAACAAAATTGTCACTTGAATTGCTGAAGCAGAACAGACATTTATTTACAAACTCTTTACTTAAGAGCAACAGCAACATTATAAAACATTCACATGGCAACAACAACATTTTTAATAAATTTATTAAAAAGCAACAATAAACGTTTTATTTATTTATTTTTTTTTGGTATTAAAGTTGTTTTAATTTTTTTTATTTTAAGATGTAACTAATTTTGCTTTTAAGACGCTTAAATTATATTTAGTAAAACTTTGTCATTATTAACCATAATTTTTGTTAAAATAATAAAAATAAACTTTAAAAATATTAACAATGGATTATTAGTTACTTTAAATTAAATTGTTGCCGCTTCTGTTTTTGTCGCTGTTGCTCTCTGAAATGCATAAGTAAAGATATTAAAAGTTTTATGTGAATTGTTTAATGTTTATTATGTGTGTTACTGTGGTTGAGTTTCCTGTCATAAAAAAATTAAAATTTTTAATGTGAATTTGGAAAATAATTGATTATCCTCCTCCCACGAAGTGCAAGAAGAAAGCAATTAATTAAATTCACGTTGGAAGAGGTACTTTGTAATGCGTTTATTTGGAAGGCCCCTTATCCAGTTGGAGGAAATAAAAATTGCTGCGGTTAAACATAGAAATTTTCCATAAGAAAACTTGATAAATTAAAATTCTCAAAATCTACTTGATATTTGCAAAGAACTATATATAAATAATTATCGAATCACATGATCAATGAAATGTTTTTCTTACGACAATTATCTGATCACTGAAAATTTTTTAATCAGAAAATTATATGACAGAAAAACTTATTTAGAGAATATTATTATCACGTGATCACCGAAAATTTTCTTTTAAGAAAATTGTATGATCACGTGATCACCGAAAATTTTCTCTTAAGAAAATTGTGTGATTACGTGTCATCATGGAAAATTATGTGATCACGTGATCAGTGAAAATTTTTTCTATGAAAAATTATGTGATCACGTGACCGCCAAAAAATTTCTCTATTGAAAATCATGCAAATAATTTTTATTTGCATTTGCTAAATATAATACAATATTATTTTAATATATTTAAGGGCCCACAGAGGGCCCTTAAGATGTCCATATACTCGTGGTTAAACTGTCTCCATCTTTATGCTTAAGTAACATCTTTAAGTAACTGATTGTGATGATATTACGAAACACTATTAACATGTGCAACAGTTCTTCTTGTTCTCTTCTCACGATCGATCTCTGTCTCTCTTTCTTTCTGTATCCATTCATTCATATTTTATAGGATTTCCTGTTTCTGTTTTGCAGTTGTTGTTGTTGTTGTTGTTGTGTTGTTTTCTTTCAATGAACTTGAACTTGCATTTTAAAGTTGCATTTGCGTTGGGATTTCATATCTGAACAGTAAGTTGGCATTTAACTGAAGAAAACAGAAAACGATTTTCAATGCAACTGAAGGTGATCATGATGCTTGCGATCGTCATGTTGTTTGTAATCACAATAAAATTTCTTTGCAATTTCTTTCTTTTGTGATTCACACCATAAAAAGAAACGCAAAATGAAAAATTTTTTATGGAAAACTCAAATAAGGAAAAAATCTTGATTTGCCGGTTTATTGCTTTTTCCATTATTTTCTTATTTTGGTTTTTATTGGATCCGTTTTTTGTATTAATTTTTCATTTTATTTAAAAAATGTTTATTGTAGCCACCAGCTTTTTATTGATTTATTTTAGTTTTTTTTTATTGATTTTATTAAATTTTTTGAAGTGCATGAATTGGTAAAAATGTACCTTTTTCTTTGGATATTTTTAATAATGGAAACTGCCTCTATTTATTTGTTTATATTTTTTTATTTATTTAATGTGGCTTTTTTATTTTGTATTAAAATTTAATTTTGTATTTGTTTTTTAGTTTTAATATTTTTTAAGGTTTTGCTACTTTAATAGTGGAAGTGATATTATTTAAAGTTGTTGTTTGAATGCGGTGGATTGAATTCCAAATTGGGTGCTTAAAATGGGCATTAGGAATAAATCGCAAGATCCCCAATAAAGAATATGGCGAACCATTAATTTATCCATCAATCTGTCTACCAGACCAACCTCAACAGATTATATATAGAATGTAATTGAAATCCAAACAATATTAAAATCAACTTTTATTTGGAAGGACTTGCGGTTTATTCCTAAAGGTCAGTTTAATGACCAAACATTGTGGTCACTAAACTGACGTAATTAGTGAATTATTAGAAAATTATTTAATCAGAAAAATTTTCTCTTAGAAAATTATGAGATCAGAAAAAGTCTCTTAGGAAAATTAGGTGATCACGTGATCATTGAAAAATTTCTCTAAGAAAAATTAAGAGATCACCGACAATTTTCTCTTAGGAAAATTAAGTGATCATGTGATCACCGAAAATTTTGTCTTAGGAAAATTAAGTGATCACGTGATCACCGAAAACTTTCTCTTGGGAAAATTAAGTGATCACGTGTTCACCGAAATTTTTTTCTTAGGAAAATTAAATGATCACGTGATGTGCGAAAATTTTATGTTAAGAAAATTATGTATGTGATCATATGATCAGCAAAACTTTTCTTCTAAGAAATTTGTATGATCATGTGATCACCGAAAATTTTCTCTTTTGAAAATTATGTGATCACGTGATCACCGAAAATTTTCTCTTTTGAAAATTATGTGATCACGTGATCATCGAAAATTTTCTCTTATGAAAATTAAGTGATCACGTGTTCACCGAAAATTTTCTCTTAGGAAAATTAAGTGATCACGTGTTCACCGAAAATTTTCTCAAAGGAAAATTAAGTGATCACGTGATGTGCGAAAATTTTATGTTAAGAAAATTATGTATGTGATCATATGATCAGCAAAACTTTTCTTCTAAGAAATTTTTATGATCATGTGATCACCGAAAATTTTCTCTTAAGAAAATTATGTGAACATTTCATAATTATTGTAGGAAATAACAGGGTACATAAAATTCGGTTTAACGCAGCCTAACTTTTACTAAGTTCGTTTGTTGATATTGTGGGTTCGTGACCATTGATTATAAAACAAAATTATATAATCGTTATTTTAAACCTAAGAATTCAATGTAACCATGATTACATTCATTAGTGAAAGGTTTTGTTAGTTTGTTTTTTGTTAACAAATGAAATAAAATCAAAATATTTTAAAATTAATTTAAACAAAATTTCCTTAATTCCTGTAAACAATCTAAAATTTACAACAACAAATAACATTTTAATTTCAATACAGGTGCAACCTCTTTATGATAACTATCAAAGAGAGGTGGAAATTAATCTCTGGGAACCCATCAATCGTTACTGGGCCGAATGTTATGAGGCCTGTAAATTTGCCTCAAAAAAACGTTGCACATTCCAAAGTGAAAATAGAACACAATTTCAAGTGAGTAGGAAATAAATATATTTGAAATTATTTTTAACATTTAATGTTAACAACATTTTTATTTATTTATTATTATTTTGTTTTTGTTTTGTTTTTTTGCAAAGAAAAAAATTGTTATACCTTGGAAGGTGCGTCAAGTTGAAGAAACTACACGTTTGAATGCAGCTGCATTGCAGCATAAACGTAAATGCAGTCACATAAAGAAAAAATGGAAATGTGCCAAGCGATTCCTGTACGGTCCTCGTGGTCCCTGGTTTACGGGGTAAGTAACAAAAAAAGAAAACAAATATTTAATTATTTTATATGTTTAATTATTATTGTGTTTAATGAAAACATAACTTTTTAATTTATAAAAAAAAAACAAAAATAACAAGAAAACAAAAATGAAGACAACATTTCAAACTATGCAAAAAGGTGTTAAAATTATAATCACATTTCACTTATTTTGGTAATAAAAAGCGGAAAAGTTTTCATTTAATAACAAAATATGCGTTTGTAGGTTTAACTATAAACATTTTGTATTGCATGAGTTTTTGTAATGTCTCTTAATTGTTGTCAAAATTATTATTTTTTTATACCCTACACCACCGTAGGTGGTGATGGGGGTTTTGTCATTTCGTATGTAACTCTAAGAATGAATCATCTCACATCCCATAATGTATATATATTCTTGCAATAAATCAAAATCTGAGTCGATTTTGCTATGTCCGTCTGTATATTGTTGGCACGCTCACGTCCTCACAATGATTGACAGAGCTCAATGGAATTTATCCTGCAAAATTTGCTGTTTAAAACGAGCAAAATCGGTATCATTAAAAAATAAATAAAATCGGTTCAGTAGAAAAAAGTTATAGACAAAAATATAACTTATATTATTATTCATTTAGTGTTCCTGTGTTGTACTTAAGAAAAACTTTATTAAATGTTTGTGGTGTATGTGTGAGTGTAATTACTTCACACACATTTGTGCTGGAGGGTATTGAAGATTCGGCATTGACGAATATAGCATTTTTACTTGTTTTTTTTATTTAAGTGGTTTCTAGTTGTTTTACATAATCGTTTTTTTTTTCGGTAGCGTCGTTGTCTTCATTAGCGAAAGTCCACATAATTTTATTATACTTTATGAATACATAATAATCATAATGAAGTAAATATTTTCTTTCATTCAAACAACTAATTAATTATATTAATTAATTTAAACGTACAAAATTTAATATGCAATTGTCAAGTCGTCTTGTGTTGTAACTTTTATTGATATAAAATTTAAGTGAATATTCGGTGATATCCTGATGAAATTTTTAATGCGTTTTCTCACATATTTTGTTTTGCAATATTTTTTATTTGGGGAAACTTGCAAGCGATTGCATATCGATTACAAAAATTTTATTTCTTGTTTTTTATATATTTTTTTTTTTAATTTTTTCTTATTTATTACTTTCAATACTTTCAGCTGTGGGTATTAAACTATTTATATAGTCTGGATATATTTTTATCGATATTTTGAAATTTATTTGGTGAAGTATGGTTTTGAATTATTAATAGTTTAATGCAAAGATATTTCCTTAATTTGGAAATTTTTAAAATTAATATCTGGTGGATATTAACATGTCAAAATTTTGATCAAAGAAATTTCTATTTTGAGTAAAACAAAATGTTTTGAAAGGTTAATGATTTTGTAAGAAAAATAAGTATCGGTATTGAATTTTAAAGTCATATATACAATGGTTTCCCGGTTTAATGAATGATATAATGTTGGGTCTATTCGCAATATCCAAAAATTCGTTTAATCAGGTAATTTTTATAATTTTATTTATTTACTAGAAGATCCTGTAAACTTCGTTTTGTCAAAACAATTTTTTTAGGGCGTTACTGGCCTTAAAACTTAAGTAGCAAAAATCGTTTTCTTATTCATGTCCCTATAGGTGCCAATAGCTTTAAGTGCCTTATTTTTTATTTTAAACCGTTTGGTTGACATAAATGGCGGCAAAAAGTGAATAGTGATATTAAAGGGCAGATATCATTATTATGCTTTCCCGGAAAGTCTGTAATTCCAAACTTTTTGATACTATTTTGACACTGTTAACCAATTTGAAGCCTTCTCTTCCAGGTTGTATAAAACATTTAAATTTTCTTTAAAACTTCAAATGTTGACTAAAAATTATAATTTTTATTAAAAAAATACAAATTTTCGCATCAAATTTAAAATTTTCACTAAAAATAGAAATTTTCACTGAAAATACAAATTATTATTAAAAATAGAAATTTTCACTGAAAACAGAAATTTTCACTGAAAATAGAAATTTTCACTGAAAATAGAAATTTTCACTGAAAATAGAAATTTTCACTGAAAATAGAAATTTTCACTGAAAATAGAAATTTTCACTGAAAATAGAAATTTTCACTGAAAATAGAAATTTTCACTGAAAATAGAAATTTTCACTGAAAATAGAAATTTTCACTGAAATAGAAATTTTCACTGAAAATAGAAATTTTCACTGAAAATAGAAATTTTCACTGAAAATAGAAATTTTCACTGAAAATAGAAATTTTCACTGAAAATAGAAATTTTCACTGAAAATAGAAATTTTCACTGAAAATAGAAATTTTCACTGAAAATAGAAATTTTCACTGAAAATAGAAATTTTCACTGAAAATAGAAATTTTCACTGAAATAGAAATTTTCACTGAAAATAGAAATTTTCACTGAAAATAGAAATTTTCACTGAAAATAGAAATTTTCACTGAAAATAGAAATTTTCACTGAAAATAGAAATTTTCACTGAAAATAGAAATTTTCACTGAAAATAGAAATTTTCACTGAAAATAGAAATTTTCACTGAAAATAGAAATTTTCACTGAAAATAGAAATTTTCACTGAAATAGAAATTTTCACTGAAAATAGAAATTTTCACTGAAAATAGAAATTTTCACTGAAAATAGAAATTTTCACTGAAAATAGAAATTTTCACTGAAAATAGAAATTTTCACTGAAAATAGAAATTTTCACTGAAAATAGAAATTTTCACTGAAAATAGAAATTTTCACTGAAAATAGAAATTTTCACTGAAAATAGAAATTTTCACTGAAAATAGAAATTTTCACTGAAAATAGAAATTTTCACTGAAAATAGAAATTTTCACTGAAAATAGAAATTTTCACTGAAAATAGAAATTTTCACTGAAAATAGAAATTTTCACTGAAAATAGAAATTTTCACTGAAAATAGAAATTTTCACTGAAAATAGAAATTTTCACTGAAAATAGAAATTTTCACTGAAAATAGAAATTTTCACTGAAAATAGAAATTTTCACTGAAAATAGAAATTTTCACTGAAAATAGAAATTTTCACTGAAAATAGAAATTTTCACTGAAAATAGAAATTTTCACTGAAAATAGAAATTTTCACTGAAAATAGAAATTTTCACTGAAAATAGAAATTTTCACTGAAAATAGAAATTTTCACTGAAAATAGAAATTTTCACTGAAAATAGAAATTTTCACTGAAAATAGAAATTTTCACTGAAAATAGAAATTTTCACTGAAAATAGAAATTTTCACTGAAAATAGAAATTTTCACTGAAAATAGAAATTTTCACTGAAAATAGAAATTTTCACTGAAAATAGAAATTTTCACTGAAAATAGAAATTTTCACTGAAAAATAGAAATTTTCACTGAAAATAGAAATTTTCACTAAAATAGAATTTTCACTAAAAATAGAAATTTTCACTAAAAATACAAATTTTCACTAAAAATAGAAATTTTCACTAAAAATACAAATTTTCACTAAAAATAGAAATTTTCACTAAAAATACAAATTTTCACTAAAAATAGAAATTTCACTAAAAATACAAATTTTCACTAAAAATAGAAATTTTCACTAAAAATACAAATTTTCACTAAAAATAGAAATTTTCACTAAAAATACAAATTTTCACTAAAAATACAAATTTTCACTAAAAATACAAATTTTCACTAAAAATACAAATTTTCACTAAAAATACAAATTTTCACTAAAAATACAAATTTTCACTAAAAATACAAATTTTCACTAAAAATACAAATTTTCACTAAAAATACAAATTTTCATTAAAAATATAAATTTTCATTAAAAATATAAATTTTCATTAAAAATACAAATTTTCACTAAAAATACAAATTTTCACTAAAAATAAAAATTTTCATTAAAAATACAAATTTTCTCTAAAAATATAAATTTTCACTAGAAATACAAATTTTTACTGAAAATTTTAATTTTCACTAAAAATACAAATTTTTACTGAAAATTTTAATTTTTACTAAAAATTTTAATTTTTACTAAAAATTCATATCAAAAAATTTTATTATAATTTATATATTCACTAAAAGCTGAAAATTTCTAGAAACGATCCAAATTTTGACTTAAAGTTTAAATTTTTAAAAACGAAATTTGATTAAATCCTTTTATTCCTTAAACCAACATGGAAGTTTTGGGTATTATGCGTTTAAGCTGATGTTTGTATTGAAATAATGGTAACACAAATTTTTTTATTAATAATAATGATACCACTCGATTAAAAATCACTTTCTGAACCGACTTAATGATGCCCTTCATACGCCTGTTCTGTTGACTATCCATGTAAATATTAAAAAGCCTCTACAGCAATTTTTGAGATATCTTGATGAAATATGGTACATATTAGTTTGGCCCAAAGACAAAACCTATTGAAGTTGTTCATGTTCTGTCCAATATTTCAGGTGGCATACAAATGTCCTTCGGAATGGGATTATCATGCTACTTAGAAATATGAAGATAATTTAGTGTAAATATTTTTATCGGTCCAAATTGGCGTTTGAAAAATTTCAAGAAGATCGGTCAATGTAACTTCCATACAGGCCCGAAAGTAATGAAATTTCGTATGTTTAAGGTATATTCAACCAGAAATTGAATTACCAAAATTTAAGAAGATTCGACAATAAATTTCGATAGCTCTCATATAACCTCCCTTCAAAATTACTTCAAAATGCATAAATGTCTCATATATAAGAATATGAATATTTATATATTATAAGAATATATTATAAAAATATGAATATTTATATATGCAAGAGTCGATCCATCATTATGCATGAGTGCACAATGGTGTAGGGTATTACATTCTAACTTGTTTATTGTAGATTATGTTGTTTAAAGAATAAGCTGATTTGATTCAAAAACTGCTGTCATCAGAATCAGATTTTTATTACTTCAGATGACAATATTTCAAATGATATATATTATAACCACAAAATTCTTTTATTTCTTAAAAGCATCAAACTCTTCCCATAAATCACTTTTAATTCAGATACAAATTAAAATTATTTAAATTATTTATTAAGTAGAACTAATTAATCAACTTAAATTCAATTAAATATGTGTTTTTGCTTTTGATTTTTTTAATTTTTTTTCTGATCAAGACTTAAACTGCTTGTAAATACTTTTTCTCTGCAATTTAAACCACTTTTTTTTTGTAAGTAACCTTCACTTAACATAAAATCATATCAAGTCCGGATTACCAATGAAAAGAGTACATTAATTATTTTTGCCTTTGATATGACACTTACGCATTGACTGGCATCGACGGCGACGACGACGACGGCTGGTGCTGATCTCTATTAGAAAAAAATGTTAAAACTTCAAGGTGCGTTACTTCCAATAATCGCAATATTAATAACTCGTAGGTCTACAATTTATGTAATACTTTATAAATGCAAAAAATTATAGAAAAAAAACTATAAAATAAATAAATATTTTAATATGTTACCAAATTGATTAGCAGAATTAAAATGTTAGAAAAAAATACTTGCAACAAGGTTGTTAAGGCAAGAACGATATAAAATTATAAAGAAAAAAAATACACAAAAATTATTGATGAAAATTTAAATTGTAGCAAATCAAGTGAATTGAATATTATTATAAGGGAACAGTTTCAGAAAGTAACTTAAACTTAGAGTTTAAGTTTAACTGACATGTTGTTAAAAAAACGTGTTTGCCTTTAAATAATTCCTTTTTTAAATCAAAATGTTTTTTTATTATTAAAAATTCTGTTTTTTTAAACTCAAGTTAAACTTGAGTGTGAAACTCGTTTAAAATATTTCTTTCAACTAGGGTTACTCCAAGAGAAAACGTTCCTGAAATTTACCCGGCAAATTCATTTTTGTAAAGAAAGAAGATTTCGGAGCTCCTATATGAAAAAATAAATTCCATAATATCAGCTTCAAATTAGGGTTACTACCTGGAATATATTCATAAAATTGCTTAAAATTATAGTCTTTCAATAAAATCCGGAAATAATGTATTCGATTTTGAACTTCTGGATTATAGAGTCATATTTGGCTGAAGGAATTCCTAACTGTTTTTACTATAATTGAAGCATTTTTCTATTT
The DNA here is from genome assembly GCA_004302925.2 of Cochliomyia hominivorax. Classification (NCBI taxonomy): domain Eukaryota; kingdom Metazoa; phylum Arthropoda; class Insecta; order Diptera; family Calliphoridae; genus Cochliomyia; species Cochliomyia hominivorax. The sequence continues at coordinate 18,524,581 of PYHX02000413.1, read as the reverse complement.
TATTTTATTCCAGTAAACGAGAGATTTTTTTCTTAAATTCCTGGGAACAAAAAAAACGGAAAAAGAGAAACCCTACTTTCAAACTAAGTTGCATTTAATAGAGTCTGCCTCAAATTAGTCATGCATTCAACTATTTTGAGAAACTCAGACATTATTCATTACAATTTATTTAAGTAATGAATATATTTGTCTACTTTATTCTTAGATTCTTTAAAACCCATACAATATTTTTTTGTTTTGTATATAATTTACCAAATCACTTACTAATAATCGATTTAGATGATTTCATTTCAGATTCATAAAATTCATAATTATGTTTCTGTCTTAAAAAGGAAATTAAGTTTTAAATCAATTATAAATTATTATTTTTTGAACAAACGTTAATAAAATTTATTTGATTTAGTTTCTTTGAAAGACTCTGATATATAAATTATGATCAGACAATTATTAAGAATTTTCTAGAAAATTTAATAAATTTAAAGAACCAGATTTTTTCTATAACTTTTTTTATTTTTTCTGAAAATTAGAAAACCAAACCCAAAAATCGGCTAATTGAAGCTTTAGTCACAATAATATGAAACTTATTTATACTAAAATGATTTTAATGAAATATTTTTATTATGTTTAATTGAAGTCATTTGTTCCAATCCATTTTCTTAATTAATCTTTTTATATATATGAAATAGAATATGTGTATGTATGTATGTATGTATGTATGTATGTATGTATGTATGTATGTATGTATGTATGTCTGAATGTATGTATTTATGTATGTATTTATGTATGTTTTTATGTATGTATGTATGTATGTATGTATGTATGTATGTATGTATGTATGTATGTATGTATGTATCTATGTATGTATGTATGTATGTATGTATGTATGTATGTATGTATGTATGTATGTATGTATGTATGTATGTGTGTATGTATGTATGTATGTATGTATGTATGTATGTATGTATGTATGTATGTATGTATGTATGTCTGAATGTATGTATGCAGTTATGTATGTATATATGTGTGTATGTATGTATGTATGTATGTATGTATGTATGTATGTAGTTATGTATGTATGTGTGTATGTATGTATGTATGTATGTATGTATGTATGTATGTATGTATGTATGTATGTATATTTGTTTGTATGTATAAATGTATATATACATATATATGTATGTAGGTATGTAGGTATGTATGTATGTATGTATGTATGTATGTATGTATGCATAAAAAACGATAGGACTAAGGAGAAGGATGCCGCCCATAAAAAGTTAAAATTGATTAACGAATATTTAACTATAACAGCGAGATTTTGAAATTTGGCTCCAACAACGTTCTCAAGAAACTGTTTTACTGGACAAAACGTAAGATGGGGTACCGCTCATGCATAGCAAATATTGATTGTCGAATATCTAAAGAACTCTAACAGCGAGAGTTCACAAATATGGCCCCAGCTACATTCTGAAGGCACTATTTTAACACCCATACAAAGCAAATATTGGTCATTGAGCCCCCGTGCAAAGCAAATTTGAATTACTAATAATCTGTTAAAATCAATATAACAGTACTGTTTGTTTAGGACCACCAAAGCCCTAAACATTTTTTTACTCACCGGAAAGTGAAAGATCTAAATTATCATTTTAAAGAATGAAGCGATAATGGGAAAATGGTATGGATGAGTTATTTGGAATAGGGCACAGGATGTGGTATCCCCTTATAAGCATAATTTTCAATATGTTTCCACAATTAATAAATTGATCGTGGTGGAGAGTATTAAAGACTCGGCATAGGGACAAATTTTATTACTCCTTATATGTTCCCCCGTTTAAGTTCTAAGTAACAGTAGCAGGTTGCACTAGTGTGTGTAAAACTTCTTTGGAAACGAAGATGAAATTGTAAAGTTCTCGGAATGAGTTCTAATCTATTTCAAAGAGCCCTACCTGTGTTCTGGGAAAGAATTTGATTTTTTTTTTTTTTTTTTTTTCAAAAATTTTTCAGTTTCAAGAAAAATAGAAGAACAAGTTTAAGAATTTATAGTCCTTTTTAAAGTATTTTAATGAAGCTGATTTTAAAGTGTCTTGCAAACAAAATTGATTTCAGCTCAATTAAGTAACTGTAAGGATCTACGTTGTATTCGATTTCGTAGTTCTTTTTATCGTCTTGATATTCGATGTTTAGTTGGAAAAACTTGCTAAAACTTAATACTTAATGATCATTAAATATTTACCACAGTTATTCGATCTCGTTGACCGTCCAATCGCATGTGATCTTAAGATTTTAAGATTCATAATTAAAACTCATAATTATTATTTTCATTGCATTCATTTTATTTTACATTTAAAAACTCCCTCGATTTTACATTTTTTCCCATTATTAATGAACATTTTCATAAAATATTAAAATATTTACAATATTATTTTGTTTATAATTATTTAAAAAAAAAGTAAAACAACTTTATCGCGGTCAAACAGCCTTAAAAATAACTATAAGAGAAGAAAAATAATCATTAATTATCATTAATTTAAGGAGGAGGACAAAACGTTTTATACATTTCAAATATATAAAACAAAACAAAAAAATTATTAAAAAACAAAAAAATAATAAAATGATGATGAACATTGAAAAAACAAAAAGAAAAAAAGGATTCGTTATAAATACGAAAAATGAAATTATATATTTAAAAAAAAAATATGTTTAAATGTTTATAACCTTAAGAGGGTGATGACTAAATTACAACTACAAACAAACACAGATACAAACACACAGACAGACAGTCAGACAGCTACAAATACAGGAACTTCTCTCCTTTCTTTTTTCTAATTCCTTTTACTAACACACAGTTATAACTTCTAAATGATGAAATAGTAGAGGAAGTAAAATATCGAGAGAGAGAGAGAGCGTAAGTGAGAGAAGAGATGGCTGGCTGACTGTATGTTAAGGTGTATTAGTGTACGTTTGTTTGAGTGATAACAAATTTAACGGTTTATCGTTCGTGAGCCTTTAATCCAGAGTTGTTGATTTTCTTTTATTAAAATCGCAGCAAAGTCGTCAACGTTTTATTTGTTTTGTTGAGAGTGAGAGTTGTTGTGGTTGTAGTAGGTTTGTGCTAGTAAAATTGTTGATGGTTTGTGGTTGTAAAGGTGGCAACTAGATCAAGCTTAACCTAAGTGACTATAAGCGGGAAGAGCCAAAGGAGCAGCAATCTTAGCCAAAGCGGGATAAGCAGGCAATACAGGTTTAGCAATGAGAGGAGCAGCATGTAATAGAGGAGCAGGAGCTAAAACTTTAGCAACGGGAGCTACTTTAACGGCAACAGGTTCACGATGGACAACGGCATTGAAACCATGGACGGGGTCAGCGGTATATTCAACCAAACGTCTGGTACCATCGGGTTCAATCAAAGAGTAAGCACCTTGAACAGCATCACCATTACGAGTTTCTTGTTGGCTCTTAACATCACCAGTGGTTTGATCCTAAATAAGGATATTAATTTGAAATTGAGATTTGAGAAGGGAAAGGAAATAAATTAACTTACATGAACATCATAGCTGAAGCTGTATTGAGGATTTGGATCATAAGGTTCGGGGGCAGCAACTTTGGCGACCACGGGAGCGGCAATTTTGGCATAAGCGGGATAAACAGGAGCAGCAATTTTAGGCAATAATGCTGGGCCATGAGCTAGGAGAGGGCCGTGTAAGGCAGGATATGCTGGGCCAGGCAATACAACAGCCGAAGCTACAGCCAACATAGCACTAAGAATAACAAGCTATAAAAAGAAAGACACCATTAATTATTTAATCCTGTTAACACTTTCTTTTTTTCTCAAAAAGGCTCTTCTCTTTTATCCTCTTAACACTTGCCTTTTGAACCATGACGATTTTTTTTGTTTTGTTGTTTAAAATTTAAATAAATTTTTTTGTTTAGTTCTAGAATTTGTTCTATTACGTTTACGTTTTTAATGCTGCTATTAAAGCTAAACCTTTGCGCTTTTAATCCGTTTAAGTGCAAAATGTTTTGTGTGATTCTATATTGTGTCAACCGTTCCTTTTATACCAAAAAATGTTTAATTCAAACAATTTTCGAAAAACTCAAAAATCAAACGAAATTTTTATTTTAGATTTTGTTGTTTTTGTTTTCTCTAGAAAAACAAAAACAAACAAACAAACAAACTTTAACCGCCCGCTTGTCACAAAAGTGGTAAAAATATTTATGCAAAATTTTATATTGAAAACAACAAAATATTGTAAATGTACTTGCAACAATACGGGGCACCTATAACAAAAGCAGCAACAAGAACAAAAACAATAAAAACAACCTAAACAACAATATCAGTAACCAAAAATTGTATTTAGTTTAATAAACAAAAACAACAAACAGCAACAACACACACTATTTTCTTAGTAATCGTAATTTAAATCGTCGTCGTCGTCGTTGTTGTCGTCGCCCATAGCAGCCACCAACGGCAACAGTAACGAAAAACTCTAGCAACATGTTCTCACTGCAAGTAGGCCTAAAAGCAGCACAGTTAACAACATTTAGGAGCAGCATTGCAATTGTTGCTATTTACTTCTTGATATTACATTTTTAGACTTTAACATAACATTTATCGAGCAACATTTATTAAAACCAACAACAACAGCAACAACAACAACAATAGCAAAAAAAAATCAAAATCATTGATACAAGTACAGTAGGTTTCCAAAATGTTGATATTGCATAATACGTCTCATAAGATATTATAAGAACACTTTCTGTTCTTATTTCTTTTATCAGATTAAATGCCAATTTAAAAGGTTCAATTAGATATCGAACTTGGTAATTAAGTACTGGGGAAACACAAGTGATTTTATCTCATTAATTTTTAAAAATTTTATAAGTAAAATTTAGTAACACAGTTTTTTTGGATTAATTAAGGACGCTTTTTTAATTGTCCTGATCCATACCTTTGTTTTTCAACAAAGGACATTACAATGTCACAAAATTGTTTTATACATGAAATTGATTCGAATGGATAGATTTTATCCAAATATTGTAAAAGATCGTATGTTAGTTTTAATTCACTCTTTAAAGTCGAGTTTTAAAAAAATCTACACTTGAAATGTAGTAAGCATCTCTTAACCTACAGTGGAGGCATCCGTGATCGTAAAGACATTCAATTTTTGAGCATCCAAAACAATCGTTGCTTCGGGCCCCATAAACTTTTCGTATACCTGAACTTCTGCACAGCTGGGTCGGCAGGATATTTTTTTATTCTTTACCGTAGTCGCATCACAGCTATTTGTTATATGGACTTCGATGTGAGTTTTACAGAGACTGCGTTTTATAGAAATTTTTATAAAATTTTATTTTTTCTTTCTATAGAAAATTTTCGATAAATTTTCTTTTTTTAGAAAATTTCGGATAAATTTTCTTTCTATAAAAAATTTTGGAAATTATCTTGCTGTAGAAAATTGCGGAAAAAATTTCTTGCTATAGAAAATTTCGGATAAATTTTCTTGCTATAGAAAATTTCGGATAAATTTTCTTGCTATAGAAAATTTCGGATAAATCTCCTTTCTATAGAAAGTTTTGGATAAATTTTATTTTTGTAGAAAATTTCGGATAAATTTTATTTTAATAGAAAATTTCGGATAAATTTTCTTTTAATTGAAAATTTCCGATAAATTTTATTTTTGTAGAAAATTTCGGATAAATTTTCTATTTGTAGAAAATTTCGGATAAATTTTCTTTTTAAAGAAATTCGGATAAATTTCTTTTATAGAAAATTTCGGATAAATTTTCTTTTTATAGAAAATTTCGGATAAATTTTCTTTTTATAGAAAATTTCGGATAAATTTTCTTTTTATAGAAAATTTCGGATAAATTTTCTTTTTATAGAAAATTTCGGATAAATTTTCTTTTTATAGAAAATTTCGGATAAATTTTCTTTTTATAGAAAATTTCGGATAAATTTTCTTTTTATAGAAAATTTCGGATAAATTTTCTTTTTATAGAAAATTTCGGATAAATTTTCTTTTTATAGAAAATTTCGGATAAATTTTCTTTTTATAGAAAATTTCGGATAAGTTTTATTTCTTATAGAATATTTCGAAAAAAATTTTTTAAAGAAAATTATTTTAAAATGTTATTTTTATAAAAATTTTTGTTAAAAGTCATTTTCACAAAAAATATTCATAATTTTTTTTTCTATAAAGAATTTTAGAAATTTCCATTTTTTCAAAATTTTCATTGAATTTTCCGTCTATAGAAACTGTTCGTTTAATTATTTTTCCATCGATATTTTTATATAGAATCAAATTTTTGAAAATTATCGATAAATATTTTTTCTGTAGATTTTGGAAAAAATTTTTATAAAATTTCATTTGCATTAAAAATTTTTCTTCCTATAGAAATTTTTTTTAATTTTCTTTATATAGAAAATTTTTGTTTAATTTTCTTTCAATAAAATTTTTTAAATTGTTTATAAAAAATTTTCGTTAAATTTTTTTCTATGAAAACTTTCCGTCAGATTATCTCTCTATAGAAAATAATAATAAAATAATTTTGATACATTTTCTTTATATAAAACATTTCGATGAATTTTCTTTCATTAAATTTGAAATATTTTCGGAATTGAAAAAAAAAAAATACTTTTTTCTGTTGTAATCATAATTTGTTCATATGCAAACCACTGTTCCATATAGGTGTCTCCCCCAGACATTAAAAAATGCGTTTAAGATTAATTTTCATTGAAAATAGATTTTGATTAAAAAAACAAAACTTACAAAAACAAAAACCTTTAAAGAAAAAATTCAAATAAATACAATTAAAATTGCAAAATCAGTTACAACCCCTCCCAAAATCTCCCTCTTCAAGGCAATTTAAAATATTCCAACACCTCGCCCCCCTCCCCGTCGTTTCCCAAAAGTTATAGCAAAGAATGTATTTAAAATATTATAACATTCATGTCGAGCGTGTTTATTAAAGATTTAGTGGCAGCAGTACAAAGCTAAAGCTTCGTAGCTTGTACTCTGACATAGTTTGAGACATACATTTATGCATAACATATACACATATGTATGTGTGTGTGTGATGCGTGCGTGTGTAGAGTTATCAACGCCCATGCGTCGGCTATTAACACCAAAAACTTTTTGATGCTGCATATATTTAGTTTAAGTTCTCTTGTTGTTGTTATTGTTGTTGTTTTTTATTGCAATTTGATTTAAGGTGGTGCGCACTAATATTTACCACAATTTCATATTCACGAACAAAAAAACTGTATATCGAATACTTAAAAACACCTTGCCAACAACAACAATAACAACAACAAGTAAAATATATTAATATATTGTCATCTAATACGACAAATCGGAGCAAAAAGAAACATATATGAATGTGAAAATAAGTTAAATTGATTTCATTTTCAAAAAAGCCTCAAACTGGTCCATTTTTTTCTTTTCGTGCAATTTTCTTAATCGAGTTTTCGTTTTCGGTCAGTTGTTGTTTTTTCTATGATTAAGAATTAAATTTTGTATTAAGATTTCATAAAAAAGGCCAAGATTTTATATTTTTTATGGTTAAAATTTTGAAAGAAAAGGTGGTGCGGTTCGCATGTATTGAACCACCACAGTTCAAATAATTAAGCCTATGTGATCCGTCATGGATATGAGCTCTAAAGTGTGTGTGCGCACGTGTGTGTATGACTGATAAATGTGACTGTGTTATTCTATCCGTGTAGTAGACCTTGTTTTCCCAGTTCTAAAACCATTTACTTTATGAGGGTCGTTTTACCAAATATGGTCAAAATAAAAGCATTTTAGACAAAATTTAATTAAACTCTCTTTTTAGACTTTATTTTGCTGATTTTATAATAAAACTTAGTTAATTGTTATTTCTATAGAAAATTTTCTTTTTATAAAGATTTTACGGTAAAATTTTCTTTATACAGAAAACCTCCATTAAAGTTTCTTTTTATGAACATTTTGAAAATGTTCATAAAATTTTCTTTCTGTTAAAAATTTTCATAAAATTTTCATTCTATAGAAAATATTCTTTCTATAGAAAATTTCCATAAAATTTTCTTTCTGTAGAAAATTTCTTTCTATAGAAAATTTCCATAAAATTTTCTTTCTATAGAAAATTTCCATAAAATTTTCTTTCTATAGAAAATTTTTAGCAAAATTTTCTTTCTATAGAAAAATAAAATTTTCATAAATTTTTTCTTTCTATAGAAAAAGAAAATTTTCATAAATTTGTCTTTCTATAGAAAAAGAAAATTTTCATAATTTTTCTTCTATAGAAAAGAAAATTTTCATAATTTTTTCTTTCTATAGAAAAAGAAAATTTTCATAATTTTTTCTTTCTATAAAAAAGAAAATTTTCATAATTTTTTTTTCTATAGAAAAAGAAAATTTTCATAAATTTTTCTTTCTATAGAAAAAGAAAATTTTCATAAATTTTTTCTTTCTATAGGAAAAAGAAAATTTTCTTTTATATAGAAATTTTTCTTTCTATAGAAAAAGAAAATTTTCATAAATTTTTCTTTCTATAGAAAAAGAAAATTTTCATAAATTTTTCTTTCTATAGAAAAAGAAAATTTTCATAAATTTTTCTTTCTATAGAAAAAGAAAATTTTCATAAATTTTTCTTTCTATAGAAAAAGAAAATTTTTATAAATTTTTCTTTCTATAGAAAAAGAAAATTTTTCATAAATTTTTTTCTATAGAAAAAGAAAATTTTCATAAATTTTTCTTTCTATAGAAAAAGAAAAATTTCATAAATTTTTCTTTCTATAGAAAAAGAAAATTTCATAAATTTTTCTTTCTATAGAAAAAGAAAAATTTCATAAATTTTTCTTTCTATAGAAAATTTTCGTTAAATATAGAAAATTTTCTTTTTGTAGAAAATTTTCGTTAAACATTTCTATGTTGTTGTGTCTTTCGTAAAATTTCGTTAAATTTTCTTGTTATCAAAATATTTGAATGCAGAAATTATCATAAAATTTGCTTTTCCCAAACTTTTAATTCCACCTCGTATATTTAATGGCTGCATGTTTTAGCGGCTAAAAAAAAACCGAATTAAACAAAATATAAAGCAAAATTTTTCTGAAAAGTAAAAAATGTCTGAGAACCACACAAACAAACATTAAAACGCATGATCATTTTTTTTCTTGGTGTTTGTATTTCGTTAAGTGAATGACGAAAATGTGGTTCAATCGGTTTTTCATTTATGCAAAATTTTTCTTTCTATAAAAATCCTCTGTTCTCCTAAATTTTCTTTTTGTAGAAAATTTTCGTTAAACATTTCTATGTTGTTGTGTCTTTCGTAAAATTTCGTTAAATTTTCTTGTTATCAAAATATTTGAATGCAGAAATTATCAAAAATTTGCTTTTCCCAAACTTTAAATTCCACCTCGTATATTTAACGGCTGCATGTTTTAGCGGCTAGAAAAAAACAGCGAATTAAACAAAATATAAAGCAAATTTTTTGAAAAGTAACAAAATGTCTTGAGAACCACACAAACAAAACATTAAAACGCATGATCATTTTTTTTGGTGTTTGTATTTCGTTAAGTGAATGACGACAAGGTGGGTTCAATCGGTTTTCATTTATGCAAACTCCCCTCTTATAAATGATGTTCTCTTTCCCGCTTTTAGTTAAATTCGTTCTCATTCAACTGTGTTTCCAAGTGCAGTTTGTTGTTTTGCCGATTAAAGGATCGTGTGATCAAACACACGCAACTTGTGCATAGCACATGCCGCTTTAATTCACTTCACGCAAGTTTCTTTTGATTTTGTTGTGTTTTTGCTAACTGACTGTAAAATAAATAAAAAAATAATATTGAATAGATTTTTATTTTGAGTTTTATTTATTATTTTTTTATTTAATTTTATTTTATTTTATGATAGTTAAAGTCATTGTATTATCGATCATTTGATTGTTAAAGGTTTATCACTGATTGCTTATATAATAGCATGGAAGATAAGAAGCTTTTGTCCCATTGTTTGGTTAGCAGCAACCAACATCTGCTAACGTTTAGTTTTGGGGTTTGACAGGAATGTCAAATGTAACTTTTTTTTAAATTTGTTATTTTTAAAAAATTCTTAAGATAAAGAAAATAAAATTTTAAAATTTGTCAATTTGCCAAAAATGAAATAATAATGTGATAATTATCTTAAAGTGTCACTAAATGTGGAGATCAATAAATTTATTGAAATACTTGATTAAAGGACGTAATTTTTCCAAAGTAGTTAAAAGAAGAAAAATAAAAAAGGTTCTTAAAAAGTTATCATAATTGAAACTTAATCGTGATCGTAAATTGAGTTTATTGTGGCCAAATTGACAGTATTCCCTGAGTTACAGAAGACTCCTGTTTTGAAAAGTAATTTTTCTCATTGTCTTAGATCTTGAACGTCTCCTGGGGTTTCTTCACCGGCCTCAGATTTTTAAACCTTTAGGATTTCACTCATGCGCCATATTGGTTATAATTTCAGTTTGCTTTCTGATCCATTCGATCCATCTCCATTTTCTACATTTTATTTGTAATATTGTGGACTCCTTGTTTTTAATGTTCCAGAGATCTATGCTGTTGGTTAAAGATATTGACTCGTTGGTGAAAACATGAAGATTTTATACATGCGATGAATGATCCAAGCCTTATTTGTCTTCATTGTAGTCGTCCAAATGACGCTCTCGATTTATTGAGCCTATTGTTTATGTGTGTATTTGCACCGTTGTTTTTAGTCACTATGTTACGTTTATAGACGTTGTCTGATATTTATCTGAAGCCCAACATTGTGCGTTAGTTTTTCTAAGTCTTTTAATTTTGCTTGAATGTTGCATATTCAGCATAATCAGTGTACGATATCTATATAAATGCCCAGATTTACTTTAATTCTGTATCAATTTTTGAAGAATCCTTGAAACGATTAATTATTGATTGCATTGATGACTTACATCTTTGCATTATTTGTGTAGTTTCGGTGTATTGTCTTCCTAATTTATAGTTATTAATTTTAATACTTCTTTCTTCAAGGGATAACTACTTTTATTTCGTGATTTTTGCACTTAAATAATATTTTTAATGATCTCACGAATAATAAATAATTTTAAAGATGTTTTTAATTTACAGTTACTAATTATTTTTTAAATTGCTAAGTTGTCAATGCTTTTTCGTAAAATATGTTTGGGGGTACCTACACTTTTGCAATGCGATTGGCATTATACGCGGAATGAAAAACTTAATATATCCTTTATGACCTCCACTTGTGGTGGAGGGTATAATAAACTGAATTATACTGTGTTCTTTATTTCACTTAGCTGCCAATTAAGTCTTCTTCCTGGTATAGAATTTTGAGTGTGGATCGATTCTATTGCACAATTATTTGTCTAACTGTATTAAATGTACATAAATAATTTGACAATATCGGTTCCTATTTGATTATAGCTCCACTATATAATATTCTTACTTTTTGTTTCTTTTTTTAATTGTCGTATATTATTTTATTTAATAGTATCTTTTACCCGTTGCGCTTTGCAGCACAAACATTTTCCTCAGTCCAAGATCTCGTAAGAAATTTTACCAATTACAACGTGTATTAAAAAAATGGACATTTTGCCAAATGTCCCAGGCCTAGTCCGTTCTAAAATTTTATTTAATATTTGCATTGCATGGGAGCTACCTTTTCCCTTGATCCTAACCGTTCTACATTTTGATCGGAAAAGCTATTATAGTTGTTTAGATATTCGATAATCATTATTTCCTTTGTGTGGGGGTATACTTCTCCCCGCCCTAATGGTTCTATATTTTGTTCACTAAATTAGTTCCTTAAGAAAGTGATTGGAATCAAAATTTGAGAACTCTCGCTGTTATAGTTCTTTAGATATTTCATACTCATTATTTATTTCCTACATTTTGGTCAGTAAAAAAGATCCTTGGAAAAGTAATTGGAGCCAATTTGAATACTTCTGCTTTCTAGATATTCAATTATTAACAGTTCCTTTGTATGGTTCCTTTCCCCTTGATCCTAGCCCTCCTATATTTTAATCAGTAAATTATAGATCTTTTTGTAATGGGGGATACCTCTCATATATAGATATTCGATGATCAAAATTTGCTTTGTATTGGGGGTACCTCTCCCCCTGATTCTATCCACTTCACATTTTTTCTTGTAAAAAATTTCATTGAAAAAGTTATTGGGACCAAATTTGAAAATTCTCGATGGAGCGGTTCTTTGATCCATATTTTCAATATATTCTTTGTGTAGGGGTTACCTCTCCCCCTGATTCTATCCGTCGTACATTTTGTCTTGTGAAATAGTTCCTTTAAAAAGTGGTTGGGACTAAATTTGAAAATTCAATCAAATTCTATATTTGCTTTGTATGGGGGATCTCTTCCCATGGTCTAATCGGAATTTTTATAGTCTATGTTACTTTCAGGTATATCGGTCCAATAGTTTAGCTGTCTACAAGTCCCAAACAGACAAACAAACACAGATTCATTTATATATATACAGACTTAATTAAAAATGAGATATCTTTTAATGTGATCAAATAATTGATTTTTGTTTGACTTATATTTGTTTAATGTGCCTTATTTAGCTTTAATGCTTAAAATGAAATAATAACCGATTAATCAGATTATTTTCCCAGAAATGTTCATTTCTCTAATGTATTTTATGTTCAAATGGACATGTTTTTCTTTTCTCAAGGAACATATTTTACGTGGGTTACAATACCGATAACAGTTCAATAATATTCAAATCTATATTTATATGCGTAAACCTTTTCAATTTCAACCTAAATTCCAACCTAAAAAAAAATCACAAAATTTTCAATATGAAATTTCTTGTTAATTTCAACTTAACGCCGACAAACAATTTGATTTATTTCTTTATTTGGAAAATAAAAATAAAAATAAAAAATAAAAAATAAAAAAGAAGTAAAATAAATATTTCCTTTTTAAACTTTTAACAGTCTTAAATCATTGTCAAATAGCAAAATATTTGCATGAAAGCAAACATTTCGTTATAAACAAATGATTTTGTTGTTGTTTTCTCGTTTATTTAACAAACAAAAACAAATAAAAACTAACAAAAAAAATAATAATTAAAAATACAAACTAAACAACAAAATTATTAATTAAATTAATAATGACAATTTCCTAAATGTAACAGAGAGAGTGTTTTAAATTAAGAAAGAGAATGGGGAAACATTTAAGAGAGGTAATAAACATTTAAGAGAGGAATAACAATTCAGTCTTTTAACTTAAAAGAAACGAGCAGGAGCAGCTACTACAGGTCTGGGAGCAGCTACTACAGGTCTGGCTACAACGGGAGCAGGAACGGGTACTGGACCACGTTGTACAACAGCATTGAAACCATTGATGGGATCGGCAGTGTAGAAAACAGTACGAAGAGAACCATCAGCATCTACAACAGAGTAGGAACCCTTAACAACATCACCATCTCTTACTTCTTGTTGGCTCTTGCTGTCACCGGTCAAGGCATCTTGTACATTGTACGCAAAGGCATATTGTGGATGAGGATCGATTTCGGTATTGACAACAGCGGCAACGGGAGGGCAGCTACAGGAGCGGGCAAAGGAGCACGCAAAAAGAGCACAATCGATGGCAGCAACGAAGCCAAGCAAACAATTGTTACCTGGAAGGAAAAAAAGACAAAAAAAAGGATTTAAATTTTTGCAAAGAACTAAAAAATCTGTTCGAAACTTCTGGAAAATGAGTTGAACTCTTTTGCTGGACATTAGTAAAAATGCTCTCTTTAAGAGAAATAAGTTTCAGAAGTTTTTACAATTAATATCCAATAGTTATTTCCCAATTATTCACTTTTATTATCCTTTAAATCCCATTTCTCCTTAACTCACCTTAAGGAAAGCCATTTTTTACTTATGAAGGATTTTTTGTTGATTTGTTTGTATTGAAAACGTCAAGTGTTGAACACTGTAATCAAATAAATTGACTGATGATTTTCGTTTTAATTGTTCAGCTTTTTAAAGAAAATATTTGTCACTCAAAATCAAATTTTCTTTAATTTCCAAAAAAAGTGGTCACCCACTCATTAACTCCCACAAAACACACAAAAAAAATGTTTGGAATTGCAATGCATTCGAAAGACTTGCCAAATTTGTGTAATCCAAACAAATTATACAATCACAACCTCTAAAGTCCCACTTTTATGCCATAAACGGGAACGATTCACCTAAAATTGAAATCCATAACTTGAAATAATCCATAAAATTATTGCCAGAAAAAACGTGCCAACAATTTTCGTAATTAATCAATTAAAAATAAATTAAAAAAAATAATTATGAATGAAACGGTTTTGAACCGTTTCACTTATATTTGTATACCAACAAACCGTTTCGTCTGCAAGTGACGTCATTAATTTCAAAATTTTTTTCTAAACATTTTTTTTTGTTCGTTTCAACTTGTCACTTTAAAGTGTTTTTTAATTTATGAAGACTCTTTTTTTCATCGTTACATTAATCATCAGTTTCAGTTTCAACTACAAATGACATGTTGTTGATGTTAATGTTAATGTTGCTGTTGTAGTTGTAGTTGTCTGTCTATTTGTCTATATGTTTTATGTTTTTTATTGGTGGATGGGATGTATGATTCAACAAAATATCTGTTACTGCCACTGTTACCAGATGAGGGGGATTTGCTCCATTCGGGGAATTTAAGAAATATTTGGGGACAGATTTTCATGGAAAGGAATTTGGGGAATTTTTGTTGCATAGTTTTGTCTATATTTTAAAAATTAATTAACAATAACAATTTGCTTAAAAAAAGCTAAATATTCGTAATATGATTCCAGAATAAGGCCTCTGTAAAAATTACAGTAAAATATGGCAACATATTCTTGGTAACATGGAAGCAAATATATGTTTTTTTTAAAGAGTTCATAAGCTCAAACCTTTTTATGGAGGACCTTTTATGAGAACTACATCAAAATATGGACCAATAGCGATTAAGTAAATAACATATATTCCAGACAGTTAAAACAACAATTGTCTGTTTATAGTTTTATAAACTCAAAACTGAATTTATATGGAAGCTATTGAAAAATATGGGCCGAGGGTAATCAAATTAATAACATCTATTCAATATAGTTAAATCAATAATGTTTTCGAATTTCAATGAAATTTATCCATATTAAAAAGTTTTATTTGCTTAAAACCATATTCCGGGAAGAAGCCTTATGTGGGATCTGGATTAAATAATGGTTCCAGCAAAATCTAAATATGGGGAAATTTTCAGAAAATTGTCTTCAAAAATATATAACTGTATGTTATGGTTTAAATTCAGTTACTTCTTGTTCGAAAATTAAGAAATTATATTTTCGGAAATTTGAGGTTAACTCAGATATTGGATATCAAATAGGTCGATATAACCCTTAAATGCGGAGAATTCATTTTGGGCGTGAGAACAGTCATATGCAAGATTGTATATGTGGGGTCTTGAAGGAATACTTCTTGGCGTTACACACGCAAGGACAAAGTTAAAAACTTGTGGTGATCACTTGTGGAATCACAGAATTCAATTTGAATTTTAACAAATTTCAATCCCAATAATGCACGAAAATAATTCCAATTTCGCTAAGAATCTCCCTCTGTGATATAATGCAATTTTTTAGGTATGAAAATATTTTGTATTTTTATTTATAGATTTGAGGGTAAAACAATGGGGATTTTTTGGAGACTCAGAGTTTAAAATTGGGGTTATGTGACACATTTTTTCTGGCAACACTGGTCGCTGAAGTATGAGTAAATAGTATTTAATTTCCACTAACTTATTACCACTACTACTTATACCGTTATATTAGTAACACAAATATTATTTAATTGCTTTGCTACTGCTGTTGCTCATTTGGAATAGTTTTTTTTTTTTTTTTTTTGGTTAAAACATGTTTTGCATTATAATTATATTTTCTTGATTTTTATATATATAAATGTATGATTGATAAATTTCAAAATATTACGATATGAAATCAACAAATTTATTAAAGTAATATTTTTTATATTAATTATGGTTTGTGTGTTTGTTTGTTGTTTTCACTGTTTTTTGGAAAAATAATAGAATAAATTTGAAAAAGAGGTCAAGGTTTATATTTCAATACACTTCGTGTGAATTAAATAAAATTTGGAATATTGAAATTATTTTTTTTATATCTTAAAATTTTCAGGAATCTTGTGATATATAATTGTGTTTTATTACAGTATAAAGCATAAGTCTGGGTACCCTAATTTGTGTAAAAAATTTTATGAAATTTAAGTAAAATTTAAAGAAATATATTATTTGTTTTAAATATATATTTTATTAAATTATTTCATTTACAATAGATTAAAAATATAACTTTGTTCAAGGAAATTGAGTTTATAAAGATAAACATAATTATAACTCTTTATTTTTGCACGGCAAAAGTGTAGGTACCATCTATATCTAGTTCATACTTGTAAACGCTTTGCGATTGAATTCACAACTTCGTATTTCGGTCATTCAATAATAATGAAGATTTTCACTGATTTTTATTTGAAATTTGATGGCTGCACAATTGTTTTTCCAAATGATATCAAAAAATCTCAATTGGATTCATATCGGAACTATGTGGAGGTGTATTAAGCATGTGAGAGTATTGTAGGCAAACCTGTTGAGGAAATAAACATTACGAATTCCTTATTTTTCGGTAATTAAGATAAGATTATTCTTAGGAATATTTAATATTTTAGACTTGTCTTGTTCATTGTTTCCTCATCAAATTCCAAAATACCCAGACCATGTACCGACATACATCCCCACACGATATTACTAACATCTCTATGTTACACTGTTTTACGGGTGTTCTTTGGATTAAACGCTTAATTTTTTCTCCATTTTAAAGTACGTCCTTCCCAAACAAATCATTAATCTTATTAAGGTTGGAGATCGAAAAATTGTTAATATGTATCCGTTCTATTACACATTTGTATACCTTTTTTGTACTCTTCAATTATTTTTGGACAAGAGTCCAATATCTCTCTGCTAAATTTGGATCCAGGCAGTTGATTTGCCTTATCTGGTACATATACCACATTAAACTTCTTGTTCTACACAAGGGCTTGCTTACCATAATTATAGCATGCCAAGTCAGGCTAAAAATAAGTAACTACCTTTTGAAGTCTTATAAGTGAAAGCAGCCTGTCTTGTAAACATTCCCTGATGTTATTTTCAATATTTATGGAGCCTGTTGAAATAAATGATTGGCTTCCTCTGCCGCAAGTGCATATTGCTTGCCATATCAAGAAATTTCGACCGCTTTTGGGTCTTAAACTTTTCTTTAACATACTCTCGAGCATCGGCAATATAACATTGACTTCAATTTCCATGCTCTGTTTTTGGCCTCTAAGTTTTTAGAGGCGTACCAGTCTAAAATTTTTTGAATCTTGTATGCTTTTAAACCTTCATTAGTTCTTACTTTTCGTACCAAATACTCCGAGCACTGAACTAACCGGGCTTATCTGATATTTGGGAGCTCCTTTGGAAACGATTTCTTTCTCTTATCTTTTTGTATAAAGATGAGTGTAAAATTTTTCTTCATTTGTAAAGAATTTTACAAACGAAAGTTCTGAAATTTGATCTTAATTACATTCTTAAGGATCTGTTTTACTGGACAAAATGTAGGACCAAGCGAAGGTATCCCCCATACAAATCAAATATTGATGATCGAATATAATTTTTCAAATTTGGTTCCAAACCACTTTCTCAAGGAACTGTTTAGCTGGACAAAATGTAGGGTGGATAGAATTAGGGGGAGAAGTAGCCTCCATAGAAATCAAATATTGATTATCAAATATCTAAAGAACTATAATAACGAAAAATTTTAATTTTATTTCCAACTAGAGATGAGCGATATTTTCATGACTGTGATTTAGTCACTCTTTCCTCTTTTGTTGCATGCTGAGCACGATTCATCTTGAATTTAAATTTATCCGTGTCCTACGTGCACAGTGTGGACCCTACAGAGAATCCCATATTCAAAGAAAATAATCTCCTCTTTCATCTTTTATTGAACCTTTCTGTTTTTCGTGATTTTTTTTATTTATTTTTAAATACTTCCATCACTGTCACTGCTTTAAAAAACAGTGATTTAAAAATCACTTTTACTGGAAACAACGTTATTCAATAAGCACGATATCGCTCATCTCTACTCCCAACACTCTTTTTCTTAATTCACCTTGTGATTTGTGAAATATCTTTTGAGATTCTAGGACTTAGAATATTATTTTGTGCAACAAAGCGCACCGGATAAAAGATAGTTCTTAATAGAAAAAACTCCAAATTAATTTTTTTATATATTTTTGTACTGAATTCTTTATTCAGTAAATGCATACGATAATTCTCATTTTATTTCTTTATCTTCTTCATTCTTTTATAAAAAGTTTTGTTTTTCTGTTTCGTTACGATTCTTCTACGAGAAAAATTCGTTTCACTTAAAATCTAAAAAAAATGATTATTTTGTTTTCATTTAACAATAACTACTTTTACCACAAACATTTACATGGTAAAGAGTTTAATTGAATAATTGAATATTTACAATAATTAATTTATACAAAAAAATAAAAAAAATAATAATAATTAATGAGCAGAAAGAATCAAAAATAAAATAAACAACAAAAATAATAATAATAATAAAAATCAATTATTAATTACAAAAACAAATTAATAACAAATCATAAGATAATCTATATCTTATGATTTTCTTTAAATTCTATTATATTTTATATATAACAATTTCAAGGAAAAGCGAATAGAAGTAATATTTTTTACAAAAGTCAGTGAGTGAGTGAATCAGTGAGTGAGTTTCACAAGAGATTGAAGTGAGTGAGTGAGTGAGTAAAAGAGAGTGGTAGTTGTGGTGAATATGAATGTAAAGGTGATTAAAACTAAATAATAAGTTAATAAAATTATTATTAAACAAATTATTAATTAATTTAATGTAAAAATTAATTAATAATTTAAATAATAAAGAGAATTTATCCATAATCACAAGTCCTAATAACAAATGCTTAAGGGTCAATCTTTTCTTCCTTAGAAATTCTCACTAGAAATTATTCTTAAATGACTGAATATTTAATTAATTAATTAATTGATGATTATTTAATTGATTGGTGGTGTTAATTAGTGATGATTCCTTTGATTTTGTAAGGAGGGAATTTAATGATGATAGCCGCCATAGCCACCATAGACAGCGGGTGCAGCATAAGCTACTTTTGCAACAGCGGGGGCTGCATAGGCAACTTTAGCAATGGCTGGGGCAGCATAGGCAACTTTGGCAACTGGTACAGCAGCGGCTACAGCAACAGGTTTGGCAATGATAGCTTGGCCAGATTTTTCAACAACAGCATTGAAACCATTGATCTTATCAGCAGTATAGGTGACCTATAACAATACGAGAGAGAGAGAGATAAGATTATGTCAAATTTGTATTTCCCCAAAATTCCTTTACCTTACGAATGGTACCATCCGCTTCAGTTAGAGAATAACTGCCATGGATAACCCCATTTTCTAAATGTTCTTCAGCCGATTTTGAGTCACCAGTAGAATGATCAGATACACCATACGAGAAGCTGTATTTTGGATTGGGATCATAAGGTTCGGGTTCAACGGTCTTGACAATAGCTGGAGCAGCAGCTACCAATTTGGGAGCAGCAACAATGGCAGGAGCGGGAGCCAAAACTTTAGCAGGAGCCGCATAGGAAATAGCTGGGGCAGCATATGAAACCGCTGGGGCAGCATAAGAAACCGCTGGGGCAGCATAAGAGACAGCAGCTGGTGCAGCCACAGCAATACCATGACCACCATAACCGCCGTAACCACCAGGTGCAGCCATGGTCATAGACAAGGATACTGTGACTAATACAATTACCTAAAAACACACACACACAAACACACTTACATTATAACACATTTTTTGCAATAATTCTCTAAGGAAATCCTGCTTACCTTAGTGAACATTTTTTTATTTCGTTGTTGTTGTTGTTGCTGTTTAAATTTGAAAAAATGAAATAAATGTTTTTTTTTTTTTTGAGGATCTTTTTTTTTGCTTCTGTTTTGTTAGAAGAATATTTTGTTGCTTGCTAGCAAATATCTAACTTTGGTTTGAGATACATTCTCTAAGAAGTCTCGACTTTTATATACCATGGAATGTAACAAAATATTGCCACCATAAGTTGCCATCCACAAAAGCAGACACACTCTCACATACACACACTTCATGCAACAAAAATCTTACATTTAGTTTTGAAAAAACAAAAAAAAAAAAAAAATAGCAACAAAATAACGTCACAAATACAATAAAATCATATCAGCAAACAATCCAATGAATCGCTGTCTCTTGTCTGTACTTTAAACGGTCAATATTTCTTTTTCGTTTTTTTATTTTAATCGGATGAAAATGGTCTTAAAACAACAAGATCTTAACGACAAACAACAAACAAATTATAACACAACAACTACTTGATATGAAGACAAGAATGGCCGGCCGGTACTCTCAAATAATTTCAAACTCAAAATCTTTCAGACCAAAAAGAATACAAAAACGCATTTTCCAAAAGATCTGGTTTTTTTCAAATTTTCAATTTTGTTGTTTTTGATTTTTTTTCCTCAGTTTTTTTTTCTAAAAAATTTTCTTAAACGCGGATGATTTCTTCATCGTTATATGAATTGAATTTAATTTACTATTTTTGCTCAGTTCAACTTTATTTTAGTTCACTTTAGTTTAGTTTTCATTTAAAAGATTTTCGCGAAAAAAAATTAAATAAAATAAAACCGAAACAAAACAGTGGGTATTTTTTGCGAAAAAAAGGAATGTCGTGAAATTAATTATCTTGTTTATTTAAGACTTTTGTACTGATTGGAATCTGTAGCAAATTGCGTAATATCTGCAACATCATTAGTATAAAAGATAGCAAGGTTAAGCTGCTGCTAAATAGACATTTAGATTTAATCGTTTGGATATTGTGATTTTAAGTACAAAATGTTGGTAATGACATGCATAAAAATGTGGCATGTTTTTTTTTTGGGGGGGGGGTGTTTAAGTTGCTGTTAATAAGGTCTGGTTATCTCAAGATTATTTATTTTTTGGTCATATTTATCTGGATAAACAGTAGGACAATGGTAGCTAATCTAATTTGTCCGTGGCCATTGCGAAGAAATTTAACTAAATAAAGAACCGGTTCTTGGTAATCACATCACTAAAAGTGGTAAAATGAACAAATATTCCATGCCTCTTTTATATGTTCAAATACTTGTTAAGAGATCTTTGGGATCTTAAGGTTCAGGTTCAAAACATGCCCAGCAGTTGCCTATACGAAGTTAGCTATATTAATGGAATTGAAATTTCAAGAAATATATAAGAAACAACATCTGATCCACTATTCGAGGATTCAATTGTGTACCTCATCATTGTCACCTATTTGTTGAAATATTTAAAATGTATTTGTTTGGGGTGTTGGTTTGGGACTTGAAGTCCCGAAATTAGCTTCCTCAAAGAAATGTTTTAGTGAACAAATGTAGGTTGGAAGGGACAAGGGGGGATTAATAGTTCTTTGGGATTTTGTATACCCAAAGAACTATTAAAATGAGAGTATTAAGATTTCATTCCAATTATTTTCTGAAAGAACCTGTTTCCCTTATAAAATATAGGATGGATAGGATCAGATAGCCCCATACAATGTAAATATAAATTATCGTTTATCTGTAGAACTATTACAACGGGAATTAGAAAAATTAGTTCCATTCACTTTCGCAAAGAATTTCTGTAGTGAAAAAAATATAGAGTAGATAGGACCAGGGGAACAGGTAAACTCCACACGGCGAAAATCTTCCAATTTGGAAAAATCTCCATTGTTATGAATTTCTTTTTAATACACCTCGCGATTTATGCAAAATTCTTCTAGGATTCTAGGATGGAGGAGAATTTTTGTTTAGCAAACCGTGTCTGTGTATAAAGTTAAAAGCCTTTTTTTGATCGGGATTCTCTTCATCTTATCAGTTGTTTAATCATATAAAACTTATTTGATCGACATTTCAGTTAATCGATTCAAATAAGAATCTTTCTACATTCTTATTCCACCGTTTAGTCTTTTTATCTGAGAGTAGATTCTCAGATCTTCAAACCACTTTGTTTATAAAATTTCTATATTATTTATTCGATGAAATCTGATAGAATTTATACATCACTATTAATTAATTGATAATTTCGAAAAAAGGGTCCAATTTCAGAGTTTACATTGTGTTCAAATTGAAAATTCTAATTTGGTAAAATTCAAATTTTTCTAATTCTACTTGAGGTAACAACTTTCATATGCTAACGCTACCTTTTGAAACGGTTTGTTTATTTGGCAACACACCAGAGTTTTCTTATCGTTGTCATAAAATGTTAGATTGTCCTCCAAAAATCTCTGTGCTCTTTTAGAAATGAATTCAAAGTACAGCTCAGCCAAATATTATTAATGCAAATCAAGTAAGAAAGCTTTAGTCAGACTAAACCGACTAGTAATACCCTGCATAATATTAAGGGTTATAACTAAAATTGCAACACTGATAATTTCCCAAACAAAGCATTCCAGATCGCTTAGGGGGTAAGGGGATACCCCTTCCTCTATAGGTGTTTTTTGTCCTTTTTTTCCACAGAATGATACCAATATACTCGAAAGTAACATTAGCTATAAAGAACTTCTATAAGAAGGATAAAAATCTCCTATAGAGGAAGAAGTACCCCCTTACAAAGCAAATATTGATTATCGAATATCTAAAGTATTATAACAGCGAAAGTTCTCAAATTTGGTCCTAACAACTTTTTCAAGGAACTGTCTTGCTGGACAACAGGTAGTACTAATTAGACCAGGGGGAGGGGTATCGTCCAAACAAGACTTTAACAACTAGAGTCCTCTAATTTGGTCCCAACTACTTTTTCAAGGAACTGTTTTGCTGGCCAACAGGTAGTACTAATAAGACCAGGGGGAGGGGTATCGTCCAAACAAGACTTTAACAACTAGAGTCCTCTAATTTGGTCCCAACTACTTTTTCAAGGAACTGTTTTGCTGGACAACAGGATAAGATTAGGCGAGAGGTATCACCCATACAAAGCAAATATTTATTATCGAATATTTAAAGAATTATAACAGCGAGAGTTCTCAAATTTGTCCATTATCACTTTCTCAAAGCTCGGTTTTACCAGACAAGACGTAGAATGGATAATACCAGGGGGAGAGGTACCCCTATACAAATCAATTTTCATTTACTAATTATTTTCAATTATGTATACAACACTAATTTTTGCAACGTCCTACTTTTTTTGCAAAACGAAGCTTGCCGGGTCTGCTAGTATTTTATAAAAACTGAATGTATACATATGGTGAAGGGTATTAAAGATACTGCATAGCCAAATAGCTCAAACGATTTTAAATTAATAAAAAATTGAATCGAAAACAAGTTAAGAGATGAAGTGTGAATTAAGATCTTTTAATCGAACTCATTAATAAGACTTTTGATTCCAAAAATACATCGATTTAAGGATTAAAAAGAGTAAAAAATATGCTCAGGTATGTTACAATTGTCAATTTCTATCTTTACGAAACTCTCCATTTCTGGTCCACTGTACATCATTAAAAGCAATTTATACCAAGAATTCATGTACATCAGTGCATGTGCTCATATCTACAACAATTTTTCTATGGTTTTCTATTCAAAAGATAACCATTTTTGAAGAAAACAAAATGAAAACTCTACTAAACGCACTTGAAACTTCTGATTGAAATACTTTGAAAAACGCACTTTTAATGTAACAAAAATAATCATTTTTTTCGCAAAACTAGACAGACGGCTGCTAACTGGTGGCTGCACCTCCTTTTGAAAAAAAAAAAAAAAAAAAAAAAAAACAAGAAATAAAAATAAAAACAAAACGTTGTAAAATAGTTTTGGGCCTAAAAACAAAATCAAACTTTTATTAAACATTTTTTATGCAGTTGACGTAATATCAAACCAAACACATACATTTTGAAATGTATTTTTATATATTTTTTGAATTTTTATACCCTACACCATCGTAGGTAGTTGAAGTATTAAGTGTTTATGCAAAAGTTTCTAGCAGGCAGTGCTTCCACCACTTTTAAGTTAATCATTCTACACAGAATCCCTTCCTTAATCGATTTAACCATGTCCGTCCGTTCGGCTGGTTGTCGCCAGCTACAGGTCGCAGTTTTGAAGATATTTTAATGAAATTCGACGCGTATTATTATTTTGTTAAAACACTTTTGTTGAAAAGAATTTATTAATTGAACTATTTAAATTCATAAATAATTAATTCATATTTTTAAACAAGTTAGAATGTTACATTAGGCTATGCCGAATTTTCAAAACTCTTCGCCACAAATGCGTATGAAGTTAATACGTTATGCTCCACATATACACACTAACAAACACATACAATTTATGAAAATTTTTTTAAATGTTTATTTATAAAATAGGAGGTGTGTATGTATGTATGTATTGATGTATGTATGTATGTATGTATGTATGTATGTATGTATGTATGTATGTATTGATGTATTGATGTATGTATGTACTTATGTATGTATGTATGAATGTATGTATGTATGTATGTATGTATGTATGTATGTATGTATGTATGTATTGATGTATGTATGTATGTATGTATGTATGTATGTATGTATGTATGTATGTATGTATTGATGTATGTATGTGTGTATGTATGTATGTATGTATGTATGTATGTATGTATGTATGTATGTAACGTATAGGCTTAAAAACGGTTGGGCTAATTTTGATAAAATTTTCACAGAATAATTCTAATATACCCGAAAGACTATAAAAAATTGCGATAAGACTAGGGGGAGGGGAACCCCCATGCAAAGCAAATATTGGTTTTCGGATATAACAGCGAGAGTTGTCAAATTTGGTATCAACAACTTTTTTAAGGAACTGTTTTACTGTTCAAAAAGTTTTACGGAGAGGACCAAGAGGAGGGATACCCCCCCATACAAAGCAATATTGATTATCAAATAACTAACGAACAATAACAGCAGCAATTATGCTACTGTGAAACACCAAAAATATTGGACTTATGGATCAGGTGGAGATGTACTTTCCCATACAAAACAATTTTAAATTATTTCTAATCTATTTAAATTGTATGATAATACAACACGAATGTTTGTTTAGGGCCAGCAATGCCCTAAAAATTTGCATTGACAAAACGAAATTTGCCGGGTCTGCTAGTGAGACATAAAATTACTTTTATTTTTGGCTATAACTTTTTTTCTACCGAACCGATCTTGATCCTTTTTGCAATAGTAATGTGGTACATATATCAGCATAATTTAAAATTTTTAATCGAAAATTATTCGTATGATCTTCTTTTGAGTTTAGAAGCTGTTTCATATATCGCTCTATATAATTTAATATACTAAACCGATTTATTGATTTTCAATAAAAATCTTTTCTGGAAAATAACAAATACTCAGACCAAACTTCATTGAACTCTGTCAATAATTATGGTTGTGAGTGTGGCAACAACAGACGGACATAACAAAATCGACTATACTTTATGGACTCTTAGATGATTCCTTCATAGCATTACATACCACTTGTGGTGATGGATGGTATATAAAATAAAATCATCTATATCTATACAGATTCGTCAAAAATAATCGAATATTTTAGTCTTCATACATTTCCTGAAGATTATTTCATAAAAAATTCCTTTAGAGACTGATTTTTCTCTAGTTTCAGAGAACGGTATTCACATTTAACCAAAATTTGATGAGGTATTTGCTTTCTAAGTGCTTATGAACACTTTGATGTGTCCATTTAAATATAACAGTCAAAATTAAATTTTCGGTGGCTAAGCGATACTGAAAATTGAAATTTAGTGACAACACTGCTTACAACCACCCTTCCAAATATCACCTTAAAACTAATATATCGCACATATACCTGAGTCAAAATTTTGACTTCAATTTTGAAGAAATTCTCATAGAATCACTTAAATAGATATTTTCCAAATCAGCAATAAAAATCTTTTCTGTGAACAAAAATCAAAAATTATTTAATTAAAAATTTAATTAAAAAATTTTAAGAATTCGATATATAAATCAACGATAACTGTATCACTTATGTTTGGAACGGTAAGATAAGATTCACATTTAAAAAACTTCAATTATGTATTTCTTTATTCAAAAGACATCAAAATTTCGTCTATTTCTTTTGTACACTGAACCAAAAAAGGTAGTAATTATAACGAAAAGGGTTGTAGAATTGAAGAAAAGTAAAGGTTAAATATTACCCAACGAAATCTTTATTCATCATAACGAAAATTTTCGTAATTTCTTCAAATTGACGAAAAATTTTCAATATGACTATTTAAATACGTTAATAAAAATAGTGCGAATTGTGCGAAATTATACGAGGGTCGTTCTATTCTCTAATATCCATAAAACTTTCCACAAATGTTAGTTAATTATCATAATCATCTATTGCACACACAAGCATAAATAAGAAAAGCAAATTATACGAGGACCGTTCATAAATTTTTCCTAGCCGTCATTTACAACCAACAATGTGATGTAGGGTATTAGCTGTACGGGCTTGACCGACTATAACATTTTTACTTGTTTATTTTATTTTTGCCAGTTGTATTATGTTTGATTAATTATTGGCGTTATTTTTCTGTTTCGTTTTTCGTTATATTCTATTTAGGCTGTTATTGCTTTTTCTCCATAATGAATATCCGCTAAATTGCTTGTAAGTTGCTACAACAACAAAACAAGCTTTTAATTTGTTCGTTATTTTTTGAAAAAATCAAAAAAAAAAAACTTAAAAGAAAAGAAACAGAAAACATTAAAATTAAAATTAAAACAAAGAAATAAATTATTTAAAAAGGTGTTTGAGGAGGTTGGCTACTTGGAACGATTGTTAGCAAAATGTGAATGGTTTGCCAAATGTTTAACATTTATTTTTTTTATTTTTATTTCATTTTTTTCTTTAAATTTGGCATAATTCAATTTGAAATGCATTTAATATAAATTGAATTTCTTATAAAAAGGCTGATGCAAGCGTTTGCATGTTAAATAGATTCGAAACTGCCTACGAAAACCCACCACGATTTCAATACAAATTCTGATAAAAAACTAAAAAGTAAAAACTTTATACGAAATAATTAAATTTGAATGTAACCTTGATCCTCGTTTCTGATTTAAATGTTATTTCCGTCATTCATAAATCCGGTTGTTGAACTTAATTTTCGAATGTGAGAAAGAGACAACACAAAGTATTCAAATGAGTTTTTTTTTAAGTTTTTTTGAGTTTTATTATTTGAATATTAGAAAAAGGATTGGCAACACTTGAAACGAATATTGCATCATACATTTTTATTATATTTTTTGGGGAAAGAATTACATCAGTTTAAAAAAACATGATTCTGAAATGATTTTTTTTGTGTGGATTTTATTTATTGAAACTGCCCATCGTTGGGTCCTCACAATAAGTATTGAAATCTTACAAGCTAAATTTAAATTTCACTATGTAGGACGACCTCATCTCCCCTTTTCTATCGCCTGTGACACTTATCTAAGCATGGCGGTTAAACGTTCCGGCAGAGCCCTGAACCTGTTTAGATATCTCTAAAACAAACAAACAAACAAACAAACGGATAAGGATGATTCATTATCCTTGTTATATATATCCCATCTGCTTTTACTAATAGAATATTCAAGTCTCTATGAGTTTTTTCATTTCTAATGTACCATGGAGTACCTGTTATAATTCATAAAATTTTAGATTGTGCCCTTTTTATATTATCAAATATTCGTTCAGAAGGCCGTTCCCTATAATTGGATACCATATGTCCATATACGTGTTAAAACGGTTTTATTCAGGATGACTTTACTGTCAAGATTTAAATGAAAAATATCACTGATTCAGTCCAAAATTTATGGTGTCATATTTGTATAACAAAAACTGCTAAATTGTCTCCTCTGACTGTTTGAGTTGGTTAATAAAAATGGAGTTAATTTGAATAAATATTATTCAATTTGAATAATACATTATTCAAATTAACAAAAATAAATTCTTTATATTAATGAATATTATTCAATTTAAATACCATAATTAAGTTGAAATATTAGTTAAATTGAGGAAAGAATTTAAATTGTTGTAATAAATTAAAACATAAACTATTAAGGACCAAAGAGAGAGAACTGTAACATAGAGAATTTTCAAAATTGGTCCGAAAGACTTCCTCAAGGAACTGTTTTACTAGAAAAAATGTGAGACGGATAGGATCAGGGAAGAAGTAGCTCCCATATAAAGGAAATATTGATTATCGAATATCTAAAGATGTACTACATCGAGAATTTGGCCTCAACAAAACTTTTCTTCAAATTAACTTCATTTTAAAATTTTTTTAATTATTTTTTTTTTATTTATTTGAAGAAAATTCTTCAATTTGAAGAAAAATTATGTTAATTACAATAAAAATCTGTTTATTTAACACATTTTCTTCGTTATAGTTCTACGAACATTTTTCATTAAGATTACCTACGATATTTGGTTCAGTGTAGGATTTTATGAAATGTTTTTAGATCTTAAAATGCTAGAATTTTTTACACATTTTGCAAAGTTTCAACCTTAATCTTTTTAAATTTTAAGGACCAATAGAATTCATTGAAAACTTATTTGCGTTAAGATGTTGACCATGATTAATCTTTCAGTTATTGTCTATAAATTCTTTCCAATAAGTTTTTTTTGGTTCCATAATTTGCAAAAAATTTCGTTTTGAAAATTACAACTTTTAAATTTTATTATCTAGAGCATTCCGCCAAAAAAAGAATTATTAAATCTTAAAATTGTTTTATGAAATTAAATCATTTATTGGTTTTTTTTGTGCCACCAAAATAAAGTCATTTAAACCTTTCATGACTTCATTAAATTATAATTTTAAAGAGAAAAAAAAACAAAATTTAACTTAAATAATAAATGTATTTTTGTTGGTTTTTGTATTCTGTCAAACATTTACAATAACAACAACAAAAATCGCTTGTATATTTATTTGTTATTCTGTATTATTATTTTTTTCTTAATATCTCTAAAACTATAACAACCAATGAAAAAAAAACAAAAAACAAGAAATCTGGTTTAAAAATTTTTAAATTGTACGCATATAAATAATTTTTCCAATTTTTTTTTTTTTTTTTTTTTTTTTTTTTTTTCAAAAAATATTGTAACGTTTTGTATTTAAAGCTGGTAACGGCAAAAAAATCAAAGTGAGAAAATTTTAATCGGTTTGAAACGACTATATTGCCCCTGTAGTTTAAAAAGCGAGCGATTTTCAAAATGGTTTTCAATATTAAAAGGTCGTGTTATAATAAGAAATATGGTATTTTGAAGGGTAAACATCTGATAAAGATGTTTGCCAAATAGAAGCAATAGAACTTGCTCAACCAGTTATATAAAATCACTAACGCCAAACTAATGTTTTAGAAATAGACGAACGTTTTGTGTTTTGAACTTAGACGATTTCAGGGAATTTATTCCGAAGACAACTGATTCGATTGTAGACGGTACTTGTATTCTACACAAGGAGCACAATTTTTGGGTAAAATAATATTTGAAACATATTGTATGGAAAGTCTTTGTTTTCCATCTTGACACAGATATTTTCTAACTTTATACTGAAAATTTCGATAAATTCTCATTCTACAGAAAAATTTTTTCCGTAGAAAATTTTCGATAAATTTTCATTCTATAGAAAATTTTCGATAAATTTTCATTCTATAGAAAATTTTCGTAAAATTTTCATTCTATAGAATATTTTCATTAAATTTTGCATTCTATAGAAAATTTTCGATAAAGTTCGCATTCTACAGAAAATTTTCGATAAATTTTCATTCTATAGAAAATTTTCGATAAATTTTCATTCTATAGAAAATTTTCGATAAATTTTCATTCTATAGAAAATTTTCGATAAATTTTCATTCTATAGAAAATTTTCGATAAATTTTCATTCTATAGAAAATTTTCATTCTATAGAAAATTTTCAATAAATTTTCATTCTATAGAAAATTTTCGATAAATTTTGCATTCTATAGAAAATTTTCGATAAATTTTGCATTCTATAGAAAATTTTCGATAAATTTTGCATTCTATAGAAAATTTTCGATAAATTTTGCATTCTATAGAAAATTTTCGATAAATTTTCATTCTAAAGAAAATTTTCGATTCGACTTTTAAAGTAGTTTCCAAAATACGAATGAATATTTCAATCCATTTCTTTTAAGTTACCGACATCACCCCAAACTCATATTCCTTCAACCAGAATTTGGTAATGTAGGGTACTGAAAAAAGTGAAGGGGTTCCAATGAAAATGATTAAATCAATATAGATTTTTATTTAATGCCAACAAATTTTATATAAAACGCACCGTTCTATTGGTGCTAAGGAGTTGTTTTAAGCCATAAAAATATGTTTCTGTTTCCATTTTTTTGAAGTTTTATTTTCTGTTTTCATATTTGGACTCCAATAACGGGCGTTTTCCCTTATAATAAAATTAATCAAAAGGCATTGAAATTGTAAAAGAGTAAAAAACAATTCATAGAAAAAAATCATATACAACCATACAAATGTATATATATATTTATATGGATCGTTGGAATTGTTGTGCAATTTGATTGAATCGTATTCAATTTAGTTGAATTTTTATTAATTCATCTTAAAAAGGAAAATTCGTTCAAGTTTTTTAGTTAATTTTTGTTTTTAAAGAGAAAAAAACGAACATTTGTTTTTGTAATGATACATTTGATTTAATATGAGAATGAGCTATAAAACAGATCAGTTTGATAAAATGACCAAAAAGTACGAATATTAAGTTCATAAAATTAGTACCAATTTACAGATATCAATTCCAGCACTGGATATTAAATAGAGATTATCATGTTCTCTTTCTTATTATCATATTCTCTCTTTATATTGATCGTTTCCAATATGAACTCAAACATTACCCTCGAAAAAGTACTTATTGTACCATCACTGTTTGCAACAATGTGTCCATAAATATTCTTTGGTCTGCGTTATTTTTATTATATTTCTGTTACATTTTTATGTAAAAAAAGTTGTTCGAGACTAAAATACAACAAGATTTAGAAAATAAAACAACTAAAATCTAATTTTTATTACTAAAAATTCTCATTTATAGAATTCTCTTTAAATTAAGACAATTGTCAGTTTATGTGTCTGAACAAATATTCATCGAACTGACTGTATAACAGTTTCATAAATTTTTGATCTAAATTTCCGTAAATGTAAAATAGATTTTCGAAATTAACAAAAAAAAATTATTATGAAAAATTTCTATAAAAAATTTAGCGGACATTTTACACAAAAAAGGAAATTTTCTATAAAAAGAATTTTTGTTTTTAAAGAAAGAAAATTGTTATACAAGAAGAAAATTGTTTATTTACAAAGTTTAATTAAAATTTTCCTTAAAATGAAAATTTAGCGAAAATTTTCTCTTTAAAATGAAAATTTAGCGAAAATTTTCTCTTTAAAATGAAAATTTAGCAAAAATTTTCTCTAATATGAAAATTGACCGAAAATTTTCTCTAAAGTGAAAATTAAAAGAAATTTTCTCTAAAATGAAAATTTTTCGAAAATTTTCTCTAAAATAAAAATTAAGCAAAAATTTTCTCTAAAATGAAAATTAAGCGAAAATTTTCTCTAAAAATGAAAATTAAGAGAAATTTTCTCTTAAATGAAAATTTTGCGAAAATTTTCTCATTAAAATGAAAATTTTGCGAAAATTTTCTCATTAAAATGAAAATTTTGTGAAAATTTTCTCTTTAAAATGAAAATTTGGTGAAAAATTTCCCTAAAATGAAAATTTAGCGAAAATTTTCTCTAAAATAAAAATGTATCAGAAATTTTCTATAAAAAGAAAATTTTCTTTAACATGAAAATTTAGCCACAATTTTCCAGAAATAAATTAGACTAAATTTTATTTAAAATTAAATTTTTTCCGAATTTTCTATAAAATGAAATTTTATACGAAATTTGATAAAAATAGAAGATTTATTTGAATTCATTAAGTAGAAAATTAAATCCGAAATTTACTATAACAAGAAAATGTATCTGAATTTTTATAGAAATGTATCCATAAATAGAAATTTCCTTTTAATAGAAAATGTATCCGAAATTTTCTGTAAAAAAAAATATTTTATACGATATTTTCTTTAAATTATAAACTTATGCAAAATATTCCATTAATAAAAAATTTATCCGAATCTTTCCGTTAATATAAATTTTTGTCCCAAATTTTTTTTAAATAAAAATTTTACCGAAATTTTCTTAAAAAAAGTATTCGAAATTTACATAGGAAATTTATCGATAAAAAGAAAATTGATCCAAATTGTTGTATAAAAAAGAAATTCCTTTATACTTCTGATTGCTGGTCCATTATCTGAAGCATGCGTTCAATGTTTAATAAAAATTTTGTATATTTTTTTTGTAATTCAAAATACCGTTTTATCTGTTTTTGGTTTCATAAATTTTTTTTCATTTAAGTCTTTTGTTTAGTTGCACCAACTAAAATGACATAAAATTTTTTAAACAAATAAATATTTGAAAATTGTTTTTTTTTCTACTAATTTATGTTGTGACAATTAATTGATTGAATATTTTTTTAATGATTTTTATTTGTGTGTTTGTCAGATATTCGGACAATATAAAATTCTTCAAATTGTTAACGGGATTTATGATGTTATCGGAATATTTTGAGTTGTTTCTCCTTTTTAAATTAAATAATATGAAAATTCCCTGTTCCATATTATATCTTTAAAAATAGGTGATATTCCCATCCCTCTGGTAGCATATGAAATTCGCTCCAAAAGAATTTATTCAGTTTTAAGGCAAAGAATGAATCAAGCCAGTTTTTTATAGTCTGCAGACTATCTGTTCTGCAGATTATTAAGTAAGTTTATAAAACTCTTTAATACGAACCAAATCTATTGAAATTTCTCAAAATTCTTTTTATAGAAAAATTTTCCTTTTGAAAATTTTTTAAATGTCAGATTTTTCTTTTTTAGAAAATTGTAGTTAAATTTTCTTTTCATGGAAATTTCAAAAAATTTTATTTTGATGGAAAATTTTTGATAATTTTCTTTTCATGAGAAATTTCAATAATTTTCTTTTCATGAAAAATTTCCGATAATTTTCTTTTTAATAAAATTTTCATAAAAATTTCTTTTCATGAAAAATTTTCGTAAAAATTTCTTTTCATGAAAAATTTTCGTAAAAATTTCTTTTCATGAAAAATTTTCGTAAAATTTTCTTTTGATGGAAAATTTTCGTTAAATTTTCTATTATGGGAAATATTCGTTAAATTTTCTATTCATGAAAATTGTTCGTAAAATTTTCTATTCATGGAAAATTTTCGTTAAATTTTCTATTCATGGAAAATTTTAATTAAATTTTTTTTGTATAAAAAGTTTTCGTCAAATTTTCTTTTCATAAAAATTTTCATTAATTTTCTTTTCATGAAAAATTTTCGTTAAATTTTCTTTTCATGAAAAATTTTCGTTAAATTTTCTTTTCATGGAAAATTTTCGTAAAATTTTCCTTTTCATGAAAATTTTCGTTTAATTTTCTTCTTATAGAAAATTTTCATTAAATTTGCTTATTAAAGAACTTTAGAACGGAGTTCTTTTCTGAAGTGAACTGTACGGTTACAGTTCACTTCAATTTAACACAAAAAAGAGGTCATATATTTGTCCACAGTATCCCTTTGAAGCTTTAAAGACGATTTAAATAGAAATCTGACTCGATATGAAGAAATTTCATGTAAATATAAATTTTGCTGTTATACGGTGTAATAGTTAAAACAAATTTATATATTTATCTAAAATCTTTTTGAAAGATCTTTTAACACCCCTTTACGTTATAATAATTAAAAACTTTATTAAATTTCATTAAATATTTTAATTAAATAACAAAAATTTTAATTTGAAAAACAAAAAAATTTGCAAGTTTTGAATCTGGTCAGAATATGTGAGTGGAGGTGGAAGTGGCGGTGGTATTCTCGAGGTAATTTATGGTTATTTGTTGTCATTGTTGACAACTACGACATCGTTGTTGGTATCAACGTTGATCATCGTACTCATGACAGACAACAACAAACAACAAGTGTTACGAATACATACAATTATTTTATGCGTTTCACGCGTAATAACATAAAGAAACAAAAACAAAAACGTATATACAAATCAAAATATTTTATATAGATATACATAAACATATTTACATACATACATACATACATACATACATACATACATACATACATACATACATACATACATACAAATAGTACGTATGAACATTCATGTAAAGTACTTAAAATACATACCGTTGTAATGTGGCCAACAAGTGACAAGGTCATCACGTGTTTTGGCACAGTTACCTTAAACAATAAATTCACTTTTTTAACTCTTTATTTATTTTTTATTTAAAAATTTTAAATATTAATTGTAAATTAATAAATATTCATAAAAATATTTAACAAATAGTGAATGTGTGTGTGTGTGTGATAATGGTTGATAATAAAATATCCATGTAGATATATTCAAATACATTCATAGTTATTGCGATACTTTACTGTATCTAGAAGCTTTGAATATTGTTTCTTGGCAACAAGAAATTATTTTAATTAACCGCCTGCATTCTTTTCAGTTTTAATTAAAAACTATAAAATATGATTTTTTTGTACTCCGCCATATGAAGGTAAATGTGGACTTATTAAGTTAGAAATTTCTTATAAAAAAGTATGTTATTTGACCAAAGAAAATTCGTAAACTTAATTTGCGCCACCAACTTATTGTTGGTACCATGAACGTACATGAAACCAATCAGATTCATTCAAGAAGTTATTTAATTTGAGCACAAATGCTGACATGACAATTTGAGTACAAGACATATTTTTTAAGACTGGTGAAAGGCATTTACAATTCGCCACAGTCAGATATATACCGATTTGTTGTTTATTAGAAAATATTATGGAATATTAATATCATATTTTAATATTCTACTTTATGGATCAATCAAAGAAATTCTTATTTTTATTGTTTAATTTATTAGAGTTTTATTTGAACTGATTTACATTTTAAGAGGGACAGCTATTCAATGACAGCGATCATTTGTAACGATCATTTCACACAAATTTATTACACCTGTGGATTTGTGCAAAATTATTGTCTGGTTTATAAAATGAATACATTGTTATAAAGGGCTGAATAGGGTAAATGGCTGTTCAATCAGAACGCACCATCTAAATTGACAAAGCTTGAAGTGATCAGAAGACTTAGGTTCTTGACTCAATTCATACACAAATGTGTTTGTCACTCTTGGTACAAACACCTCATTCTTCTACCTCTCAAGCGCTTGTTTACTACAGTAACAAGATGCCAAATTAGGAAGAAAAAATTAGTGAAAAAATTATGAAATCTTAAGAATGGAAGCAGCCTTTTTTTACTCAATCCTTGATGTAAAGGTCGGTGTTTATAGAGCCATTTATTCACAAATAATACCTTTTGTTGTTCTGAACTTTGTAACTTTTGTTATTTTGTTATAAAGAAATCTTAATAGAAATTCATATAAACTAATTTTAGATCAAAGATTGTGTGCAAACCTTCCAAAATTGGTGAAATTAAATTCTATTGTAAAGCTCTCAATTGACAAAGCTTGATTCATTCTTAAATTATCTTAGGTATATAGCCATGTATATAAGGTAAATACCTAAAAAATATTTCTAACGAGCGGCTCTTAGAATGACGTGACGATCACTTCAGTGAAAAAGAATTTGTGGGCATTTCTTCATGGAAAAATGGGAATCTTTTTAATCCGATATCTGCTGAAACCTCTGAGTTTAAGCAAACAATTTTCATAACATTATAATCAATTATAAATTGAGAAATTATAATGAAATTTTTATGTACTTCATTTACAAACCAATATCGGTTAAGTGGAAAATATCGGTTCAGTAGAAAAATATAATTAATTTTATAACTCATTAAGAGTTCCATTTTAAATTTAAAAACAACTTTTATATACTGTATATGCCTGTGAGTGTATGTGAGAGTGTGTATATGTACGAAACATAACGTATTTACTTTATACGCATTTGTGATGAAGGTTATTGAAGATTCGGCATAGCCGAATATAATATTCTTACTTGTTAATTTTCTACCTCAAAACAATATTAAAAGTTGAACTAAATAAACTGAAATACACTGAGAATAAATCAATCTATTTCACAACGAAATATTAATGTCTTTTTAAAAATACAACTAAAAGAAATTTAAGAATCAAAAAATATAATTTTTTATGAAAAATATTCACGTTTTTCTTTAACAAAATAAATAATTTCAACATAAACCAGAAGCCTAAATTGCTCTGAATAGAAGGAAGTTTTCGTTATTTAAAACAACAAAAAAAATATTTAAAAATCGATTTAAAATTAAAGCAAAAAAGTTTAAAAAAATAAGGAAACAAAACTCGCACACAAATAATAAAAACAAAAATAAATAAATAATTATTTATTAAAAACGATTATTCAAAATGAAGAAACTTTATCGATTTCGAAAAAAATACTTAAAATTTGTGCACATTTTTAGTAGTCAGCAGTGTTGCCAGAAAATTTTTGTCTCATTTCCCAACCTAAAGTTCAAAATCGCCAAAAAATTCCCATCACTAAATCTTTTCCCAAAATATTTACATATAAATAACAACATGCATTGCATATCACAGAATTTGATTCCTAGCGAAATTGGAATTATTTCCGTATTTTAGTTGGAATTAAAATTTGAAGATCCCAAAATATATTTTCAAATTGAATCAAAATCTGAGACGATTTAACTATGTTCTGATATTATTAAACTGCTTATTGAATTTTCATAAAGTTCAGCGTGCTGATATTGCTTTCAGTAAAAAACGTTAGACACATCAAACATATTTTGGTTGAGGCAGGGGGAGATATCCCTTTCACAAAGAACATACTTAATACCGCATATCTCCATAACTAATAAAGGAAATCTCCAGAAATTTGCACATGAATAGTGCTTTGACAAAGTTTTATTGTAGACTACGAAGTGGTAAAGCGGAAGGTCGAGGCGACCTAAACCTCTTCTCAAACTATAAATGGATAAGAACCTTAATTTTCTTGGTATGAAGGTCATATAATGAGACCAGTGGGCCACTTTTGTTAAGCAGAACTGGCGCTGTGGGATGAACCAAACGTTTATATCACATAACTCTGAAACTCTTAAAGCCTTAATAACAAATTATTAATGACTTAAAACATTTTGATAGGGCACGGATGTGTGATTTCCTCTAAGAAACGTAATTTTGCATAAAGTATATATGTGAAATTGTAAGGGAAAATTTCATGAAATTTTGGGACGTGGATAAAGTATTTATAACGAAATAATTTATATAAAAAATTTTCGAAGATGGCATGGAGATTTAATATTTCCTTACACGCAGAGAAAAAATATGTTTGCGGTAACCATACAAGAGAAGCAACATACTATTGTTATTAGATATTGTTACCGTAACTAATAAACTTGTTTATTCGCTTTGTGATTTTGCATTAATAACAATTGTTATTGTTATCGCCACTAAAATTGTTGTTATCGCCAATAAAAATATTGTTATTCCATTAAAAAAATATTGTTAATTCATTTAACATTTTTGTTACAGCAACAAAATTGTTGTCAAAATAAAATAAATTCAACAATTAACATGTTGAACATATTGCGAAGTGGCGTTTCTCTACGTGAACATTCGAAATTTTTAATGTTGCATAACAATGCAACTGTTACGGAAAATTTTATGAAATTTGGCGATTGTCAAAATATTTTAGGAAACGTAATTTTGGAGCAGGGAAGTGGTATTCTCTTAATAACGGAATTTTTTATTTGTTCCAAATAAGTGGTGTAGGGTATTAA
The DNA here is from genome assembly GCA_004302925.2 of Cochliomyia hominivorax. Taxonomy (NCBI): domain Eukaryota; kingdom Metazoa; phylum Arthropoda; class Insecta; order Diptera; family Calliphoridae; genus Cochliomyia; species Cochliomyia hominivorax. The sequence continues at coordinate 18,486,529 of PYHX02000413.1, read as the reverse complement.
ATATTCGGCATAGTCGAACATGATTGCCAAGCCACATTACATATTGTTTAAAATGTGTGAGTGTGTTTATAGGTGTGCGGGCATTGTTACTGTAATGAAAAAAATAAGAGTCCTTTAAAATATGGATAAAATGATGAAAAATTTTCAAATCCCTCCCCGACAAATATTTGTCCTTAATATCAGCTGAAAACCCCAATTTGGAGACAAATTCCTAAATCTGGCAACACTGGTATTCAATAATAAAAAATCTAGATAAACTCACCTAAAAACAAAACTACAAAAATATTTTTTAAATCAATTTGAATATTTACACGTGATTTTTAATAAATAAAATTAAAATGCATTAGTTGTTAATGAGGTTATGTTAACATTTCATTTTAATTACAAGAAATTGAAAAAAATTTTTGAATAAAAAACAAAATTGAATTTGATGCAGAAAATTTTGATATACAAGTAAAATTATTAAAATAGCATTTTTTCATAAATTTTTTAAAATAATTTTGGAACTATTTTTACGTTTTCTTATTCCTTCTTTTATCTGATATTTATTGTCTAGTGAGCATAGGTCCGTCTTAAAGATTACCTAGACGAGAATATCAATTTAATGATTTATCTGTCCGAGAGGACATTGTCCTATTACATTTGGTAGGGTGACTTTTTTGGGCTAATAATTCAGGTAGGCCCCATACAAATGTCAACTTAGTTTTATATTAATCAAATAAATATTTTAATATCCCATACATTTTTCGTAAGATATTTTTGACATATATTTTTTGTTTGTTTGATCCAACGTCAGGACAAATTGAAGCAAAAATCGATCGTTCTATGTATGAAACTGTATTATTATTTTATATCACTCCAATGTTTCTGGTAATATTGTGAACGAATTTAGATCGGATGACAAGCCAATACCTTTCGAATTTTGTTGCATATGGTTCAGAGATATGTTCAGAGATATTATGCAAAATTTATTTGAAATAATATATTTCAAATAATTTCTTTTATTTAGAAATAAACATTATTTTGATCACTTTTTATGAATTTTGGGAGAATTGGGAAAAATTGAATTGCAATAAAGTATTTATTAACAAAGATATCTGTCTGAAATTTTCAGTAAATGTCGACCTGGTGGTTTAAAAAAAATGTGAAAAAAATTTTTCAAAAATTGAATTTTTTGGTTTTGGCCCATAAAGGCCACGATTATCACAGGTCTGAAAAAAGCCATTAAAAACACCTTGATGAATATTAAAGGACTGAGTCCAGACTCGATAAAATATTTAATCTAAGGCATACTGTATAAATCAAACATTTTATATATATTTTCAAGTGAAGTCTCATCAGGGACTATAATGCAGTACAAATTTTGAAGTTGAATGAGAAACAAAATAAATAAATAAAATATCTAAGGTATCCCACATTGCGCCCCTTTAACTCCGCCCATGGAGCCCCAATGAAGTTCGATTCTGTCCCAATGTGCCACGTTTCACTTTCATACAATAAAGTTTGCTTTTATGCATGGGATGAATATTCTAAGATTTGTTTGTCTGAATATTTGTGAGCATTTTCCAATTGATTGCAGTCGTCTCATTGGCTTGTTTACTTCTCTATCTGCACTTACTCGTATTGCACCGCCATTATACCACCGAGATAGTGGAATATATCAACATATATGACTGGTTGGACTTGAAATATGGTTTCAAATAAATTTCGACACATTTTTCGATCTTAGTTTTCCAAAGGTAACACTGTTAGATTTCAGTAAAGTTTTATACAGTGAATGTTTGAATGTAAGCAATTTGTGAGTTGTGAATTTAAACCTTTAAAGGATCCTAAATTAGGATACCTCGGATTATAAAAATTGGGATATGAAGATTACATTTTAAAAGTCGAATTAAAGTCTCTTTTGCAGGTTAGGAAATCTTTAATATATTAAATTTAAAATAAAAATACATAAAATTTTTCATATCAGATGAGATTTGGATTAACTTGAAAATCGTTATTACAAAATTAACATGAATTATGTATGATCATGTTATAAAATGAAAGCTCCTTAGCTTTAAAAATTTTAAATTTCGGACCTTAAGCAAAACTTAGTTTAAGGTCCCTTTTGAGGTTGTTTTTGTAACAGTCGATTGTATCTAGTAGTTGATTTCTTCCAGATGATAAAAACTTCCGGTTGATACAGCTATCGTTGGGTTGACAATCTTTGGTCTAGCAAACCACGGGTCGAAATGGAAATCCAATTTTTTGTGGGAAAAAATAAATTTCTAAATTATCTTTTCCTCGATTTGCTTTTAAAATTCGAAAAAAATGTAAATTTAAGCTTCAGAACAATTAATTAAGATCAAAATTCCTTTAAAAATATTTTTCTAACAAAATTTTTATTCCAAAATTCCGTTAAACAAGTATTATGTACTAATTATGTAACCACAACTGCTCATAAAAATAAATGTAACTTTAACAAGTGTTAAACGATGAGTTTTGAATTGTAATTATTGGCAGACGTTTTCCTCACTTTCGTTGAAAATTCAATTCAAAACTTAAAGATTAAGAAAAAAAGCCGTAAATATAGTGGGAGTAAATACTAACAAGACCAAAATAAAACGCAGCCACTGTTGGAATTCACTGTGTACACAAGTGTGCACTAATGTGATCATAAACAGTCAGAAACGTGATAAAATATGCGTTAATTCAATGATATGAAATGATTTGATACCATACGTTACCATAGTATAGCAATAGTGGTCGGTGGTATTGTTGTCTCTTACCCGATTTACGTGCAAAGAATTTTTAACCAGAATTTTTGCTTTAAATTTGTTTTTTTTTTTAATTTTTTTCGTTACCTTCAAAATTTTAAAATTTTAAAAAAAACTTTAACAAAAAATCAAAAGTTTTGAGTAAATTTTTAACAAAAAAGTCATACTTTTGCATCGAAACTACAGAAAACGATTAACAACAACAATTGAAGAAATATTAAACCTTTTTGTTCAACAAAAATAAAAAATTGTTGTTATTTTGTTGAGGGCCATAGATGTTGGATATTTGGATGGATGGATGTATGGATGGATTGATGGGACCAATGCAGAGACGTTAAAAGAATAAGTTTGCCATTTGAATGTGTATTAACTAAAACTAAACCAAAAACAAAAAAAAAAAACTAAAATATTTTATAAAATTTGTTTGTTCGTTTTTTCTCTCGATTTCGGTTTTTTGATTTTGTATTTTTGTATTTTGTATATTATTTTTTAATTTCCCTTTTGTCGCGCGAAGAAGAGTTTAATATAAATAGCCAAACGTTGGTGGTAGCGCTATGTCAGTTCAATTTTAAACAACCGACAGTGTTTAGCAAAATACCCCAACTTAAGCCCACAATGAAATCGTTCACCGTAAGTAGAAGGGAAATTTGCAATAAAAGTTTTTTTTTGCAAATTTCCATCTTCAAAACTCAAACAAGAGATTTTGGATTAATTTGTTGGTTTGGTTTTAGGCTGCTGCTGTTGTATCCACCTTGGCCCTTTCTGCCAACGCTGGTTTGGCTCCCGTTGCCCCAGCTCCCCTCGCCTATGCTGCTGCTCCTTATGCCGCCGCTCCTTTGTTGGCTAGCCCCTATGCTGCTGCTGCTCCCTATGTAGCTGCCCCCGCTGCTTACTCCGCTCCTTTGGTTGCCAAGACCTTTGCTGCTGCTCCCGCTTTTGCTGCTCCAGCTCCCGTTTACGCTGCTGCCCCAGCTCCCTATGTAGCCGCCCCAGTAGCTAAAACCTTTGCTGCTCCTTTGGCTGCCCCAGCCCCCGTTTTGGCTAAGGCTGTTGCTGCTCCTTTGGCTGCTCCCGTTGTAGCTGCTGCTCCAGCTCCCGTTTTGGCTAAGGCTGTTGCTGCTCCTTTGGCTGCTCCCGTCGTAGCTGCTGCCCCAGCTCCCGTTTTGGCTAAAACTGTTGCTGCTCCTTTGGCTGCCCCAGTTGCTCCTGTCGCCCCTGTTGTTGCCAAAGCTGAAATCGTTGATGCCCATCCCCAATACAAATTCGCCTACGATGTCCAAGATGCTTTGACCGGTGACTCCAAGACCCAAGAAGAAACCCGTGATGGTGATGTAGTCCGTGGTTCCTACTCCCTCATTGAAGCCGACGGTTCCCGTCGTATTGTCAACTACTACGCTGACCCCATCAACGGCTTCAACGCTGTTGTCTCCAAGGATGTTCCCGTTGCTGCTGCCCCCGTTGTAGCTGCCCCAGCTCCCGTTGTTGCCGCCAAAACCTTAGCCGCTCCCATTGTTGCCTAAATTGTTTCCCCCCTCAAATTTTAAGCGGTCAACAGTAATGTCTTCCTCTTAACATCTTCACTAAACGACATTATCTCAGTCTAACTTTTTTATTAATGCCAATTTGCCTTAATTCTTAGCTAATTGATGACTTTGTTTTTCGTTCTTTTTTTTCTCTATAATTTTCTCAATTTGCTTCTCTTCTGCTAAGCCTTAAACAAAATCTTCCCTAATTTTTAGCGTTATTGTCGTTCATGGGTTAAATTAACCCATGTAGGTTGTAGACCAAGGTCCTGGCAAACAATTGCAATGGCGTTTAGCGATATTCATTTGTAAATAACATTTTCTTAAATCATTGTCGTTGTTGTACAACAAAATTCAACTTTCATCACGTGACAACCCAAGACTTTGATAAAAACTGTTAAATAAAAACAAAAATATATTTTTTTAAAAAATCTAAAATTGTTTTATTCAAACTACACGCAGAAAAATGCTACTTCGCAATATGTTCGTCGCAAACTCTAATATACTCAGGGCAAACATTTATTGTTATCATCAACATGTTAATTGTTGAATTTATTAATTTTTGACAACAATTTCGTTGTTGTAAAAAATTATTTTTATTAAATAAAAAATATTGTGATCGCAATATGTTTGACTGATCACAATTTTATTGTTATTAAGCAGCCCGTTAAAATAAACTATTGTTATAAGGACAAAATATTATTTTCCGTCAACTGTCAACTTAATATGAACAAATATATACTTTTTTTAACAATTTGTGTTCACATGGAAAATAATATATTTAAATTAATATTATGATTATTTATAAATAAATAATTAGAGAATTTAAATCAAACGATAATAAACGAAAATATTTCAAACGAAGAGATTTCTATTCAATAATAAAATAATGCGAAGAAATAAATTTTTTATTGAAATAACAATATTTTTAGTGGTGATAACAATATTTTTGTGACAATAACAATAACTATTTTTATTGATGCAAAATCACAATGCTTTGTTTATTCGCACTTTTATTACAATAACAATATTTTTTGTAATAACAATATAATATTGTGGTAACAACAATAACTATTATTATTGATGCAAAATCACGGTAACAATATCTAATAACAATAACATGTTTTTTCTCTTTTGTGGTTACCGCAATCATATTTTTTCTCTGCATGTAACTTTCGGGAAATTAACAATAATTTTTTGATTTTTTTCTAATGTTAAAATATTTGATATTTAACTGTATGAATGCATTTTACTTGACCTCGAAAATGTAAAAAATCATCCATCAAAGGTCCTTCAAAGTGAAAGTGAAATTAGTTTTTTTTTTTTTTATAAAAAAGAACAATTTTTTCATTTTTGTCGTTTAATTGTTATTTATTTATAATTTACTTACGATAAATTGATGGCGGTTCAGATTCCTTTTTTAGTTGTATTCAAAATTTCAAAGGATGTATGATTTTTACAACTCCTTAAGTATTAAAAGAAATTTTGATCCGAAGTGGGGAAACTACTCAGTATAATCTCTCGTAAATAAATCGACTTTTTAAACTAACTTTTGAACTTGGCTACAAAGCTACTTATTTGATATTTTTTACCTATTTGACCAGAGTGACAGTTTGATTTTTAATCTGTATTGAGATTTTTAGTGTTTCCGTATTTGAAAGTGGGAATGTGTTTAAAAAGGTTCTCTGAATTTTTCACAAAATTTTCATTAAAAATTCAAATTTTCACTGAAAATTCAAATTTTCACTAAAAATTCAAATTTTCACTGAAAATTCAAATTTTCACTAAAAATTCAAATTTTCACTAAAAATTCAAATTTTCACTAAAAATTCAAATTTTCACTAAAAATTCAAATTTTCACTAAAAATTCAAATTTTCACTAAAAATTCAAATTTTCACTCAAAATTCAAATTTTCACTAAAAATTCAAATTTTCACTAAAAATTCAAATTTTCACTAAAAATTCAAATTTTCACTAAAAATTCAAATTTTCACTAAAAATTCAAATTTTCACTAAAAATTCAAATTTTCACTAAAAATTCAAATTTTCACTAAAAATTCAAATTTTCACTAAAAATTCAAATTTTCACTAAAAATTCAAATTTTCACTAAAAATTCAAATTTTCACTAAAAATTCAAATTTTCACTAAAAATTCAAATTTTCACAAAAAGTTCAAATTTTCACTAAATATTTTTAAATTCACTAAAAATTTAATTTTTTATTAAAAAATTTTTAGTTAAATTAAATATTCGCTAAAGGAACACTTTTTGCCAAAAATTAAAATTTTTATTAAACAAAGGAAATTTTTTATAAAAAATTTTCATGAAGAAAATTCGTTGAAGAAATTAAATATCTTACGACCCTCTGAATAGGTGTATTCTTTTTTTTAATTTCTTGTACAATTTAAAAAAAATCTAAATAAAATATATTTAATATTTTAATTAAAAAAATCAAATAATTTATTACATAATAAATCAAATTAATTTGACTTTAATTATTACCATATATTGTTATTCACTTTCCCCTGTACATTAAAAGCACATTAAAATAGAAAGTAAAAAAAGCCCTGATCCATCGATAACTAAAATATCGAAATATTCATTGAAATCAATCAAAAATATTGAAAAACTATTTATTCATCAATTAAAAATTCAAAATGAATCGTTTAGAAAAAATTTACATAAAAACTCATTTGAAAACTATAATTCACAGCCCTAAACTAAATCAGGCCAAATTAAAATAAGTACAACTATTTTGGCTCACACCTTTAATAAAATTTACCAAAAATTTTACAAAAACAATTAAATATAAAAATTTTCCAAATTTAAAATAAAAATAATTGATTTTGTTGTTAATTTGTGAGGGCCATAGTCAGCTGTTGAATGACCATTGAGGGGGCGAAGAAAGAATTTGTTGGTCATTTAAATTCGTATTAAGTAAAACAAATAAAAGAAACTTAAATTAAAATACATTTTAACTTTTAATATTTGTTGTTTTATTTCTTTCGATATTATTTTGTATTTTGAATAAAATATTTTATTTTACCCTTCGCCGTGTGAATAGGAGTTTAATATAAAAAGCTTAACGAATTTGGTAACGGTATGTCAGTTCAATTTTAAACAACCGACAGTGTTTAACAAAACTAATCAACTTAAGCCCACAATGAAATCGTTCGCCGTAAGTTGAAAAGAAATTTTTACAAAATCCAAGGATTTTGTCAGACTTCAATTCGTAAAACAATGGATTAATTTGATTTGTTCATATTTTAGGCTGCTGCTGTTGTATCCACCTTGGCTCTCTCTGCCAACGCTGGTTTGGCTCCCGTTGCCCCAGCTCCCCTCGCCTATGCTGCTGCTCCTTATGCCGCTGCTCCTTTGTTGGCTAGCCCCTATGCTGCTGCTGCTCCCTATGTAGCTGCCCCCGCTGCCTACTCTGCTCCCTTGGTTGCCAAGACCTTTGCTGCTGCTCCCGCTTTTGCTGCTCCAGCTCCCGTCTACGCTGCTGCCCCAGCTCCCTATGTAGCCGCCCCAGTAGCTAAAACCTTCGCTGCTCCCGTTGTAGCCAAGACTTTTGCTGCTCCTTTGGCTGCCCCAGCCCCCGTTTTGGCTAAGGCTGTTGCTGCTCCTTTGGCTGCTCCCGTTGTAGCTGCTGCCCCAGCTCCCGTCTTGGCTAAGGCTGTTGCTGCTCCTTTAGCTGCTCCCGTTGTAGCTGCTGCCCCAGCTCCCGTCTTGGCTAAGGCTGTTGCTGCTCCTTTGGCTGCCCCAGTTGCTCCCGTCGCCCCCGTTGTTGCCAAAGCTGAAATCGTTGATGCCCATCCCCAATACAAATTCGCCTACGATGTCCAAGATGCTTTGACCGGTGACTCCAAGACCCAAGAAGAAACCCGTGATGGTGATGTAGTCCGTGGCTCCTACTCCCTCATTGAAGCCGACGGTTCCCGTCGTATTGTCAACTACTACGCTGACCCCATCAACGGTTTCAACGCTGTTGTCTCCAAGGATGTTCCCGTTGCTGCTGCCCCCGTTGTAGCTGCCCCAGCTCCCGTTGTTGCTGCCAAAACCTTAGCCGCTCCCATTGTTGCTTAAGTTCGTTCCTTTCATTTAACATGTTAAGCAATCAGCAGTGATGTCCCTATTCTTTGCCCTAATTCTTAGTTAATTTATCACCTTTCTTTTCTTTTCTTTTCACACGTTGTTTTCCTACACAACCATCCTTTCCCATACTCTTCAGTTCGTTGTCACAAATGGGTTAAATTAACCCATGTCTATTGCCAAGGTTGTGATAAACTTTTGCATTAGCGTGTAAACGATATTCATTTGTAAATAACATTTTTTTTGGAAATCATTGTCGGTTGTTATGAATACTTTCATCATTTATGACCCGGACTTTGATAAAATTGTTTAATAAAAAAAATAAAATATTGGAAAAACACAAATGTATGTTATTGTTTTTATTATAGAGACATATAAAAATGGTCCTTCTTAATAAAAAAGGACATTTAATGGAACTTCATGAACTATCAACAAACTCTTCGCCTATTTCGTGACCAACAAGATTACACTCTCTGAAAAGTTTAGATGTTGTCGATATTGTATGTCACGACTACAAATCATAATTAACGGCTCATCAGACAGACAATCATACCAGAACAAACTGAGTAAACATTCACAGATGTCCAGAAAATAAGGACGCAATGATTTTCCTCCAGAAAAAAGCACTCCGTTAGTTACGTTTCAGTTTCTATGGATCCTTTTTCTTGGAATAGCCCAAATTTAGGTCAATCAGACATTAGGCATGCTGGAACGTCAAAATTGAATACATCGATTATAAATACACTGCTGCTTATACCTATAAACGCACATAACTTTTTTAAATTAGAAAACATAAAGAAGACTAAGACTCCATTTTAAATATTGTTAGCTGCCATTTTTAATTCTAATTTCTATAAACGCACTTAAGTTTATTGATCTGCAAAGCATTATAAATAAAGTGTGAATGATCCTTTATTGCAGATTATCTCATAAATATGGTCTGATTCCACTAATTTCTTAAGTAGATCAAAATCCATAACCTCTTTCGTTTTGGGCATTTTTTGTAAATCTTTACAGGCCATGTATATGCACAAACTCTCCATTGGATTTAAGTACAATCTGGTGTGCAATCCGTTAAATCATTTGGTGATTGCTTTGGAATATGTTTCGCACCATTATCTTGCTGGAATGTACAATCTTCATACATAAGACAGAGATGAACATCTTCCAGCAATTCGTTTTAAATTTTTCTATTTGTTGTTGGAACAAAACAAACATGCTTTATTAATATTTTTAAAAGTAATTTTCACGTCTGCATTTACAGAAATATTCCCATAAAGTAGTACCAAGAACATTTAATCGAATGAATAAATCGCACAGCAAGACTAGGAAAAAATCATGTTTACGTCAAAGTACTCATTAAAAAACTTAAATGCGTTTATAGGAATATGCATCAGTGTATGTGAAAATAATTGTTCTAAAAATATCATTGTATTTTATTTGATTGAGTAAAATATTTATCGCAGTATTTATATCCCCAGTAGAAATATTACAAATTTGTTATTTACAAATAAGGAGTGAGATCGAAATATTGTTAACACATAACACGATTTCATTTTCATTTTTTGTAAATTGAAAATTTCTTTCACTATTAAAAAAATGTATTTTCTCTCAATATCATTTTAGTAACATAATGGAAGAATATTGGACATTATCAAATCATGAAAATGTTGCCCGAATGAGATTAAAACTCGAACCACAATTATATCCCAATAAACATGAAAATGCTTCGAAATTACGTGATAACGCTACAAATCATTATGATACCAAGTGAGTTCGAAGAAAAAAATCCCTTAAATGTATAAAATTAAATTAATTTCCCTTTTAGAGAAATTTCCGAATTTGATTCGACAATTAAAAATGTAGTTGTACGTGATTTTTTGGCCAACGATGAGAATTCACAATTGGAAGAAGATTTACGTTTTACCATTGAACAACAATCGCAACAAGACAATACATTGGAAAAATTAGTCATATCACAAGAATGTGAACTTATCACACTAATGACAAAAGTCAAAGGACGTATTGAGGTTAATCAAACGTTATTCACGTTTATTGATTTAAGTCCACCAGCTGAAGATGGTTCAAAACATGATTTTAGGTGAGCGAACTCATTAACAAAAAATCAATTAATAATTTTATAAAAAAAAATTATTATAATTTTATAGATTTTCGATAAATAAAATACGTGAAGTACATTTAAGAAAATATAATCTAAGACGAAGTGCTTTGGAAATCTTTTTAATCGATCAAACTAGTTATTTTTTGAATTTCACCACAAAGGTATGTTGAATAATTCAATTATTGAAATATTCATAAAAAGAATTTAAAAAAAAAATATATTTATTATTTTAGACTCGCAATAAAATATTTTCAAAAATCTTAAGCTTACAACCGCCAAATATTTTATATGGTTCTGGTAGATCACCCGCAGAACTTTTAAAAACATCGGGTTTAACCCAAAAATGGGTGAATCGTGAAATATCAAATTTCGAATATCTTATGTATTTAAATACAATAGCAGGTGAGTTTTTCATATGAAGAGAAATAATTTTAAATGTCACTAATAACTTCTGCCACAGGACGCTCTTATAATGATTTAAGTCAATATCCAGTCTTCCCTTGGATTTTAGCAGACTACACTAGTGATATATTAGATTTAACAGATCCAAAATCTTTTAGAGATCTTTCTAAACCCATAGGAGTGGTGAGTATATTTATCTTCTCACCATCTCTGCGATAGTTTATAGAAAATGAAATTTAATTTTCAGATTAATCCTAAAAATGAAGCTGAAGTTCGCTCAAAATATGATTCATTTGAAGATCCCTCTGGTGCCATACCTAAATTTCATTATGGCACACATTATTCAAATTCAGCAGGTGTTTTACATTATCTTTTGAGAGTGGAACCTTTTACTTCGTTGCATATAGAACTGCAAAGTGGTCGTTTTGATGTGGCCGATCGTCAGTTTCATTCTATACCACAAACATGGAAACTCTTAATGGACAATCCAAATGATGTTAAGGAATTAATACCAGAATTTTTCTATTTCCGGAATTCTTAAAGAACATGAACAAGTAAGTGAATTGTTAACGGTCTTTAGAAGAAAACTATATAAAATAAAATTTTTAGATTTGATTTGGGTCACTTGCAAATCACCAAGGAAAAAGTAGATGATGTTATACTGCCGCCTTGGGCTACAACACCCGAAGAATTTATAGCCATACACCGCAGAGCCTTGGAATCAGAATATGTTAGTCAAAATTTACACAACTGGATTGATCTGATATTTGGGTAAATGTCCTCCATAAATAATAGAAATATTTAATTAATATAAATTTCCACTCCAGCTACAAACAAAAAGGTCCCAAAGCAGCTGAAGCCTTAAATGTTTTCTATTATTGCTCATATGAAGGAGCAGTAGATTTGGATAAGATTACCAATCCAGTAGAAAGAGAAGCTGTTGAAGGTTTGTTTTCGTTACTTAAAAGATATGAAATAAGAAAATAATTTTCTTTCCTTTTAATTTCAAAAGGTATGATTAACAATTTCGGTCAAGTTCCCTCACAACTAATGCGTGATCCTCATCCACGCCGTTTAACTCAAGAAGAAACCAGTATAAAACTATTAAGAGCTGAATTAAAACGTCCAGATCTAACACAATTTCTTGATAAGGTTGTACAATATTATTGTGAAATTTCCACTCCAAAAGATCCAATTGTGTACTTGAGTCCACCTAGATCGCCACCACGTTCATTCTTACAGCTTAGTCCTGATATGCTAGTGAGTATATCAAAATCTTGTATATTGGGTTGTAATTCTTGGATGTCATATGACAAGGAGAGAGGATTTTTATTGGAAATAGATGCAACTACCACAAATTTGAAGTAAGTTTAGAAAATAAATACATTTTTTAGGAACTCTAACGCAATCTGTTCACATATTTTTAGAAATCGCAAACGCATATTTGGTCCTTTGCATCCCTCACAAATGCCCCATTCTCAAATGTTTGCTGTTAGTACGGATGGTAAATTGCTGTATGCTGGTGGTATATGGGACAACTCTTTAAGGGTTTATAGTTTACATAAAGGCAAAACTTTAGCCTCAGTAACCAGACATTTAGGTAAAAAAATTAAAAATTAAAAATTAAAAAAGAAACAAAAATAATATTTATATATGAATTCTTCAGATATTATCACTTGTTTGGCTTTGGATAATTGTGGTTCTTATTTGGTTACCGGCTCTAGAGATTGTACTTGTATCATCTGGAGCATACAAGGTTCAAATTCTGGTGCTAATAATAATTCCTCCAATATTCCTGTGCATGCTCTAACCAGTCAAACTAATCTACAATCTATAATGCAATTAAATACACAAAATGGTTTTTCACCTAAACCCCTAACAACGTTATATGGTCATGATGATTCCATATCGAGTGTGGCTATTTACACCGAGTTAGATATGGTGGTATCGGGTTCATTGGTAAGTGTGAAAGAATGCAATTAATTAATAATGGATAATTTATTTAATTTTCTGTTTATTTATAGGACGGCACTGTAAATGTATATACTATACAAGATGGACAATTTGTGCGTACTCTAAAACCTATTGGCTGTACAGAGTTTTGTGTACAGATATCGTATGTAACAGTTTCATATCATGGTAAGTGAAGATTTTTTTTATATTTCTATAGTATTCTAATTGGGAATAAATTTAAAGCCTTAAAATAGGCTACGGATTTTGTTTAATATATTTTCTTAAAATGAATTGAACATTTTTGTAGCATGTTATAAAATTGTTTAACCTACCTGAACTTAGATGTTTGTTTTTATAGTGGCGTTTTTTTCGAAATTACTTCATTAATTCTCAATTTTGCTTTCACCAAGTAAAAGGTTCCCTAAAGATTTTGTTCATTTAAAGAGTTTAAGAAATGTATTTTTGATATTTTGATGATACAGGAATCAGTGACAGTCAGTGATGATTGTAAATTTACAGTAATCTATTTGAGAAACCTCCCGTCGATTCATTTGTGCACGTAAAAGTTTCAAATAAATTGTTCAGATTATTTCGATCTACGAAAAAATGTAATTTAATAAATGAATACAAAAGTGAAAGCAAAAGTTTATTTCGAATACAGCATTACATATTCCATGACTGACACTTATACATTAAAAATAGGATAAATAAATCTTTTAAATAATTTCAATAAATAATATTTTAAAGAAGCACAATGTTAAGGTGTCCAAAAAAATATTAATTTGTTGAAAAATTTTTCACTGTGAAGAAAAAATTTAATTAAAAATTATGTATATTTATAGTTATTAAAGAATACATCTGAATTTAACACTTGGCCGGGAAGTGTCGCACATATTTTGCTTATAAACTTTCGATTATTTGGTACCCAAATAATATACACTTTTTATAAAAGAATTGTAAAAATTGCTTACTTTAAGAAACAGAAAATAAAGTATTTTGTGTCTTCTAGACTCAGACTTGAATTTCTTTCCTAAGTGAAAATAAATATTACCTAACTTTAGTCATGTTTTGCGAATGTGTTTCTAGCGATTGGGTCAATGTGTTACTTTGCAGCTTCTGTTACCATTAGCAACTACTTTCTCATTTCCCATTTCAGAATCAACAAAATTCCATGCCAGCTCACAAAACTAAAAGATTTTGGCCTGATTTCAAAACAATTTTCCAGCGTTCATATGATCTTAAAATAGCCTTCTCGAAGTCTCTATTTAAAGTTGTACATGTACATGTAATAATTCAATATTGATTTTCTAAAAGGAGCCTTGATTTGTGTTCTTATTGATATTTCTAATTCGAAAGTTAAAAACAATTCGCTTGAACACATCGACTAATATTTCTAATAGAGTGTTAACAGTAAGAAACATGTCATAATTTATTCCCATGGAAGACAATTTTGGAACCATTTATAAAGATATCAGAAACGTCCTTAAAATTCATATAAATACAAGTAAGAATGTGAAAGTCAGTCAGGCCAGACTATGTAATACCCTACAAAACATTGTAAAGTAATAGTTCGTGCTTAATTTTTTTAAAAAGATCTCGTATAATAATAATTCTGTGTCGAACAATATACTTAAAAGTGCTGATAGGACTATTTTTTCTGTCCGTTACAGACATCTGCACAAACGCATAACACCCTCACCCCTATGGTAGTGTAGGTATAAACATGTTTTCAAATACATCTTATATAATATTTCATAAAGTTTGATTTTATTAATACTCTCTATTAAAATTCCAATTTCAATAGAGAGTTGCGTAACGTCAAAAAGGAATCTCTAAGACACTTTCGCAGTCGATTTAACAATGCAGATGGTCATAGTTCGATTGGAAACATTCTCAATATCAATAATTATCCAAGTTTTATCAAATTTGCCAGATTGGTTGTCATTATCATTTTCTTTTTTAAAACAACTTAAAATCGGTAAAAGTTATAGATCGATATCTGTGGGACAAACCTCGAACTTCAGACAAACAACTTTTTTAAACTAATTATCTGATTAAAATAAAACTTAACAATAATTTAATGATAAATTCCCCTCATAAAACCAGAATCATAAAAATCAGGTAAACAAAAGTCAAAAATAAGGAGTGAGATCAAAAAATTCTTAACACACGTTTTTTCATTAAAAAAAATTAAAATTAAGTCACCCTTGCAAAACATGTCAGTTATTAATGTCAAACAAATGAATAAATTATTAATCTGATCAAAATAAGTGGCCAGAAAAAAGTGAGTACAAAAGTTATTATCTTCATCAAAATCCAACTTGGAACTACAAAAAGTTGGACAAGCATTCAAAGATCTGTCGTCAACTGTTTCCAATATTATTAAAAAGTATCGGAAAAACTTGTCTGTTGATGGAAAACCTAGTTTGGGTAGAAAAAATGGTCCACTTTATGTTTCTAAAGTCAAAAATGGTATTCATTTTTAAAAGAGTTACCAACAAAAATATTATATTGGTGATGCTCGGGAGAAGTTTAGCATCCAAAATTATTGGTATGGCATGCAATATGTGGCGAATGAAGCAGTAGTATCTAAAAATAACGAAGTTTTCATCAGGAAATGTTTATAAAAACTGCTTCCATTCATAAGACTTCATAATGTGTTCACTTATTTTGGACCCAACTTGAAATCCTGTCGTTATGGTAATTAAGCCCTTGAATAATACAAGAATAATTATAAAGGTAGTCCTTCAAACTGCCGGATATAAGGCCTGTGGAGAGATATTATACTCTTGTTAAAATAGAATAGAAGAGCACAAAAAAGGTGTCCAAAAGTATTATAGATTTTAAACGGAGATGGAAATTTCAAAAATTCCCATTATAATTCTCCTTTCTTATCCGAGCTTGTTTTTTTATATTGAAAAAATAATGGAAAAACTCAAAAGCCAAACTTCACATCATGTCACTTTTTGTTATTTTATAGAAATTTGTAATAAAACTTTGACAAGACATTTTGACAGTTTGCAATTTAAGAAAAAAATTTAAATAAATTAAATAGTTTTTTTCTTGTAAATTTATATTGTAAATATTTATAAAAATTTTATTTCGTCAATCATTTTTCCCCCTTAAAATTTAACATAAAGATGTCTAATACTGATTAAGAACAAAACAATATTTCATTCATCACAAAAATTCGAAATTCCCAATTAATATTAGTGACAAGTGTAATACCCCCAATTGAATAATGATTACGTTTCCTAAACATTTTAATATAAATTCTGAATTGTGTCAACAAACGCGACTTGCAGGTCATGATTTCTAAATTTATCGTTATCACTAAATAAATAAATAAATAAAACAAAAACAAAAACAACAACAATATTCTAATAATCACGTGACTTGTTTTTTCTTTAAGTGCAATTAGAATTTCTAGTATATAAAATATATGATTTTGTTGTTGTGTTTAAGACAGATTGATACTTTGTATTAAATTTTATTGTATTTGTATTATTTTTGTTTGATACCATTTAATTCTTATCTATTTTTTGTCTTGTACTCATGAATGTTTAAACAAATTGAAATGTTTTAATCTAAACAAAGGTCTTCTGAAATTTTCACTTCTCTCTGTGTCTGTGTCTGTCTTCTTTTTGTCTTATCAAATTATTTATTTAATAATTTACTCAATATTTATGTTTATATTTAATATGCCTCAGTATATATGTACAGCTGTATTCAAAATAATAGCACCACTCACATATCACATCTTCATTGCTAATTTGTTGTTTTTGTTCATGAATATTTTTATCCACAATTTTGTGGTCCCATTTTTTCAAAATATATTCTCTGAGCAAATGATTGAATTTCTCTTAAATTAACACGAGTTTTTCAATAAATTTGATTATAAAGACAAAATATCTGATGGGGAACTCTCAAAATAATAGCACCACTTTTATTATACTTGGAGAAAAATCATAAACAGTTCAAGAAATTTTTGTAACAGTTCGGCAGTTTTTTCTTGGGGAAAAAACTTTCGTTTGATATAACTGTCCCTGGGTTGACAATTTTTTGCAGAGTGTAATTGGGGTCGTTCCGGAACGGAGTTCCAATTGTCGTGGGAACGTCCAAACAATTGTTATAACATAAAATAGTATAAAGTTGTTTTTGTTATAATTCAAAAAAGTTTTCAAAATTATTAGAATTTCATTAACAGGTTGGCCTAAACACGGTCCTTTAGAAAAGCGTAAACTCATTCAAAATATTATTGTATAATTAAATTAAATATATAGAAATATCTTTACATACAAATTAAAAGTTGGAATTCTTGGACCTAAAACTGTGGCGATTCCGTTAATGGTTCATAGCATTTTACGTCAAATAAAGAAGGTGACATTTATCTCAGCTGCGGACTCAAAAACGATTAAATCGGTCAATGAGTACTGAAACTGTATTCGAAGGCTTAGGGAATAAAATTTGAAAGGTCCATAGATACTGCTCCGCATGTATCACATAGATTGTATTCTGTGGACTGATGAGTATAAACTTTATTTTTTATTTTGAAGGAGGGTTCCTAGCAAGGAATAAGAAAAAATTACAATAAAAATTTATAAACACAGTCAGTTCTAGTGCTATGACTTCATGCTTTTCGTACTATGGTAATGGACCCATTCACCATATTAAAACTATTATGTATGTGTCAGAATATGTGAATGTATTAGACGGAGTAATGCTACCGTATGCCACTTATTTGAAGAAATGCCTCTGATTTGGGCCAAGTAACAAGATAACGACCCAAAATTTATCAGCAAAAAAGCTAAAAAGTGGTTTCAGAATAATAGAGACACTGGCCTGTCCAGTCTCTCGATGTAAATAAAATCAATAATTTTTAAACATACGTATAAAAGAAAGGGGCGATAATTAAACCGACCACTAATAACAATCTTTGAACATTTATAGAACAGGCATGGAACTCTATTGTCCTGGAAAGGTGCCATATTGAGGTGCCATATTGGGAAAGCGATGTTCGCCTGTTATTATTTACAAAACTCAATTCGATAAACCACTAAAACTCGATAAACAACTAACTTTTATGACTGATTCAAAAAGATAATATATGTATTTGGTGCTATTATTTTGACTGCAGCTGTTTGTATATGTAATTTATAATCATCTTCATTTCTATATTACATGTGACATACTTTATTGTATTTTACTTCATTTTTATTTAATTTTATTTTATTTTATTTTATTTTATTTTATTTGTAAATAAGACGTTAAACAAATAATTATTTTACAAGAAAAAAGTCTCGTGTTTCTTTCTTTTTATATGAAATTTAATGTAAAATGAGAATCAAACACTTTGATCGTTACTGAGTGATCATAATTGGTTCTTATCTCCTTTTCTTGTTATATTAAGTATATAAAATTACTTGATATGAAGTGTCTTATTGCAAGACACATTGTTGACTTATCAAATTACCCACCTGAATATTAAATCCGATTTCATTTGATTTAATTATTTTTATTCATATTTTCTTAAAACGTTTTGTATTTTAATCTAAATGATGTTGTCAGTTATTAAATGATTATTATCATTATTAAGTTATAATGATTTTATGACACTTGATAAAAAAAAATACAAGATTTTTTTTCTTGAGTTGAGATCGAGATAATTTTTTCAAAATTAAACAATTAAATTGTAATTTGTTATTTAATTAGTTAATGGCACAATAAAGTGAAATATATTTAAATTTGAAAACCGTTAATTGTTACTTAGTTAACGTTTAATTATTATAAACAGATCCCGCAAACTTTGTATGGTCGATACCCACCCCCTGGTCATATCCGGCCTACTGTCGTACAGTAAAACATTTCCTTAAGAAAGTAGTCGGTTACAATTTTGGGAACTCTTGCTTTGTGTGGGAGATACTTGTCCCCCTGGTGTTATCGGGATTTTTAATAGCCTGTGTTACTTTCGGGTATTTTGGTATCATTCTGTGAAAATTTCATCAAATTTGGGACAGCCGTTTTAGAGTCTATACATTTCATACATACATACATACATACATACATACATACATACATACATACATATATACATACCTTCATACATACACACTTTCTATTTTATGTATGTGTATAGATGTGGAATGATTTTATAGTCACAATCAAAAACGTTGTCGTCTTCATAACTCGCTAGTTATCGTTAAAAAATGATTTTAGACCTATAGAATTTGATGGGGTGGATTAGTCAGCACTTCATTTGCAATAATAATTTAAATCGAATATTTTTTGGAACATATTTTTTTCAACTCTTGGTGAGTTTGAGAGTGATTAGGATACCAATAATTATTATTTGCTCCTCCTCATTACAATCTGAACGTAAATATGATTATGTGCAGTCATAAATTATTCCTAAGTTATTTCATATATTTGACGTATCACATCTGCTGATTATATACATCAAGTAGGGACATACGTTTTGCTAAAAGTATTAAACAAAATATTGAAATATTGAATATTTAAAGAAATCAAATGTAAAGCTAAAATCGCAGTTGACTCAACTCTGTTTCAATTATTCATAATCATGACAGTTTTATTGCTTTTCTGTAGTTCCCAAAAGTTTCTTATTATTCCATTGTATATATCCCTCCCAGTCTCTCATATAAAAATTTGTGTTTCCATTCAGAAAACTTTGTTAACCTTTGACCTTCTCAGGAGCTCAAAGTCTGACTGGTAAAACACTTATTCTTAAGTCCTTTCAAACTATCTAGATTTTATAGGTTTTCCAAAGCAAATTTTCTTAGTTAGTAAATCATGTGTTTTTTTTTCTTACTTTGTAAATCATTTTATATCGATTTCGTATCAGCGACGAAGTCCTTTTAAACTATGTGCATTTTGTAGTCCAAAGAAACAAATCCAACGGTCCTATATTTATTCTTCTGAGGAGTTAAATATTGGTAAATTATTTGTAAGCCACTTTAAAGTCATTCTGCAACACAGATTCGCCTCTAAAACATGGGTAATCTCGTCAAGAGAATTCTGTCCGTCATTTTTAATTCTATCTCCAAAAATTTTCTTTCGATATTTTGGTCGACATTTCGTGACTCCTCATTCACGGAGAAGTTTTTGACATTATTGTTATAGATACCCCCCTAAAACTTAGTTAAGTTTAGGAGATAGTACTATTCGTCTTGTGGAATCCTAAAATAATTCTGTTTATACTCTATCAGATGTTGGTTTTTTTCAAAGCTTTTGAAATAATCTTATTCATAGACATTAACGAAACATTCTCATTCGTTCCATAATTAGTATACCCAACACCGAAATATATGGTTGGGTTATTATGAGTTTATGCAAAATTTATAACGGGCAGAAAAACTATGCTGTCACTACTTAAAAATATACCGTTAGATTCAGAATCCTTTTCTTAGTCGATTTACCGATATCCGTCCGTTAGTGGGACTGGTTGGCTGACCATGTAACACTTGTGAACAAAATACAGATCCAAATTTTAAATTTATCCTGATGAAATTTGGCATGTTACATATATAATGATGGATCCATCATTTCACCTATTCCCCATACAAATATTCCTCCCGCCATGAACTTTTTAACACATAAAAGTACTTAATATAAAACAATTTTAACGAATTTTTAATATGATATTCTTAACTAGTAAGAGGGTAGGTCCACTATTTCTCATAGGTCCCACACAAACCCCATAAAAATATAATTTGGAAGAACTCAATTCTAACATATGCACTTGGTTTGTAATAAAATCTGGTAAAATTAAGAAAACTATAAGCAAAAATCTTAGTTTGAAATTTAACGAGGGTCAGTCCATAATTAATTCTAGAAAAAAATAATATATTCATATGCACTCTTAGAAATTCCTTTTCAATGAAAAGGGATTCCATTTCATTGAAAAATTATATTAAATATCTTCCAGTTTCTAATGGGTTAATTTTCGACCTAACACAAGTCAACACCTGTTACTGAACTCATTTCGTTTCTTTTGCGAAATATTACCCGATATAAAAGTAATCTATCTTGAAATGTGTTTTCTTTCCTTTTTTTGCAATAGATAACACAACACAATCAGATTTGAACACCTGATTCTTATCACTTTTGATAGGGTGATTCAGAAGAAGTAATAAAACAAAAGCAAATAATTAAATACGAAAAAGGTGATCAAAGATTTTGTGGAATATTTGGAAAGACAATATTGAAAAAAATCCTAAATTGTGATTTAAAATACAAATTTTCACTTTATACACACAGAAAAAATCACTATTTTTATAAATTAATAAAATTTAAATAATTTAATTTTTTTTTCCAATTATGATTTCCAGAAAAAAATGGTTATTTAACATTGTTTTATAGTAAATACAGCTTCATGACAATATTCTTGAATTTTTCCTACCTGAAATTTTTGTATTTAACAGTTTTTTTTTAATTTTTTATTGATGATTATTTTTATATATTAATATTCACCACAAACTCAAAAACTTTCAATTAAAACTAAGTGAAAAAAATTATTCAACTTTAAATCAACTATGTTCAACATTGTTTTTGTTTCATGTTTCTTCTGTGTGTACATTTTAATACTTCCTCAAAAAACAATGTTCAAATAATTCAATTAAATAAATAATAAATCAATTAAAAAAATAGTAAAAGATGTTAAATTTAATAAAATTCGCTAAAAAATTAACGAAAAATATGTTATATCAACAGAGATTTAGTAAAACCGGCAGTAACGCATCATAAGTAAAATAACACACAAATTTATTTTGAATAAAATTTTTGTTAATTTAACTATTTTTTTCGTCAAATCATTTTGTATATTTTCATTGTCATATTTAATGAAATGAGACATAGAAAATGTAAACTGAATATAGATTTACATTCAGGAGGAAAATATTATGTGAATGAAATTAAGGAATATTTTTCCTAAATTCATAAAAAATGTCAACTTTAAATCAGCTGATCAGCGAACATGTAAGAAACTTTTCATCTGAAATACAAACCGGTCGGCTCACTGCCGTCCTTTAACGTTGCACTAATTTTTGTTGTCTATTAGGTTTTCTACACTATATAATTATTATCTAAAACTAGCTTTTACCCGGTGCGCTTTGCTGCAATAAAATTCTCCTCAGTCCTAGATCTCGAAATAAATTTGACAAACCACATTTCGAAGTGTATTAATAGATAATCGATAATCAATATTTGCTTTGTATGGAGAATACCTCTTCTCTTGGTCCTTATTAGTTTATGTATTAATTTATTACAACAAGTTAACGTAATTCTTTCCTCAATTCAACTAAAATTTCGTACATTTAACATAAATATGATACTAAAATTGAATAATATTCATTAATATAAAACGAATTTATTTTTGTCAATTTAAATAATGAATTATTGAAATTGAAAAATATTTATTCAAATTAACCCCATTTTTATTAACGAATTCAAATAGACATATTGAAAAATTTCCGTCAATTTGAAGTAATTACGAAAAATGAACAAAACTTTTCGTTATAATGAATTTAGGCTACGTTGGCTGATATTTAACCTACTTTTCTTCAATTCTACATCCTTTTTCGTTATATTGACTACCTTTTTTTGGTTCAGTGTACATACATATACTATATACTATATACCCTCTATATATATTCTTTATTCTTCTTTTTTTTCTTCGATTCTTATGTAAAATTGAATTGAACGAAAATTGTGTGTTATAAATCTGCGTCATTCTATTGAACCGTGAAAAGAAATGGCGTCTTTCATAAACGCTTGATTGAAATTCACTTATTTGATTTGATTGGAATAAATATGAAGAAGAAATACAAAAAAAAAAAATTGTTACTAAAAATATCAAACCAATCGCAAAACATTTCTTAATTTTGTTGTTGTTGTTGTTATCATTATAGACCCCTTACAATACACATCGTCGCACTTCTGGACTACGCGATAATTAAATTCAAACACAAAATTTATGAAAAGAAAAAAAAACTGAAATCAAATTAAAGAAATTTTTGTCTGAAACGCAAAATGTTTTTGCCGCCATTAAAGTAAATTTACACACAAAATGTTTGTATAACAACAAACACACAATCAGGTTCTTATTTTTTTACGATTGTCGGTCTAAAGTATGTAAATATATGTACATTATATATCAGTCTATACAAAATGATTTATTTGATCGCAAATAAAAATATAATTTTGATAAAATTCTTTTTGCAAAAGTTATTGCAGATTTAAATTATTAGGATATCGGATCGCAAATGGTGCAATATTAAAAAAATATATGATAGAATTATAATTGGGAAGTTATAAGGCTTTCCAAATTTAATTTTTGATAGTCTGGAATACTGTTAATATACAAAATTTGCAAATGATCTGCAGATAATGTGGATAATAAAAAATTATTGTCTCCTGCTCAATTCGACAACACCTGCATGCACCTATTCTCGGTGCATGTACTCCAAATCAACAATGTCTAGTTTTGCAGCAACTGTGGCTCTAAAGAAAGTTCTTAAGATCTTTAGTACATTCTAACTCTTATCCAATTTTGACCAAATCATCCTGGTAAGCAGACACATTGTTTTCTATGCTTTTCATGCAAGCGATGGGTGATAAATCACACAGAAGATCAATATATTTTTTGTTTGTCTCTTTTTTCACCAGGGAATCTCTAAATTGCCCTGATTAGTAGTGCAATATTCGAATGCTCCGTGAGAGTATTCAATGATGTGCGGCATTCTCGGAGAAGATTCTATGTTGTGCAGACATCTGTTAGGGACCTTACGTTCGATAAAAAAATACCTCAGCCAATAAGTCACTCTCATAATATTTGTACTCTCAGTCTGAAATATATTGAATTCTTTCGGGAATCTGAAAAACAAATGCCCAAGCAGGAGAGGAAAGGAGTACAGTAATCCAAGAGTTCTGGAATGACATTAGTTATTCTCAAGACAATCGGTATTACATGCTACGCGTCCTGTTTCTTGTGGTTTATAGCCTTATGAAATGTTCTGGTCATCAAATTAGCCTGTAACCAGTTAAGAATCATCTGTGGACTATATTCATGCTCAAAATCTGACAGTTATTCGTTCAACAGAAAATATTAAATATAACTATTTATTGCTGCCTTATGAAAATCAACTTTAGAGAGTTTTGTTCAGAATTTATAGATCTGTAGGAACAAATAAGGTCTCTAATTAAAAAAGACTTTATTATTATTGCCAGCTTCATAATAAAATTGATTCCTAGTGATTGATTAATCGAAGGATATAATATCTAAGGCATAAATTGAAACCTACATTGTAAATTATAGCTACAAAATTTCTGAACTACCCTCGTATAACTTGCTTTTCTGATTCATTCTTTAGTGTGCAGTACATTATCGTAAAGCTAACATTTATGTGAAATATATAGATTTGAAAAGAATACTTTCTTGGAAGTTATATCGGAGGTAGAGGAAATTGTGAAACGACCCTCGTATAATTTCCAAAATCGATTTTAGATTATATATATCTTAATTTAACCAGTTTTTATTACAATACCAACGTATATATATTGATTTATGCCTTTTAAAGTGATATTTGGAAAGTGGCTTTTATGGGACCTATGAGTAGTAACCGTTTCTCGCATAATTTGGTTCATCGATTCGGAATACTATAGAACTTACATATGTAGGATTTTTCGAAATCGCTGTTTATTTAGGGTTTTTATGACCTTAAATCTCCTGAGCTGAAATATCGGACCAAATTTGATCACTTTCAATAGGCTTCGTATTTGGACCAAAAAAATAACATATACCGAATTTCATCAAGATATCCCAAAAATCCTAGACAGCCAGCCGAACGGACATCTTTAAAACGATTCATAAAATGATTCAGAGTCGAACCTTAAACTAAATCATTCTTTCTGTATATTACAAACATCTGCACAATTGCATAATACCCCAACCACTTACCGTGGTGTAGGGTATAAATTTTATTTATTATTGGGATCGATTAATCGATTCATAATAATCAAATTGAAAATAGTTCTTCGCAAAATCTGGACTCGATTTTTGATTATTTAGTCTGTCATTCTCGGGATATTCAATAATCAGTATTTGATTTCTATGGGGGTTTCGACTCCCCTTGGTCCCATCCGTCCTACATTTTGTCTAGTAACACAGATCCTTAAGAATGTGATAAGGACCTATTTTCGGAACTCTCGCTTGCCCTCTCCCTGGTATTCTACGTCGTACATAAAACAGTTCCTTAAGAAAGTTATTGGGGCCAAATATGAGAACTGTCGGTGTTATAGCTAATAAATAGATAATCAATATTTACTTTGTATGGGCGATACCCCTGCTCCTAACGGAATTTTTTGTAACCCATGTTACATTGGAATCATTCTGTAAAAATGTCAACAAAATAAACCCAGCCATTTTTGAGTCTATACGTTACATACATACATACATACATACATACATACATACATACATACATACATACATACATACATACATACATTCATACATTCATTTAAATAATTTCCTATAATCCATTATATTGTAAACGACGTCATCGCAGATTTTTAAATTATTAACTGATTAAAAATGTCGAAACTAAATTAATTTAAATCCATTTCGAGACATAAATAATCTCATTATCTGGTAAAATGTAAACTTATGTTTGTCTGTTGATAACATTTATAGGTTTATTATAGCAAAAATATATATAAGTTAACTTATGCGATAATTTAGCATTAATTTAATATTTATTATTTGCATAAAATTAAACGGAACTTATTTAAGGTTATTCAGTGGACTACCGCCACTACTAATTATAATGGTGCTACTTGTTGTTGCTACTACAATTAGTATGAATCCATACATAAGTTTCGTAATTTGCTATTTTGTCCTCAATAGTTTTTCATTTATTTCGAAAGGCTTAAACTGAAAAAGATTTATGAACTCATATTTTACGAGTTCCCACCATTATTTTATTTCTTTGAAAAGAAAAACTAATCTTCCTAAATGGAATCATAAAAATTCTTAGGAATTTTTTATTTTACTCATATTGACTATGAAATTTATCATAAAAAAATGAAACATAAAAAAGTGTATGACTCAAAATGCCAACAAATAAGTTAAGGAAGATAATGAAATGATGAAAAACAAAAAACAAAAATACGATGACACCAGAACCAATAATACCCCCAACATCGTCATGATAATATTTATATCTTGATTATCTACAACAGATATTCTCAAAGTGTTGAACTATTTAAGAAACTATTACAAAAATATTTAAATTCATGGAATCTCCCAGAATTATAACTTAAATTTTAAAAAGTTTTTAAATTTTTCATAATTTTTTTCTTAAATTTTATATTCCGATATTTTTCTATATATTTTAAGAATTCGAAATTTTTATCATTTTAATAGAAAAATAATAATTTTATGATTTTCCCCATATTGAAAATTTGGGAACAGCTGGCCCACACACATAATGTAATATTTTATACATAATTCCCATAATGATCGTGCATAAAATGTTTTGTCTACTTAAGTGGGTGTTAAATTAGACATCAAAAAGATTTAACACCTTAATTTAAATTATCGCTATAATAAAACTGTATAAAAGATGAATAAATACATCGTATATCTCGATTCATAGTCAAATTTAAAATATTTTTATATAAATAAACCTAAAATATATTTTCACCAGAAAAAGAGGGGAAATAGATTATTATTATTATTTTTTCTTTAAATACAATTATAGCGATAACACGGAATTGAACCTTTTTCAAAATTATCGGCAAACAGTGTGACCAAATCGATGTTTTTTTTTAAGAAATAATTCAATAACTTTTGAGTCATAATTTTTCATATGGTAGAAGGTGAGACAGTTTATGGTTAGATGTGGAGCAGTGCCCTCTAATGTTCTAAATATTCTAAAAAAACGTTAAAAGTTATATTAATCTTAATTTGAAAATTTGAAAAAATATTTTTTTTCAAAAAGGTGGCAACATTCACTTTCACTGATAAACCCATTTTTCTGTCTAAACTTTTTATTTTTTATAAAGAAGTCGTAGCATAAATGCATGTAAACTAAAATTTAGACAAACTTGGGCCAATTATCTGCTCACAAACTCTGTCCAATACTGGCTAATTTAATAACGTGTAAGAATGCTATATTCGGCTTTGCCGAATCTTCAATACCCTCCACCACAATGTGTGTAAAGAAATACGTTATTTATCGTACATACACACTCACATGCACTTAAAGACGTATACATTATATACATGTTTCTCTTAAATATAACGGACTTAATGATTAATAAAATCAGTTAGAGCCAAAAATGGTTCTAAATTTTTTCAACTGAACCGATTAAAGTACACATAACCTTATATTGTGGCTTAATTAATTTGTGGATTTATAAATGACAATTTTTAAACAATTTTGCTTGAATTTTTAGGATGCTTTAGATATCGGTCTTTATATTTTAATATACTGAACCGATTTTGCTGATTTTAAATAGGAACTATAACAACTACTCTTTCAATTATTGTGGATGTGAGCGTGTCAACAACAGACGAACATAGCTAAATTGACTCAGATCTTGGTTTGACGCAACAATATATATATATACATAATGGAGTCTAAGGTGATTCCTTCTTAGCGTTACACACGGAATGACAAAAATAATTAACCCTCTTTATCAATTGTGGTCGTGTAGGGTATAATAAGGTATTATTTCTGTAGCTACATATGTAAGGTAAACGGCCAAAAAGTAATTTCTGTCAGACAATCCTTATAGTGACGGCGATCATTTAAGGTAAAAAACAAATTTTAAACATGATTTACAAGGATTGGGAATTCGGGTATTTCCATATAAAAATTAGGAATCTATTTAATTTCCTGATCTATAATATTAAAATTTCAAATAATTTTATTCCTTCAATTTTATTAAAATTGAAATTTTATTTTTACAAAACTAAAAAAGAAAAAACTTCTTCTTTAAGAATTGTGAATTTTAAAGTCCTAAAGTTTCCAATGATATACCAATTACTTATGTAAAACTTGGCTTCCTCCTGTCAAATTTAGTTATTTTCTCTATTATTTTGCTATAAACTTTAAATTAAACACAAGGATGCCACAGCTTCAATATTTTACTGTAACTTTCTGATATTCAAGTTCATATTTTCTTAAAATATTTTTTATTTAATTAAAATAAATTAAAAAATTTTATTTGTTTTAATTATATAACTTCTACAAAAAAAAATAAATAATCAATAAATTTCTTTCTTAACCTTTGCTGCCATCCAATTCCAATTATAAATATTTAAATAAAAATTTCAAAATTTTCCACACCTGTCAAAGACTCACAAAAATATATTTAATTTCTACAAAATATTTCAACACTTTGATTATCGCTAACTTGTGCAAAAACTAATTATCTGAATGTTTGTGACATTTCAACACCTTCATTTCATTAAAATTTCACCTCTGGTGATTAATGAGATATGGCAACACAAAATTCACATTAAATATTTTAAAAAGACAAAATTTATATAGAATAACTTCTGATAATAATTTACTTAATCACAAATTTTTAATTTTGAAAAGGATTTCAAAATATTAACCCATTAGTTGCTTATAAGGAATTAAAGTCGAATATTTTTAAAAAATTATTAGCATTTCTGAATAAATTTATACATGGACTTTCTGAAATTGCCCATAATACTTAGTAGGAACATAGTTATTGTTATACTATAAAATAAATATTATATATAATTTTGGACTAATGTTTGCACTACAATAAATATAAATTTTATTGGGTATGCAATTCAATAATGTCGATTGTTTTTTGCTTAAAAATACATTTATTTGATTAACATTATGATAAAATATTCCAAATATTGTTCATCATTTGACACTATTTTTTCTCATCTCTCTGAAAGCAATTTGATTTAATGCCTCCAGTCTTAAGGTAACGAATGAACAAACCATTTTCTGGTAGCCTGCTCTGAAGTGAAACGTATTCCAGTCATAACATTCTTCATCGATGGTAAGAAATGATAGTCAGAAAGTGCAGAGTCTGGACTATAACACAGACGAGCCAAAGTTACCCACTTTTCCTCCTTCTACGCACTTCAAACGAATTTTCTTCTCGATATATTCCCTGTAATCGTCTGTCTCAGTTTCAAGAGCTTACAAAACACTTTTCTAACCCAAACAAATACAAAGCGAGACTTTGGAGATATTTAGCGCAAAATCGGAAGCAAAAATGACTTGTTTTTTTCGAGTCCAATCGATATTTCGGAATCTTTTCCAAGTCTTAGCTAATTGTATCACAAATGGGGATGTTAATCCCGCATTCCCTTTCAGGGCTAACAAACTCCAAATCCCAGGATTTCAAAAAAGGAATGCCGGGACTCATAATCCCGAAATCGTGAGAAATATTAATATTTTTTTTTATTTTATTGCCGTAAATCTATAAACCTTGACTCCACGTTATCACAGTGTAGATACCTATTAAACCTTTTCGTTCCGGTGTTCGATTTTGTGACCACGAAGGATTAATTTAAAATCCCTTAAAGGATATATTCTTGAATCAAATCAAAAATCTATGTTGATTAAGTTATATCTTACTGTCCCAAGTCGTGGACAATGCAATACTTGTATTCCATTAGCTGATAACTAACCTTTGACCAACTTTGATGAATGTTTTGCGCCATTGTCGTTCTGAATCACACCCGGAAATTGTAATTTTGACTCAACATGCTTTGGAAGCCAAATTTTCTTCTGTATAAAAAAAGGCAAAAGAAAGGACACTTTCAAGCCCTTCTCTTTGCTCTTAGTCTCTTTTAATTTGTTGCATACTCCATCAGAACTAATTGCTTAAATTTTGATTCACCAATAAGTAAAATGGACTTTATTTTGCTATGGACCAATCTATATGTGATTTAGCATACTTCTAAATAGAAGACTATTTTATTTATTGCGAATCTTAATGGAACCAATTCAATTGAAATTGGAGGGGAGTTTGTCGTGAAAAAAAACTAAGGAAAAGTGACTACATCCGTAGTATACCAAAGACACAAAATGGTAGAGTTTGAGTTTTGCACCAGAATTTCGGACACTGGAGTTAGTCTCTTTATGGAAATCCAAACAAAAGTGGATCATTTTAAATGTTGAGCAAAGATTAGTGATCGGCTAATGAGATCCAAGTTTTGGATTACCCACCGAAGTCCCTAGATTTAAATCCTATAGATACAATCTTTGTCATTTTAAAAAGCAGAGCTTGAAGACGATTCAAAAATAATCAGGAGCTTATAAACAGCTTGAACTCAGAGTAGCAAGCGTTGTCAAGATATCTTCTAAAGAATCTATAAATTGTGCACTAAATTAGTAAAAAACTGAAGATGTATGTGAAATTTTAAAAGTTGCTTAATTCTCGAACAGCGAATATTTAAGTTGATATTGTCTTTATTTTATTATAATTTTCAAGATAATGGAAATAGTTTCCATTAATTTAAATGTAACCGGATGAGAATAATCATACATTTTTTTAACGTTTAAATTACAAATGGAAGTTAAATGAAATCAGTTGAGTCCTTTATTATTTTGTACTAAGGAATAACGCAATTGAAAGACGTCTAATAATAGCTCCCATGTTAAATTTAGACTAATATATATTTTATAATATATTCTAAGATTCACGAGATTATTAAATCACGTGATTAAATCTTGTCTATAGTATTTTCAAAATTAATCTACAACTCAAAGTTTCCGGTTGGTCCCAATGCATTTTATAAATTAAAATAAATCAAAATTTAATCTATAAATTTCTGATGAAATCCAACAAAATAAGCTTATCACCCTTTAAGGGTCTGAAAAGTAATTACATTATTATAAATTACAACATCATAAAAATCGTAGATGATTTTTTTAAATCTATTAAAATGTAACTTAAATTATTGCCAACAAATTAGAATAATATAACTTTAATAGGAGGGATATTTACTAGAGATTTTCAAAAGCTTTAATTACAAAATCTGATCATTAATTCATTCGGAAAATGTAAAGTATTTTATACACTGAAATAATTTGTATATAAATTTGAGATATTTTAAATATCGCATTTTCCAAGCATTTGTTTTATTGTATCCAATATTTCCGAACACCCTGTATATATATTTTGATGACAATGTGACGTCAATACAAAATATTAATATTAATATGTATTTTTTTTATAAATATTGCTATATAATTAGAGGCAAAGTCAAGGGTGTGTGTTTGAAATGTTTTATATTAAAATTATAATGACAAAAATCATATGAATACAAAAAAAAAGCACAAACAGACAAACATTATCAATTATTCGATTCTTTATAAAAGTTAATTTGTTTTAAAGATTATAATAAATAGAACACTTATCGTCACTTTGTGAAAGCATAATACTCACTCATCCTCTTACGTTTCTCTTCACATAAGTGATGTTTGAACATGTATGTATATATATATATATATATATATATATATATATATATATATATATATATATATATATATATATATATATATATATATATATATATATATATATATATATCTTGTCAAAATGATCTAAACCATATTTTAGGTTCATAATTTTAGGTTCATAATTAATGGACAAAAGTTCTCTTTTTTTAATTGAGGAAAAAAAACGTATTTGATATTTATAACCGGAATACACACACGAGCGTTCAAAGTCCAAACTGTCTTTTTTATAAAAAAATTATAATTATAGTTGAATTTAAAAAAAGCGGTGAATTCAACATTTTGCAATTGTTGAAGTGAAGTGAATTGTTGGAATAAGTTGAGAAAGATTATAAGGTGAGATATTATTTCAGTGTAGTATTTTGATATTTATATTTTATAACCCCCCACCACCGCAAACAAAGACCCCATATATATATTATTCTATTAACAAATCAAAATCTGCCAAATATATGTGCTTACATACCAACTAATTGTCAGAGCTAATTGACTACGAGAGAACATCATATCGCAATATGTTCTTAGCAATCACTTATATATTCGCTGCAAATTTTAACCAATGTTAATTGATGAATTTATTTTGTTTTGACAACAACTTCGTTGCAGTAATAAAATTATTTTTATTGAATAAAAGATAATATTGTGATCGCAATATGTTTGACTGATCACAATTTTATTATCATTAAGCAGTCCGTTATAAAGAAAACTATTGTTATTAGGACAAATTATTATTTTCAGTTAACTGTCAACTGTGAAAATGAAAAAATATATTTTTTTTCACAATTTGTGTTAAAATATATAAATCAATGACAAAATATTTCAGAACAAATATTTATTCATGAAAATAATGGAACAATTTTATATTGAATAACAATATTTTAAGTGGTTATAACCAATATTTTTGTGATGATAACAATATTTTTTGTGGCGATAACAATAAATATTATTTTTAATGCAAAATCACAATGCGAATAAACAAATTTGTTTAGTTACGGTAACAATATCTAATAACAATAGTATGTTTCGTTTATGGTTACCGAAAACAGATTTTTTTCTCTGCGTGTTGAGGAAGCCCTGTTTATGTTGAATTTTCGGCCAACGTTTAAACTCCTTACACAAGTATTTGGCATTAATGAAAACGTTAGGACTTGAAGATTCATAACTTTTAAAGATAAAATTTATGAAGAACTTTAAATTTCGAAATTTTGTTGTTTTAGTGAAATATTAGATTAATATTTAAACTTTAATAAAATTGAAACGAACAACAATAAAGTGATCAATGAATCAAAAAAATCCGCAGAAAACATATTTAAAAATTTTTAAATTGTCACACTGAAATTATCATTATGTCTCACAGTTGTCCCAAAACGCTTTTTGTTACTTTGGAACTACTGAATATTAAAAAAAATTCACATGCGCATTCTTGAGAAGTTTTCCCATACGTTAGGATAAGGAATGTGGATCCTGTGATATGTCTGGTATTTCTATAAACGCACATAACTTTATATTTCAATATATTTTTAACTTTGTTTTAGAGTTTAGCTGGACTGAAGGTCCAGTCAGGACCTTCTAAATAAAATTTTCTCCTCAGTCCCTTCTTGTAGTTTCGTATGAATTTTATACGATTATTTTGTTGAGGAAATTATGTACTACACTTTCGAAACGAATAATTTTACGAACCAATTTCACCACTGGAAAATTTCATTCAAATCTTTTCTTGATCGGTCAGATAAATACCCTTCAGCATCTTAAACTTTATGAATTATACGATTATTTATAAGGAACTGAAATTTATAATATTTTTATCTATTACTTTTTAAAGCAATTTACACGACTGCATTTATAGAAATATTCCACATAGAAAAGCGCCAAGAACCTTATAGATCGCATTAATTGTTTGCCTTATTCAACAGGAACTATGTCTCTCATTAAAAAAATTAACTTCTCTTTTGGATGATAAAGCAAAAAATAGAGGAAAAAATTGAATGTGTTAATAGAAATATGCAACAGTGTAAATATGTTAATAAATATTTGTTACTAATTATTATATTATAAATCATGAAAAGGCGCATTTCTCACATGTCAATCAATATTAAAAATTCAATCCAAAAATGTAGATAAGCGCACAGAAACTCTCGAAAATGTCTGATTGTAATAACTTGACTTATTTTCTGAGAATAAATATTAAAATTATATATTTATCACATAATAGTGCTTATCACAATATAACTTCAATTCAACATAATTGAAGCGCCACTTCACGTCCATAAAATGAAAATTTTACGGGTAAAAAGAAATTATTCATTTTTTAATTCTTCGCAGTTAAATTCTTTTGATAATCGAACATTTGTTATTATTATTCTTTAAAATATATATATAATATACAGTAATGGCCATAAAATAGAGCCAAAATTAATTGCTGTAGTTTTTTCAATTCCTCGTTTAATTTTATTGAAGGTAAAATATTTTTTAGAAAAAGGGTTAAAAATCGATAGACAATGCACATTCTAAGTATCAAAATCACTTAAAATTTATATTAATTTTAAATTATTTAAAAAGGATCATAATAATTAATAAGAACGTTGAAGCGCGAAATCTGTAAAAAAATCCTTCGAGTGCGATACATTTTAATTAGTGTTTTCAAAAACAGACCCTGGAAACCAGTTGACCGTTTTTTTCAGTTCAGAAAACCTACCGGATTCGAATAATTTCTATTTTCGAATTTTTCGACAAGCCGGTTTTTTTCATTCGGCTAACCGGTTTTTAAACTTATCACTTTTATATTCATCTTCACTTTTGTATATTTCGCCATGAGTGAGTAAATGTATGAAATTTTCCATTCCATGTCTTATAAGAGCAAAGTGTTGTATGCATTCTTAGACATCATATTATGAATCGATTTGACTATGTCCGTCTGTTTTAGACATAATCACGTCAATAAAATAATAATTTTTTTTGGGTAAAAAGTTTCTGTGAAGCAAAAATAAAAATAATGGATCTTGTGTTGTCACAAAAATCGTTTAACCGGGTTTTCAACATAAAACCGTATTCGATACCGTTTTCGAATAACTCGTAAACCGGTTTTCTAAAAATGTCGGTTTTTTTAAATAAAAAAACTGAATGTTCTTTAACCTAAGTGAGAATACAATATGGGGAATATAATCCATCTTGGTAATACTCTGATTTCATGGAATCTATATATTATATACCTCTTTAATCTATATATTACCAAATTCCAATTCACCCATAAGTACAGTGATATCCAAAATCGTAAATAATTATAAAATGTCAATGATTTTTGTAAAAGAATTAAATTTTGTGTAAATCAATCAAAAAATATGAATTTCAGATCATTATGTTATCTGTACATTAGAAGATCAGAGCAACTTTGCTTATACTACCAATTTGAAGTGCCATGTCAAATATCATTCCCTAAATTTCTGTAGAATAACAGTGATATTATAACCGCGTTCTGACATACGTGAAAGAAACTTTTGTATTAATTAAGTTTTTAATTAACATAATCACTTCCGGTCTAAAGACATTTTTTGACGACTTCATCTTTCGTATTTTTAATCAAAGCCCTTTCAAATTTGATTACAACAGTTTTCTCAAGAAAATACGTAGAATGTATAATAACGGGAATGGGTAAGAACAATAACAACAAGAGTTCTAAAATTTGATACCAACTGAACTCACGGAACTCTTTTACTGGAGAAAACGTAGGACGGATGGGACAGCTGGGACCTATACAAAGCAAGCGAACAGCAAGATTTCTCAAATTTGGTCCCAAATACTTTCTCAAAGAACTGTTTTATTGAACAAAGCGTATGAGAAGGCCAGAAGGAGGGGTTCATACAAAGAAAATATTGATTTTTTGCTGGCTCTAGGAAGTTTGCCGGGTCTGCTAGTGATTAAACAAAATCAACAAATTATATTTTATTATGATTTATTTTATCTAGACATTCATTGAGATATCAATTAATAATATAATTACACTATTTTTAATTGAATTAATTACAAGATTTTGACGAATTTAATTATGACCCTATTTTTGTTCAGTGTAAATAAGGACCTTTGAACATAAGGCATAATAATATAGAATATTCGCCATGATTGTGCACAAAAATATTTTACTTTTAATCCAAATTTTACCGAGAAATTGATAAAAACGGAGTAAAATTATTTTTTTCCATAACTGTACATATTTTGAAATCCTTTCATAAATTAAATATTTTTTATAACTTTTTTTTTTTTTTTTTTTTTTTTTTTTGTTAAAAAATAAATCAAATTAATTTTGTTTAAATTGTTCTGATAATTTACTGGTTTTAACTAGTTGAAATAATAAAAATGACAGTGTATTTATGGATATTTATTTCATTTTCATTTTGGCATATTAAAGTTTTTTTTCTTAATAAATTCTTATTTAATTTATAATTTGAAATTAATACGCCATTATGTGCATTTATTGGGAGAATAATTTATTAATCGTGAAAATAAAAAATTAATTGATAAAGTTATTTGCGTAGTATAAAATTTCGAAATTAATTAAAATGTTTGCCAAATGTAATAAAGATGATTTTGATATATATTAAATCATTTTGAAAAAAGTATATATATAAATTTTTGCAACCCATTTTCAGGAACGATTAATTTTAACAGACAGAATCCTAAATCAACTAAATCATTTTCTATAGCTCCCATACAAGACCAACTACGGACCACCACTTTAACTTCATTGTTTGTTGTAAGAAGTCGATGCAGGATAAACCCAAAAGTCACGAAAAAAATTCTAGAATTCATATCCTCCGAAGAATGATCCTAACGTGATCCTGGACTATCTTCGATGTATAATTAACTTGAAGACTTTAGAATGAAACACAAACAAATTTAAGTTGCATTTTTATAAATAATCTGAAAAATAAGCTCATAAACGTTACTTGAAATTCAAGATGGTCTTAGATATCGATCTATAACTTCTTTGTTACTGGACTGATTTTACTGGTATTAAGCGAAGAACTATTTAGGGCAATAACAAACAAACTGGCCAAATTTTATTGGATTATTATTGTGAACGTAAAAATGTTTCCAAAAGACAGACTTACAGACGGACTCAGATAAATGGACTTAGATTTTTATTTGATGCAAATGAAGTTTTTCCTATAATACCTTTTGATTTATAAAAATTTCTTCTCTTCCAACTGATCAGGAAGTCATGATTGTAGCCAGAGCTATATTTAGGTGTATGATCTGAACAATAGTCAGGACTATACTCTGAACTATAATAGTCAGGACTATAGTCTGAATTATAGTCAGAATTTTATTCTGTACAATATTCAGGACTAAAGTCTGAACAATAGTCAGGACTATAGCCCGAATTATAGTTAGGACTTGATATTCGACTATGAAAAGGACAAAGTATATAAATATATATCTGAACTAAAATCCGCACTGAAATTTAATCTATAACTAGGACTTAATAATGAACTAGACTATAAACGGACTTATCTATATATTATAAAGTTTCCAAAACTTGTAGTTGCTCTATCTCATATTATTTTATGTTCTTTCCATTTCAGGTCACATTGCATTTAGTGCTCTGGATGATACTTCACATTCAGTACATGTTTATAGTATAAATGGCACAAGTTTAGGCTCCAAATATGTTTCGGGACGTGTTACAGGTTTAGCAACAGCCTCAGATTATTTGGTTGTAGCTGATGATGCTGGTGATATAACATTAAGTCGTTTACATTGGTAAGTCCATATAATTATTAACTTATAATTTATCTATAGAAACAGTTTAAAAACACTTGTTCAAACAATTTATGTCATTTACCATAATTATTGTAAAACAAGTTTTTTTTTGTTTCTCTTTGTGCATTTAAATTCAGACACGATATTTAATTTCTTCCTTTAATTTAATATTAAATTCTATCACGTTATAATCAATTAACAAAAGTTCACTGGCTTTTTCGCAAACATTTATTTTGATATAATAAACATTTTCTCAGCTCATATTTCGAAATGTGTTCGTTATGTACGTGTATTTTCAGTAGTACAGTTTAGAGATAAAAATCTAAATTCTTTCAAATTTCTAAACTGAAAAAAATTTACTTGTTTCTAAGCTCTCGGGAATGCAAAATAAAACAAGTAAGAAGTTATAGTCGTCAAGACCGTCTATTTAATTCCCAACACCTTATTGTTGGTTGTAAGTGAAAGCTACCAAAAATTTATGAACCACCCTCATATAAAGGCATTTCTTAATTTATGCTTCAGAGTGCAGTATATTTTAATGGTAGTAATATGTATATGGGATTAGTGCGTTCTAAAGGGAGTTTATCTCTGGATTTTATATGGACCAACCCTCGTAAAATGTCGCACATCAATTTTTAGTTTTATTTGTCCTGATTTTGCCAATACTTATTACAACACCAACGTATATGTGAGATTTAAGCCCTTAATAGTGATATTTGAAAGAGCGGTATTATGGATCCTATGAAAAATAATGCACTGATCCTTGCATAATTTAGAATATCGTTTTAGATTACCATAGGACTTATTTGTGCCAAATTTCACTAAAATCGCTTTATATTTAGGACTTTCGTAAACCTTAATCCCCATACCCAGAAAAACATTTCTATAAAGGCTACATAAAATAATGACCCATCATCACCATTTTAAATAGGCATCATCCTTGGGTCAAAATAATGTTACAAGCCAAATTTCATTAAGATGTCTTTAAACTGCGGCCTGCATTTTATTCACAAGGTTTGCATGGACAGCCTGCCGGACAGACGAATGAACATCGTTAAATCGACTCAGAAAGTTTTTTTACCCCAACCACCTATGGTGGTGTAGGGTATAAAAAAATCGAATAAAATGAAAGTTATGACATATAAAGGAACGACTTTTTTATCAAATAATTCTCAGAAGTGGGTCATATATAGCAACTATAACCAATTATGGTATGATTCTCTGAAATTTGGCATACAAATTTGGATTAAAGCCTTATCTACAGTCAGGATTATAGACTGTTCTATAGACAACAGTCTGAAAATAGTCAGGACTATAATCTAATATATTGTCAGAATAATAGTCTGCTTTATTGTCGGGACGATAGTTTGGTGTATTGACGGGACTATAGTTTGGTCTCTTGTGTGATCTGTAGTCAGGACTATAGTGCGGTCTATAGTCCGTAGTACAGTGTGGTCTACTGTCAGGACTATAGAGTGTTCTATTGTCAGGACTATTGAGTGTTCTATTGTCAGGACTATAGAGTGTTCTATTGTCAGGACTATAGTGTGGTCTATAATCAGAACTATAGAGTGTTCTATTGTCAGGACAATGGTGTGGTCAATACAGTGGTCTATGGTCAGAATTGAAGTGTTGTCTGTAGTGACGACAACTGATTGGTCTATAGTCAGGACTGTAATAAGACTTAATTGTCTTGAGATTGAAGTCGCAATTCCTGGACAATATTTTTGTTAGGAGTAAATGAATTAATTAGCCCAACATCATCAATTTGTTAAAACTTATTCCATTAACATTTCCTCAAAATTGTGATCCTCAATCAGTAATCAGTTAAGTTATTCCGAATTGATTACCTATAATTCTATAGGGTGTAACAAACATAATTTAATCAAAATAATCACATTATATTCAAACACTTTAGAATAAAATTAAATAAGAATTATAATCACTTTATTAGAATATTAATTACCTTATAAGACGATTTTCATTTATAAAATAATGTAATAAATACGAGTCATATTAATTAAAATTGAAAATCATTTAATTAATACCTGTTTCACATCACATCAAACAAATTTGTACTTGAACTTGTTAAATAATCTCAATAAATAATCTGGTGTATTTTGTGTCATTAATTAATTTATTCATTCATTCAATTCATTCAATTTTATTATATTTTACTGATCTCTTTTGTGATTTTAGTTTGAAGCCGGTATTTGATATACCGTTACATGTGCCCATACAAACAGTGGTCGTAACACCGGGTAATACACACATCTTGGCACCGTTACGTGATGGTCGCTTAGCTGTTGTAGCTGTTCATTTACCTTTAAAAATAAAACAACACTCGGTGCTAAATGTTTAGGTAAAGTATGATAATTATATTCCCACTTAAATCGCCAGATAAGGAATCTAATCTTTAACGAATTGTGTGTCAACGAATTGTTTAAGTTTTAACAAAAAAAAAAAACAACAAAACAACAACAAACAACAAAAAATAATGATCTGAAAATCTTTTATTTATTTCATTATTTTTTATGCATTAAAATTCACTAATATTTACTTAAATATTTCACTTAAATTAATAATTTTAATTAAAAATTTTAGCAGTTCCATACTCGGGTGATTTCATTTCATTGTTTTAGTGTTTTCCCCCCGACTGCTTCTTGTTTTTCATAATAATTTAAATTAGTACTACTCTAACATTTTAGACACAAGCAAATTAATTAATTAATTAATTCATTCATACGAATATTAAGATTTATTTTTTATATAAAATATTTGACGTTTTTTTTGTAGCTGCTTTTTTTAGATAAAAAAAACATTAAAAAAGGAAATGACATATTTTTTATAGTGAAAACAACTTTTTAAACAATTTAAACAATTGTCAATTATTTATTGTTTAATTGAAAATAGTTAACAGAATTTTATAATGTTCTTTTTTCGTTCGACTTGTTTCTTTTGAATATCGAATCAAAATTTCTCCATAAAAGTTATTTTTTTTTTTATTAAAACATTTTCAAGTTTATTTCGATCAAAAAAATTATTTGCAATTTGTAAACAGAACTTTAAAACGATTTTTATCATAAATATTTACTTAATATTATCCGCGTACACGCAGAAAAACGTCATTTCATAATATATTCGTCGCCAACAAACATTTATTGTTATCACCAACATGTTAATTGTTGAGTTTATTTTATTTTGATATAAATTTTGGTTGCTGTAATAAAATTACTTTTATTGAATAAAAAATAATATTGTGATCGCAATATGTTTGACTGATCACAATTTTATTGTTATTATACAGCTCGATATAAAAAAACTATTGTTATTAGGACAACAGTTTCCTAATAACTAAATATCAACAAATATATATTTTTTACAGTTTGTGTTAACATGGAAAATAATATATATTTGATTTAATATTTTCATTATTTATAAATAAATGATTAAAAAATTAAAATAATTAAAATTACGAAACGAAAAGATTTCAAATAATGTTTACATATTTTCAAAAGAGTTGTTTTTTAAAATGTTTTATACGGAAATATTTTTATTCAATAACAAATTTATTATTGAGCTAACAATATTTTTTATTAGAATAACAATAATTTTAGTGACGATAACAATATTTTTTTTTGCGGTAACAATAATTATTGTTATCAATGCAAATATACAAATTTTTTTTATTAATATAAAAACAAATTTATTACCGATAATAAGAACTTTTTATATGAATGCGAAATAAAAATGCGAATAAACAAAAATTGTAGTATGATGCTCTTGTTTATGGTTACCGCAAACATATTTTTTCTCTGCGTCTACATACAGTTAAAATATACAATTAAAATATACAAATATTCATAATTATTCCCGGATTTAGATAAATGTTGGAAATATTTCAAAATCTTAATTTTATATTGAGGCTCTTGAAAATAATTACGGAAGACGCACCTGCTCATATTTTTGAAATGTTCTAATTTCTGGTAGTTGTTACTTTTTTATAGGGTTTCTCTTTTCACAAAATTTTTTATTCCTAAGAATTTAAGATAAAATCTGTCATTCCTATCATTCTCTACTGTCATAGATGAAGCTTCGATGTGCTTTCGAATTTAAATTTTTAATTTTCCTTTCCTATTCCTAATTGAGATGCTAAGTTAAAGGATTTTTTCCTTTTAAAGGACCTGTCGAATTTCTCTTAGTCGGAGAGGCAATACGAAAATAATTTTTTTTTTAGAAATAAACGTCAAAATTTTTATTCCAAAAAGTTTATACATATTTTATATATAATTTTAATTAAAAATTAAATTTTATAATAAAAACTTAACTTTTGTGCAAAATTTAATTTCTTTACAAAAACAATTTTTTTAATATTTTAATTTATAAAAAATTTTGGTTAAATATAAAATTTTCACTAAACTTTTAAAAAGTGAAAAAATAAATTTTCACTGAAATTTCTCATTTTTAGCAAAATTCAAAATTTTTATTAAAATTTTAAAAATTTTTTAAAATTTAAAATTTTACACAAATTTGAAATTTTAGTGAAATTTTTTGATTTTAGAAAATATTTTAAATTTTAATAAAAAATTTAAATTTTTGTGAAAATTTAAAATTTTTATTAAAATCTGAAATTTTTTCTAAAATATAAAAATATCAAAAAATTCAAATTTTCACCAAAATTTCTAATTTTTATCGAAATTCAAAATATTTATTAAAAATTTCAAATATTTTCTAAAATTTCAAATTTGAATTTCATTATTTTTAATGCTTGAATATTACTGTTACTGAAGGCTTGTATTTTACTGTATATTTAAGATTGATTTTCATGTATTTTTCGACTTGAATTGTAATTTAATTTAAGGGTTGAAATTAGCTTTCCAAACATTGTTATGTTCGGCTTGGCTTTTCATTGCAGTATGATGTTGAAATAAAGTCTAGTAAAAGTGTATGTCAACACTTGAAATTTGAATGTTTAGCTGGAAACCAAGAAAAATGCGTATTGGAATTTTATCAAAAATTAAAATTTTTAAAAAAAGTAAAAAAATTAAAATTTCGATGAAATAGTTCAGTATTTTTTAACAAAATATAGAACTTCCGCCATGACAATTCTTTAAATTAGCGATAATTCATACAGTGGACGTTCGTTAGTACGCTTTTTTTAAATTTGTTAGCCAAACATCACTGGCACAAAACAGTCCATTGTAGAATATTTAATGCAGCTCTACAGTTTTGAAATTTAATTTTTCGCCACCGACTACAAAACCATTCTTAAAGTGCATCCTCCATTTTTTAATTTACTACTTGAAAGGGTTTACCAATTTTTTAACGAACTCATGGAATTATATAGCAGTTACGTTTTTTTTCTTCATATATTGAATTTGAATAATCCATATTTATTTAAAATTTCAATCAACTATAATTTTTTTTTGACTTTGAATACACGCAGAGAAAAAATATGTTTGCGGTAACCATAAACAAGAGCATCATACTATTCTTATCAGATATTGTCACCATAACTAAAAAAATGTTTTATTTTTGCTTTGTGATTTTTCTATTACAGCAACCAAATATTTATCAAAATAAAATAAACTCAACAATTAACATGTTGGTGATAACAATAAATGTTTGCCACGACTATATCAGCGTTTGTGACGAATATATTGCGAAATGAAAACTTTTTTGTCATTCATATTATTGAAAATTCATAATAAAGAGCGTTCGTTCTACTGGACATTCACTGTAATTGCTTTATGTAAAGATTAATTAATCATATTAAATTTAGTTAAATATTAAATATGGAAAAAAAACCTTCGAAAAATTTACATTTTTAAGATTAAAAAAAATGTGAAATACATATTTCCGTATTTTTTTTCATACAGTTCATTTTCCCTTTAGTTTCCGTTAATTTTTAATCATTCGGTTATTTAATCTATGGAAGTGATGATGGAACATTTTAAAATCTTTTTTTTATCAATTCTAATTATAAATCATTTGTAATTAATTGAACCCAGAGGTCATATTTAATTGTTGGTATTGATAACAAAATAATGTAATTTTTTTTTGGACTAAAAACTGAAATTTTGTTAAAATATAAAAAATTTCGATTTCAATTAAAGAAATTAAAAATTATATAGATTTATATTGATCTTAAACCACGCCCACTGCAAGCAATGTAATTAAGACATTAATTATATTTTATAAAATTTCAATGGTTTTGGAATGATTAAATGTTCAAGTTTAGCTCTTTCACCATATACTTTCCAATGTCTTCAAAGAGAAACGTTTCCAGACAACCGCCTAATTTAGACTTTTCGATGAAATTTGCTGAAAATTTGCAGTGTTGAAATTAACAGCATTAATTTTAGCTGCTTCAGAGACTAAGCTAAATATATAGAAGTGTGTTAGCTCTCCCACATGT
The DNA here is from genome assembly GCA_004302925.2 of Cochliomyia hominivorax. Lineage (NCBI taxonomy): Eukaryota > Metazoa > Arthropoda > Insecta > Diptera > Calliphoridae > Cochliomyia > Cochliomyia hominivorax. The sequence goes on along the minus strand of PYHX02000413.1, from coordinate 18,442,965 downwards.
GGGACACCTCTGGAATAAATCAATAAAATGCTTCATTTAATATTGCACGTTTTTTAATTTGTATACAATGCGAAAATAGTAGACAGTAGCGAACAATTGTGTGACATGGAGGGGGAAGAAATATTTAAGTTTTTTTTTTAATAATTTGGTTTCTTCTATGCAATCAGAAATTATGGGCCCATCACATTCATAATTCATTATTAGTGTTTTGTAAACTTATTTTACAAACACGTATTAAATTAATAACACCATCATTATTAATTTCTTGCAGTGTAATATCAATAAAATTTCAATTTCTTGCGAGCAGTGTGCCAAAATATATATTATTTTTTAATTATTCTATAACTTTTGAATGGTTATAAATATATTAATGAAATTTCACGTAGTTAAAGCTGAGATATTTTAAAGTTCATTCACAAGAAAACAACCTGCTATAGGATCAGAGGCATAGTCAGTAGCCCTCCAAATAAGGTCACCTTGGATATGTTGATTTTTTTTTAATTTATTTGCCAAAAATTTAAGCATTTAGACAAAAAGACGTATATAGATTGATTAGCTCGACTTTAGATTACCCAATTACAGTAGAGTATACAATGAATTTTCCAAACTTTTCCTCCAAGTCGTTCCATACATAGAAACTTTTTAAGGTCTAAAAGTTTTTCTTTAATTCATCATCAAAAATTTCTTTTAAAGTTCTGTTCACAAGTTTAAACAAAATAAATTATTAAGTGAATAATTATTATCTCGTAGTATATTTGACATTTTCACTTTGCCAATAATTATTATAATTTTTCTGTTTTATTTTATAAATCCCCCCCATATTTCATTAATGAGTCAGTTGACTAAATAAAAATGTTTGATAATGTTTCTTTTTTTCACATTTAAATTCCATATTTTTTGAAAAATGGAATTTAAAAAAAAAGTAATAAATATACACGAGTATTTTTAATTATTATAAAAGTGAATAAAATTTAATTTTAAAAAATAAGAGCGAAAAGAATGACTAATTTTTTTTTTTGTATTTCTTACAGACAGTATTTTTTTTTTTAATTTCTATGAAATGAAAATGTCAAAGAAAAAAAAATTACATAAAATACAAACATTTATACCCGTCCCTCGTACTAAGACATAAATGAATATTATTTGTTTTAAACAATTAAAAAATTTAACTGATTAAAAAAATGATAACAATTAATTAAATAATTAATAATTAAAAGTATTTAAGTTTTTCTAATGAAACATTAATCAATGTAACAACATTCCTTCAGTCATTTTTCTGTTTAAAAAAAGGAAATTAAATTTCACTTAGTCATTCCTTGGGAAATTTTTGATTTTTTTTCTAAATAAATTTTCTTAAAAATATCTAAAATTCTAAAAATGTTATTAATTGGCAATTTATCATAATATTTTTAAAGTATTAGCAGAATAATAAAAATTTGTTTAGCTTTTTATGTGTTTTTCTTTTAATGTTTTTTGAAAAAATTTTGTATTTTGTTTGAAAATATTAAAGAAAATAATAAATAATTATATATGTAAGTGTAGTATTTATATGTAGATTTTTAAATAAAATAATTAAAAATGTATTTATTATATTTCTATTAAAAAAAATAAAGCAAAAAAAAAAAAAAAAAGAATAATTAAAATCAATTTGCAATTTATTAAATGTTTAAATTATAAATTAAGTATTTTTAATACAGAAAAACATTTTATAGTTTTTAAATTTTAAACATATTTTACATTCATATATTTAAAAAACAAACAAACAAACATACATTCAACAAATAATGTTTATTTAAATTTAATCATTAAAACAAAACAAAAAAATGTATTTTATTTTAGATCTGTTTATCATGTAAAAATTGATACAGAGGAAAAAAGAAATAAATTAATAAAAGTTGTTAATATTTTGACTAAAAAAAGATGGAAATTATTTTATTATATAAAAGGAAAGGAAAGGAAAAAAAATCCTTTACACCTCTAAATATTTAGGGGAATATCGCTTTGCTCTGCAATAATAATCCATAAATTATAAGAATAAACATTCACTCTTCCATTCGATACCAAATTCTTTGCTATATCTTATATAGTTTGGGAGTTAAGACACCTTTTAAACGTTTCTCCAAAATCGTTCACTTCGGACTTAGATACAGTTTTAATACAAAGTCCTATAACTTTATTATTTTCAAAGTTATTTTAATGAAATTCAACAATATCTCAAAATTTGACCTATAAATAAATTTTAAATGAGTCATAAACTTTAAATCGTAAATTTCTTCTTGTGGGCGTGGCATTATAAAAAGTATTTTACTATAACATAAAGGTCCAATCTCTAACCTTTCAATAGACACCAATATCTTCTAAATATCTTATTGCGTTTAGATGTTATAAGACTTTAAAGTGAAACATTTACAGAAAATCACCTGCTACTCAATTATGTTCTCCTGCTGACTCACAAACATTTTGAGAGAAATTAAAAAAAAATTAAATTAAAAAAAATTTCGGTTTTTTTTACAAAAGCTTTCATGTTTTGGTAAATTCTTGGGGTAGACTTTTGAAATTTGATATATGAATAGAAAAAAATGTTCGATTTTAATAATATTATATCTATTTTGGCCACGCCCACTTCAAACAAAGTTATTAATTCTTTAACTATAATTTTTAAAATTCTATCTGATAAGCGTGGCTTTAGTAAAAAAGTTTAAAACGTTTAAAAGTGCAATACTCACCCTTTAATTTGATACCAACATTTTTGAAAAATCTTAAATAGTTTAAAAGTTATGACACCTCAAACGTAGACTTTTCACAGCAACCGCCCACTTTTGTCCTTAATATAATTATCATAAAAATAATTATAACGTTATTATTTGCAAATATAACTGAATGAAATTTGGCAACGTGTTTAAAAATAAAATTGGCTTTCTAAATGTTAAATATTTTTTTTAATTCGTTATGTACATAAATTTTTATTCGGCCGCAAACTTTAAATCGTAAATTTCTTCCTGTGGGCGTGGCATTATAAAAATTATTTTACTATAACTTAAAGGTCCAACCTCTATCCTTTAAATTGACACCAATATCTTCTAAATATCTTATTGCGTTTAGATGTTATAAGACTTTAAAGTAAAACATTTACAGAAAATCACCTGCTACTCAATTATGTTCTCCTGCTGACTCACAAACATTTTGAGAAAATTCAAATTTCAAAAAAATCAACAAAAATTGATTAGGAAAGGGTTTTGTAAAAAGTCTCATATTTTGGTCACTGCTGGGGTTAGGGATTTGAAACTTGATATACAAAAAGAAAAAATGTTGAAGTTTAATAATATAAAATCTATTTTTGACCACGCCCACTTCTAACAACTATAAAAAGGTATTTACTATAGTTTATAAAATTACATCTAGTGGACGTGGTATTTTACTAAAAATGTTGTATATATAAAAATGTTCAACATATACCCTTTCATTTGATACCAAAATCTTTGAAATATCTTATATCGTTCGAAAGCTATGACCCCTCAAACACAGACTTTTCACAACAACCGCCCACTTTTGTCCTCAATACAGTTGTCATAAAAATACTTATAACTTTTTTAATTTCAAACGTATCTTAATGAAATTTAACAATGTATAAGAGAATGAAATTGGCTTTCTGAAATTATAAGAATTTATCCAATATGACATATACACACATTTTTATTAAGCCACAAACATTCAATCATCTGTTCTTTATTGTGGGCATGGTATTATGAAAAATATTAAACTGTCGTAAAAAGGTTGAATCTCAAACCTTTCAATTGACACCAATATCCTCTAAATGTCTTATTTGGTTTAGAAGTTATAAGGTTTAAAAGTAAAACATTTACAGAAAATCACCTGCTACTCAATTATGTTCTCCTGGTGTTGGACAAAATTTTTGAGAGAAATTTTTAAATGAAAAAATTTGTTGGAAATTTTTACAAAAATTGCTACATCTTGGTTGTTATTAGGACCACGACCTTGAAAATTTTGCAGCATAGTAGAATTGTGTAATCAAGTTTCAGCTACGCCCACTTCAAGATAAGTTATTTCGACATACAGGTCTGCTCAAAGCTGATCTTGTACAAACTCAAGATTGATCTATTCTTATCTTCAAAGATCTTTTCTAGCGTTATATTGATTTAAATAAAACAAATTTTTTTAATATATTTTTTTATAAATAATTGTTATCCAATTGTAAATTTTTATTTTTTATTTTTTTTTTTAACTTGTTTTTTTTTTTTTTGTATTTTTTTTTTATTTTTTTTTTTTTAATATTTTGTTTGAATTTATCCAACATGAATTTTATTACAACTAAATTTATTTAATTATTTGTAGCTAATTATAAATTATTAATAATACAAATTCAAAAAAAAATAATAATAATAATAAAATCATAAAAAAACGATAAAAAATATATATAAAACATAATCAGTTCAGTGTTAAAATAATAAAATGAAAACCACCCAAAATTTTATAAAAATAAAAACAATACTGTACAAACACAGTACTTTTCAAAAAATTTTCAATTTCATAATAAAAACTATTAAATTGAAAAAGTATTATAATCATTTGTTATAAAAAAATAGCTAAAAATACTTAATTTAAATTTAAATTAGAAAAACACAATAAATAACTGCCTTTTTTGATTTACCGTAAAAAGTCAATAAGTCGCTTTAAAAAAAATTGTGTTAGAAAAAAATTATAAAAAATAATGAGGTGGTGAAATTCACAAATAAAATGCAACAATAATTTTTTTTAAATTATTATCATTATTATTTATAATAAAATTAAAAAGAAAAAACAAAAACCTGATTATTTTTTAATAATTAAATACTAAAAAAAATATTCTTTTTTTCTTATTTTTTATATGTTTTTTTTATAGAAAACTTAATTAAGTACATAAATAAATTAATTAAATAATTAATATGAAAATGAAATGATTAGTTCATTTGTTTTTTTTTTTTTGTTTTCATTTCGTTTTAAGTAGCAGCCAAATGAAGTCATAAATTAAAAATGATTTAAATTAATTAAATTAGTTAATTAATTAGTTAATGATTTGTATTAAATTGTAAAAGTGAATGATTTTTTTGTTTTGTTTTGTTATTTTTGTAATTGAGAGAAGACAATTAGTTTTGTTATTCGATAGTTTTGGTTTTGTTGTAATGGCATTCTAGTAGATTGCCGGCATCTGTCTAGAAGTTATTAATTTAATTTAATAATATTTAATATATAAATAGATCTCTATATGATATTTCATTTCTTAACTAAAGCTAAAAGGGTAGTACTGCATAAAATTATATAATTTTTGTTATATGTGTGTGTTTTTTTTTTTGTATTTGTTTTCTAAAAAGATTCTTTAGTTAATAAACAGGAACTATTTTATTTCATTTATTTTTTTTTTTTTTAATTTTAATTTTTTTTTTGTTAAAATTTCAAGCATTTTTCCAATTTCCAAGGTATTTTTATTCGGTGAGGGGAGAGGGTCTAATTTGCCGTTGGGAATTTCTTAAAGGATGCAATTTGTTTTAAGGTCCTTTTTACAAAAAATTTATTTGTCTTCTTTCTAAAATTAGAAAAACAACAAAATAAAAAAAAATTAATTTTCACTTCATGTTCAATCTCTGAAAAATTGTAAACTCACCTGTACTGGATAAATAAATGCATCCGCTGTATCCTTGCCCAAAGCATTGCGGGCTATACATTTATAGGCACCCATATCTTCCCATTTCAAATCGGTTATCAATAAATCTCCCGAAGGCAATAATTTGAAACGTTGATTTTGCTCAATTAGATTACCCTCATCATTCATCCAGAATACTTCAGCTCTTGGACGGGCATGTACCTTACAGGGTAATACTACATTGGAACCCACCAAATCCAAATGCATACGTTCACTGTAGACAATGCGAGGTTTAACATGACCCATAAAAGGTTTTTCACGTACTTGCACCAAATCCTTAAGATCGGATTGAGGATAAACAATGGTAGAGGCGTAGACGGTTTTAGAGCCAGTACGTCCTACACAAGTGTAAGTGCGTGCCTCACTTAACATATGATCGATAACATGTACTGAACGCACTTTAACAATGGCACTGGCACTTGATTCAGAGATAACATTGGATTCAATGGTTTCAATCTGAAATGAGGGGAAAAGAGAGAGAGGGAGAATAAGAGATTGTGAATTATTTTGTGTTATTGTGAATGACTTTAAATATTATAGAGAATATGATAAAGGAAAGGAGAGAAAGAGAGGTAAAATTAAGAATTATTTTCTGTTATTGTGAATAATTTTAATTCGTATAAAAAATTGATAGTGGAAGGTCCAAATCAAACCCTATTTGAAGTACTTTTTGAAATGTCTACTTTGTCCTTTTTTAAGTTTTTTTATTGAAAAATTGTACTTTTATAAAGAATATTTTCAAAGTATTTAGTCCTGTTTTAGATAAGTGTTTTTCTGCACTTTTTGAAGAATAGTACTTTTATGAAGGACAATTTATTATTGAGTCCTTTTTAAGATCAGTTTGCTGTAGTGAAAAATGGTACTTTTATGCAAAATATTTATTTCGGTATTTAGTCCTTTTAAATAATATATTTTTTAAATTGTTTTTGTATTGAAAATGGTACTTTCATGAAAAGTATTTTTTTCATAATTTAGTCCTTTTTTAGATCAGTTTCCTTTTAATAATTTTGTATTGAAAATTGATACTTTTATAAAGAATTTGTGTTTCTGATTAAGACCATTTTTAATAATTCTTTTAATTTTTCCACTTACCTCTGACAAAGGAACATGACCCACAACCCACTGTATGGTGGGTATTTGAGAACCCATTACTTCACAGGATATCTCAACGGGTGAACCCAAAGTTTGTAAAATCTTGACAGGAGGAGTTTTCGTAAATTTAATCCAATCTTGACCAAATCTGGTACGAGGTTGTGACGATGAAGATGACGATGATGATTGATCAACGCCACCAGCCTCTATAGAATTATCAACATCATCAATGGGTCTGGCTTCAGAACCATAACTACTGGTGAACACCAGTAGGGCCAGTAATAAAAGATGTAAGTTCATTTTCTGCAAAGTGAAAGAGAAGAACAACATAAATGATAAGAATTTTCATAAAAAGAAAACTGGGCAATAAAGTTCATTGAACTAAATTAATTAAAGTGACATTTTAATTAATTTCTAAAATAAAAAAGAAAATTCTATGATAACAGATTTTTTTTTAATGTGATGTGATGTGATGTGACACGCATATCAACCATAAAATTTATGATTATTTTGTTTTTTTTTTTTTTGTTTTTTTGTAGAACGAACATACCTCCAAGAAACTTATCAAATTGTCTACGTGACATTCCTATTTTAACAAACTCTAAGACCAAAATGAATTGAAAATTATTTATTTCTGCCTAGAAAAAAATCACCAAAAAATTAATTTGCAAAAAACAACTACAACAAATTTCAAATGAAAAAAAAGAGAAAATAAAGCAACAGATTCCCATTGGGTATTTCTATAAAAAATTTTTGGTAGATTACGTTATGGTTCGTTCTTTGGTTCTTGGCAACAAAAAAAAAGTAAGAAAAAAAATTGAAAGAAATGAAAGAAATTGTATGACATGCAAGATTTAAATTTAATTCATACTATTTGACGACTGAATTTAAGCAGAAAAAAAAGCAACAAATAAAGGAAATGATATAAATCATTTAAATCTTTGAGTAATTTTTGTCTTTTTTGAATTTTGTTCTAGTAATTTTTAGCAAATTTTCTTAGAAACACTTGTGTTCTTCATTAAGCTATAAAATATATATAAATAAAATATAAAAGAAGAGGCTCATTAATATTGAGTTAGATGACAGCTTAACAAGATCATAAATTAACAACACCTTAGCCAACAATCCAAAATATTAATATTTGCACAAAAAACAACAAAAACAACAAAAAACACTTATACTATAAAAATAATTGTACCGCCAAAGCTTAAAGAACGACATAAGAGATTGTGGGAAATTAATCATTATAAATTAAAAAAACAAAACAAAATCCGCTCATTCTCACTCATAAACACACACACAAATACCATTATAACACTTAACGATCATACACCTTTAAATTAAAAGGGGGGGGGTTCTGCTTAAAATTATCATTTCATTTCATTTCATATAACGTTTTACTATCAGCTTAAGGAAACATGTTTCTTAATTTTTTTCATTCATGAAATTCTAGCAACATATCTAATCTTAAAAAAATCCACACACATACACACATACACACACTTTGTATGAATGTATTTGAATTTAAAAATTTCTTTAATTCCCTTGGCAAACATTATATGAGTTTCGCTGCTACAGTTAGTCATTCAATGCATGAAACGTATGCTATAATATGGGAATCAGACAAGAGAACGACACCTAAATACGTCTGGTTGACAAATCGGCAAAGATTACACCTCTATTTTATTCTATATTTAGCTTTTATTTTATTTTAAAGCATAAAAAGAAATATACAAAATATATATGTATGTCTGATTTTAAAATAAGAGAACGCACTTCTTCGAGTTCTTCGAGATCTTGCGTGTAAGATCAGCAGTAGCTGAGAAGCAGCCGTTTGCTGTCAATTAAATTTTATCACTTGGTGATTGTCACTTAAAATAGCGTTTTAAAAAAAAAAAAGACATCAATTTTCGTTACTTTGTAATGGATGAACGATATTTATAGAAGAAGAAAAAAGAGTTTTAATTTTTAAAGGAAAAAAAAACATGCATGATAATTGTAAGTGATCATGAAAATTTAATGATAATTTGGAAGATAAAAAGAATTAATTAAACTGAAGAAATAAATTTTATAAAAAATGATTAAACTTATTAAATATAAACAATTATTATTTGATAAAGAGATCATATTCCGTCTGAGAGATCGTGAGAGAAATCCAATTTAAAATTGTATCATTTAATTTTACTTCGAGTCATTGTTCACATAGAAAACTTCTTGGAGATCCATATATTTTGATTCCTGATTGAAAATTGTCTAAAAATTTAATTTGGAAAATTTCCAAATTTTGAAAATAAATTTTGTCAGTCAGATAAGATTAATACTGATTGTTATAAAAATCACCCATTTGAACGAAACTGAAATGATTTGATTTCATTAAACAGATCTTCAAATATATAACGCTCTTGTTAGATTAAAAGAAAACTGCTTTTTTAGGTATATAATTCCAATACGAATATGTGAATTTAAAGAAGATCTATCAATACCAAAAAATCTATATATTTGAACTTAATACATTTTGTCATTATGATTTTATTTTGTCCAACCAGATGTCCGTCTTGTTACATTTCCCTTTTAGCGAACAAGAAAAATTTAGGCAATTTAAACGTGTTGCCTTTTTTAAGATTCACTTGTCCGAAAAATTATTTTTATAATACAAAAAATATATATTAAATTGAAGAAGACATATCAACAATTAAAATTTTATATTTTTGAAGTTAATACTTTTTTACTATTACCATTTGATTGTGTACGTTCTATTGTCAGTCTTGCTAAATTTTTCTTATTGTTCCAAAAATATTAGTACTTTTTTATGATTAAAATATATGAATTTTCCGATAACATAGTAATAATTCGAATATATATTTTTTATTTTATATATTAATGCCATTATTATTTCAGGGAGTCTGTCCAATTGTCTGTCTTGTTAAAGTTTTAGAAAAAAAAAACATAATTACAAAATAACGTGAGAGATTTTCTTGAAATATGATTTTAATTATAGCAAAAATTATAAATGAATTAAAAGAAAATAGAGTAACAGTTTAATAACAAATTTCTTAACTTAATACATTTTTGCCACGGCCATTTTATGGTGTCTGAGTAACAAAATTTTTTTTAGCATAAAACTAATTACAAAATAACGTGTTACTTGGTTTCAGACTGATCTCCTGGATACATCATTTTAATGTTTATAATACGAATATATGAATTGAAAGGAGACATAACATTAATCTAATATATAATATTGAGTTTAATACATTTTTGTCATTATCACATTATAGCGTCTGTCCGGATGTCTGTCTTACAAAAATTTTTAAGAACATTTTATTTCAAAAAGAATGTAACTTTGTTTCTGAACGATTTTCTTGGGATATAATTTTTATTATTTTACAATTTTTTAAAAGAATTTTAAGAAAACATATTAATAATTTAAATATATGTTTTTGAAGTTAATACATTTTGACCTTTATCATTTTATGGTGTCTGTCCGGATGTCTGGCTTGCTAAATTTTTTTGGAAAAATCCTGTTTTTAAATTTTGTTTAAAACCGATTTTTGGGATATATAATTTTGATTCTTTTAAAAATTATACATGAATTTAAAGAAAACTTTTTAATATTAAAAATATACAATTTTAAACTTAATGTAGTTATGCCATTATCATTTTAGGGTGTCTGTCCAGATGTCCGCATTTGTTTATTTTGTTTAAATAAGTTAAAAAAGCATAAATCACATGATTATGACAAAAGGATTTTAAATAATATATTTAAAAAAAGAGTGAAATATTAACCTCATTTTTTATAATAAATTATAATTTTTTTTGTATATTTAATAAATTTCTAGATTAAAAATTATGATTATAAAAATCATATTGTTCTATTTTTTTTTATAAATAGAAAATAAGTTTTAAAATTAATTTAAATAATTATAAATAAAATAAAAATTATAAAAAAAAACTTGTTCCAATTGAGGAACAACTGCTAAGTAAATAATTAATTATCAATGACAAAAAAGCCTAAAGAATCTTTTTCGAAGATTGAAGATATTTTCATATTATTTTTACAAATTTTAAAATTCTAACAAGTTTTTTAAAAAATATATATTAATATCTTTTATAGGAAAGTTTAAATAAACATTGGTGTGTGTGTTTGATTTTCTTAACAAAAAACATCACGTGCTATAATTTATTAAAACATTAAAATTCATCAAAAAAATACAACAAAAATAACATAAAATAGAAAATAAAATTAAAGTAAAATAGAAAGAAATAATAATAAACAAAATTTCATTAGATTGTGAAATTAACTTTAATCTGTGAATGATTAAAATACATAAAACTGGTAGATTAAAATTTTAAGAAAAAACTAACTTAATTAAATTATTTAATTGAAAATAAAATCAAACTTACATTAATTTTCTTTCTTCGACGTTTTCTACGTGGATTATGAATGATTGTAAATTATTTTAAAACTTTTTATCAAAAAAAGTCGCTTTTTTTCTTCTTCTCTTTTTCAGGGGTGAAATATTAATTAAACAAATTAAAATTTGTTTAACTTTTTTTATAAAAAAAATTTCTTGTAATACTTTTACGTATGAAAACGTCAAAAGGAAGTTTTTTTTGACGTTTCTCTCTAACGTTTATAGCAAGTGGTTATAGCAAATCTTTTTTTATTTAATTAATTTGAAACGCCTTTTATGGAGTTCTCTTTATATTATTTCACTTTATTTTACGTTTTGTTTTAAGATTATTTTTCTTCCTTTTCTTTCTTCTTTTTTGTAAAATTTTTGTTGGTTTTATAATCCCGTTCTTAAATTTCAGAGTTTGGTGACGGGGTTTTCTAATTAGCAGCAGCAGTTTGAATATTTTATTGTTGTTGTTGTTGTTAATTTTAAGTAAAAATTAATAAATAATTTATGTTTTTTTTCTAATTAATTTCTCTTTGTGTTACGTTATAAAAGAGTTCAGTAATTGTAAATTATTGTGAGTCCTCGTGGGAGCGTTATTTTGATTAAAGATCAATAATAAATAATTTAGCACTGACATAGGTCCTCTAAAGGTCTCCGTTTTGGAAAAGTTTCTTTTCAATGAGGGCGGAATTTTGCTGATTATTTTTTAGCGTTTAGTTAAAAATATTTAGAATTCGCAATTTTGCTGATTTTTTTATATTTATTTATATATTTATATATTTTAAAGATGATTAATTTTTTTTTATTTTTATAAAAATAAAATTTTTTCAAAATTTATTTTATTTGAATTGGAATGTTTTTTTGTTGCTAAGAATGTTTTTCTTTTTAATTTCAAATAATAATTTTTTACTATTTTTTAATTTTATAAAAAATCTCTTTTTTTATTATTTTATAAAATTTTAATACAAAAATACTTTTTATATATTTTTGTTTTTTCCAAGTTTTTTTTTGTGGATTTTTTAAAATAGTTTGTTTTTTAATTAAGTTTTTATGAAAATAATTTTTAAAACATTTTAAAGTTTATATTTTTGTAAAAATTGTGTAAATTTCTTTAAATTGATTTTAGTCTCACTTTGACACAAATTGGGTTCTTTAAACCAGTTAATAGACATTACAGTTAAAGTTATTTATTAACAATTTTTCTGTATATAAAAAAAACTATAATACAGTAGTATAGAGCGTAGTAGAGTCTTTTTAATTGTTATTCTTTCTCTTTTATTTTATTCATTAATTCTTTTGTAACGATCTAGATTTTATCACGCACGTTTTAAACGCAAAATTTTCATTTATAATTATTGTAATTAATGGTTTTTTTCGGGGTATAAACGAGGAGCAGACAAGAAGAGCCTATAATTGAAGAGTTTACTCTTTTTCTTTCAATTTCTTGAGATGTTAAGCCAGTCGGGACTGAAACAGAACTGATCACAATTCAATAAATTCAAGCATTTTATACAAACTGTGGTGTCTTCTCTCATAGAAAAAAATACAAAAAAAATGTTTATTAAAATGACTGAGAGAAAATACTCTTCGATATGTAAGTGAGTGTGTAGTTTTCTCATTGCACTCATTCACAAAAACAACAAACATTAATGTTTGAGTGTGATTATCAAACTCTTTATGCTCAATTATCTCTTGTGTTTAAAAAGTTTGCTGTGATTTCGGCATGTCACTGTTAGGAAAATATTTATATTTGAGATCAATAAATCGATCGGCTAAAGATTGATCGATGAATGAATGGATAGATAGAACGATCGTTTGGTTGGTTGGTTGTTTAGTATTCGAGATAATTTATTGATGATATTTTTCTTTGAGTATTACTTATGTAAATGTAATTTTTAAGCCGTTGTAATTTATAACGATCGTTTTTATAATGTAATATTTTAATGAATTTTTGTTACACAAAATATTCATATAATTTCTAATTGTTTGACTTTTAAAGAAAATTTATTACATGTTATTACTTTAATTAATTCAATTAATAAGGTTTCGTAATAGCGATCATAATTTAACGCAACTTAACGATGTGTTTTACGAGGTGTATGTGTTTTTTATATCATTAACGATCTCAAATATTAGCGAAATTTTGTAGAAAAAAGCCGAAACAAATAGAACGTAAAAGAATTATTTATATAAACTAAAAGATGTAAAAAATTTAAAATAAAAATGATCACAAAATATTTGAAATTTTTTAATGATTTTTAAATATTTTAAAGATCCTCTCTTTGATTTTCAATGTAGGATTTTTATCAAAATTCTTATTTTATTTAAAATCAAAAATTTTTAAATTAATTTTTCTTAAGGATCTCTTACTCCTTTTTTATTCTGATGAAGATCACCAAAATTTTTATTTAATTAAATCGCATAAGGAGTGATTAAGATACATTTATGATGAAGAAAATTAAATCACTTAATTTATTTTTTTTATTTATTTGATTAAATTATTTTTACAATTTACGAAAGAAAATATTTTTTTTAAGATTAAATCACTAGTGATGAAATGTTAAACCTTTTTTCGGAAACCCTTCCATTAACGTTTTTAAAATTACTTTCTGTCACTTTGCTTACCGTTTTAAATCGACCACACTTTTTGGCACCTTTTTTGAGCTTTTAAATTTTCTTTTAATAAGAGCCCAAAATCTCACCACTGACAGAAATTAACTCCAGCAGTTTGGAGGTACAAATATCACATTATTGTCCTTTTAGCTCCATACTGACAGAAATATGGGTAAAAAATAAGTAGAAAAATTATGAAGTCTAGTTATATAAATGTTCAGTATTTTTAGAGTCCATAGTAACAAATAGTCCAAAATTTTTCCGACAAATCTGCCAAATTATACTTTCATCCTTCATTATGCATCAATAATATTTGTTAGAAAACTTGATTTCAATTTCTAATTTTTAAACAGGTTTCTTGGCAGTAACTTGTTAAGTCTTGTATGTTTTTAAACCTGCATGAACTTTAATTTTTCATACCAAATATTTCGAGCTCTAAACTAAACTGGCTGCTTTACCTACCGGGTTGTAAAGAGCTCTTTTTCTTTATAACATTGGACAAAGTTTGGCGACACACTTCTGAATGCTTAGGTAACTTTTTGTAGGACCAAGTTTGTTTTTTTCGAAAATAATTAATAATTTTAGTAAGCACTTTTTTTAGATCACTGATTTTAATCAGATTAACAATATATTCATTTCTTTGATATTAAACATTTTAACTGAAAAATGAGTGTTTAGAATTTTTTGAACTTACTCCTTAAAGCTTTTAAATGTTCATACACATAAAGAAAAAAATTAATACTAAAATATTTGTTTATTGATCTTTAAATATTTTTAAGTTTAAGTAAAAAAATATAATTTTAAAGAAAATCAGAATTTTAGAAAAAATTTCATATTGAAAATCAAGAGAGGATGATTTTCAAAAAATTTGATTTTCTTTAAAATCATATATATATTTTTTTTTTCCTTAAGAAATGAATTTTAAAAATAACAAAACTTTTCTGAAGGATCCTTAATTGATTTTTTTTTCTTTTTTTTAATGAAGATCACTAAAGTTTTTACTTAATAAAATCTCTTAAATGTTCACATAACAGACATAAAATAAAAAAGCCAATAAAATAAATCCATTAGATACACAAAAAAATCACCACCAGATTTAAATTAATTTTAACCATAAAAATAAAAAATAAAAAATACCAAAAACAAGATCATGTTTTAAAAAAATCAGTGTATTTTGAAACAATGTTGCAAAGAATTGATAAAAATGAAAATGAATGAATGAATGAATGACAAAAACATAATACCTGATTATCAAATAAGTTATTGTTGCAAATTCACCAAACAAAAAACAACACCAAAAAAAGGAACCAATAAAGATTTATCTTGTTTGAGAGCAAAAACGGAATGAAGATCAGTTGTCTTTTTTTTTGTATTTTTTTTTTGTTCCTATATTTCGTTTGTATCTTCTTAACCACCAACAACCGGCAAACTTGTGTGAAACAATGATACTTGATTTCTTCAAATAAATACAATTTTTCAAACTGACGATTTTTATATATATTTTTTGCTAAAATCAATTGATATTTTTATAATACTAGATTATATTATATATTAAAAAAGTTTCTATGTATTTGTATATATAAATAGGTATTTATTAAGTTTAAATCTGTATTAAATAAGTATATGGTATAAATATGTATTAATTATCTTTTTTTTTTGTAATTTTAATGGCAAATATTCCCGTCATATCGTTCTCAGTCAAACAAACGTTCGTTATTTTAAATGCCTAATGGGCAGTGTCGATCGTAAATGTTTGAAATTAAAAATTAAACTGAATTGATGGGGCCAGCGATTCCTAGAGAAATTTTTATAGTTTTTAAATTGTATTAATTTATCACTGAACGATCGTTAGTACTACAATCGTGTGACGATTTGATTTAAAAATATTTCTTATTCGGAACAAAAATTTCGATAAGGTTCTCTCTATGTTTATGAAAACATATTCAACTTTTTGAAATTTGACGAGGTTAGCGCCCTCAATGACTCATAGTAGACGAATCTGATAAAGAGATAAGTTCGTTCGAAATTATGTTAGTGTGTTTTTGAATAAATTAACGTAATAATTATAACAAAATTTTGGTCTCAATTACGTTTTGAATGATATATAATTTATATTAAATATATATTTCTTATCCTCAAAAAAAAACAAACACTTATTTTCTCTTGTGAGCCGAAATCTTTAATGAGATAAGTAGATCGTTTTCAAGCACAAGAAGAAGATCAAGCGATCTGTGTAGGACAAATTTCATTGACCAATAAAGAAGTGAGTTCTTATGGACAGACAGATGCATGAATATATATGATTTATGGGGTCTTGGTGTTACACATGGAATGACAAAGGTAACACACCCTTTTCACCGCTTGTGGTAGTGGAAGGTATAATAATAGACAAAAGTTTTTGTCTGAATTTCAAGGTTGTCCCAGATATATATGGCTGGACTGATTTTTCTGGTTTTTAGTAGCACATCTTGTCTAATGCTACAAAATTCGGTTTGTGATTGTGATCGTGGGATTTTTTCCTATAGGAGGACATGACTAAATTAGCTGAGATTTTTTACTTTATGGAGTTTTAGATAACATCTTCTTGGCGTTGCCGAAACGCTTGTAAGCTTTTTTGTAATTGAGACCATGTTAACAATAGATCATGAGATCGCTCATATTTAGAAAAATATATTTTTTCCAAAGTTTTTTTTTATAATTTATTAAAAACCATTTAACAACTGTTGTCCCACACTGTTATCATGCAGTTGTATGGTATGAGCACAGGTATGTTGTAAATGTTGTAAACACATGATCCCTACAGTGGGTTAAAATGTTGGTAACATAAAATATTGTAGAATAAATTAAAGAGATATTTAAAAAATAGGAAAAAAATATTTTAAAAAATCTTTATTAAGTGTGATCTAACCAAAATTCCCGAAGTCATTTGTTGCCGTTTGAATTTAAAACTAAATCACAAGGGACTACAATCTATCAATCAATTAAAAAATGGTCAGAAAATGTTTGAGTAGAAACGAACCCATAATATTCATCGCGTATTTAAAACAACAATCAAAAACAGTTTGGAAAACAGTGGATGGGTATCGATGGCATAACCATCTTATAGTCAAGAACTTGTTCCTTCTGACTAACTTTTCTGTCGGCAAAGACAAAGTATGATTTGAAGTCACATGCTACCAAAAAGATGGGAAATAGCAGGAACTAATTTGAACTATATCTTAGGAACAGTGGTTCGAATGAACTAATAATCTCATTTAATCTTTGAATATATCTTCACGACAAGGTTTAAACATTTTATAATTAGTCGGTCACGATTTCGAAACTAAGACGGATACTGTTTTAAAGACTTTTATTTTTTTATATTTTCTTTAATAAAATTTATTCTAAATAAAAATATTAAATTTTTATAATTTTCGAAATTATTTAACTTTCTGTTTAACCTCTAAGTCAATTTCAATTAATCCTTGTATTATCTAGGTTATGGAAAAATCCCTTTTTGTGACTCACTGTATTATGATATAGTATTTAATTCATTTTTATTTCTACTTAGACTCATTTAAAAAGTTTATTAAAAGTTGCCAGTGTGTCTGCCACATATATCTATCCATCCATCTACCCATATATATATATATATAAATATAGATATATATTTTTTAATATTTCATATATACAAGATTCAATGTGGATCGTGTATTATTTTCTCGTGAATGAGTTGAGTTGAGCCAGAATGAATAGTTGCAGGCTGGCAGGCAAGAGCACAGGCAACCAGTCAACCTCATAGTTGGTTGGTTTAGTCGTTAGTTTGTCTGGTTCGTGTATATTTATATATGTATATTTGAATCTGTGTAGTCGGCACTTTTGTTGAACGATGATTAATATTGGCAATATATGTAGTAAGAGATTGTTCTGTATTGTATTAAATCGTATTGCTTTTTTAGCTTTAGAAAGATACAAAACTACAGAGAAGATACATTTTTACATTCATATAAATGTATCTGAATGTATTTATTCGTATCCAAGTAATTCTAAAATGTTACGACAATTGTACACGAGTATTAAATTTTTTTTGTTTAGTTGTCTTCTTCTTGTAATTTTATATACTTGTAGAGAAAAAATATATATTACATATAGATTCTGATTCTGATTCTGATTTTTTTTTGAGTTCTCATACCCCACCGATAGTGTAAGTTTTTTTGCTCTCTTATTTTTTTAATTAACAGAGAAATCACATGAGATAAATTTAAACGATCGTGGCAGACAAACTGGCATTCGATTTTTTAACGTAACTGTAACCCAATAAACATTTGAATTTTAATACATTTTTATTACAGAGAAATTTTAAATTTGGGTTTAATTTTTTATTACTTTTATTAGCATTACTTTTCCTTTAAAAGTAATGCTAAGGGTAATGAACAAAATATAACTAAAAAACAACATTTTGAAATACATTTAGACTCACTTTGGTTTTTGATTTAAAAATATTTCTTTAAGTTCATCGATTACTTTTCCTTTTTAAGTAATGTTAAAAGTAATGATCTATAATTTCATAACTCTGTGAGATAGAACATTTTTTTGATTTTTTTA
The DNA here is from genome assembly GCA_004302925.2 of Cochliomyia hominivorax. NCBI lineage: Eukaryota > Metazoa > Arthropoda > Insecta > Diptera > Calliphoridae > Cochliomyia > Cochliomyia hominivorax. The sequence continues at coordinate 18,424,575 of PYHX02000413.1, read as the reverse complement.
TCGTTATATAAAAATTTGCTGGGTATAATTTTCATATTATAAATCCATTTATAATTACAATTACCCATATATACACATATATATTACCAATATATACATGTGCACATATATATATTTATGTTTGTAAATTTGTTAACGATCATTCAGTTAAATACATGAATATCTTGGTATATATTATACATTTTATAATATGGTTGATTTTATAATTTTATAATTGTCGGTTTTTGTGAATATCAACGGAAAGAACCTTGTACCCCCGACATGATATATTCCCTCTTTTTATAGAATTTGACGTTTACAATTAATTGCATTTGTTACGTTTGCAATGCAGAACTTTTTGTTGGATCATGATTTGTTATAGATTTTTTTGTCTAAAAATTTAACATTTTCTTTAAAAATCGGATGCAGGTGGATCAGAGAGAATTAAGGAGAATCAGTTTTATTTTTAAAAATGATGTTTGCGATAAATATAAAAATGACATTAATCAAAAGAAATTGTTTTTCGATTTTGAAAATAAAAGATTATTGAAAGATCTTTAATTGAAATGGAAGGAAATTAAATTAATTGAAAAGTAATTAAATATATATTCGACTGAAATTCTATAAATACTATAATATCGAGACTTTTGTGATGAAGTCTAATAATCTTGCTTCATTTAAAAAGAAATAGCTCCAATTCGATTAACTTGTAAATGAAGAAAACCTCGGTCAACCGAATATTTCTTGGAAGATGAAAACTTTAAAGATTATTTTTATACGGTATAAGAATACCAATTTTCTATGGGAGTAAAAAAACAAGTCCGGCATACAACGCCGGAGCTGAATATCTATAAAGCTAAAATTAGCTCTGAATTTAAAAGACTGTGACTTCTGGTCGAGCGGAATGATCTCCCAAGGAGGAAGAGTACACATAATCCGAGTTCCTGGAACTAATGAGCTTTTAAGATACAACTGAGAAGGCAAATAATATAGCAACCATTGCTATAGAGCTCTATGATATAAGCCGGCGAAACGAAACAATTGCCAGGATTATAAAGATACTTTGAGGAGACCCAGATGAGAGGAAAACTATGAGTATTTTAAAATTGCACAAAAATGAGCTGAGTAAGGCACTCTTACAATGCATTGGAGCAGCCGATGACATTGAATGCACGGCACGTGCGAAAAACATTGAAAAGATGGAACACTTTCTTTGTCATTGTCCAGCCTTCACAATTTCGAGATCCCAGAATTGTACGGATGACACCTTAACAGACATAAACCATTGAAGAAGTATGGAACGCTTTTCCATGCTGGGAGCGCACAATAAGTCGAAATAATGACTTAGATGTATGCCAATGGGCATGAGAGATCCTTGTGGTATTGGGATTTTCTGTTCAACATAACCTAAATTTATGTCGTAAAATAAGTTGCCTTTAGCAAATACAATTAATTGGAATTATATAGTTATTAGATGATGTCTCTCTTGGTAATTTTTACTCTAGAAAAAAAAACCATCAAGTCATACACAACTACCGTGACCACCAAAGTAAATATTCACTTTATAATGACAATCACTCAAAGTTGGTAAATAAAAAATAATTGAATGACATGAAATGAAATGTAATGATTGAATTGAATTCAATATTGAGTTCAATACAACAATTTTTAAAAACTAATGATGCAAAAATACTACAAAAAATAATAAAGAAAAAGTGACAAAAAAATGCGACGCGCCACTATTAAACCTGTAGACTCAAGTGTTTAAGTATTTTAAAGCTTTTATTTGTTGTTTGGTTTAACAATTTCTGCTACATAATGAAAAAAAATACTGAAAAAACGTAAAAATATAAAACCAGAGTATGGAAAAACTTGGAGCAAAATTTTTATTTTCAAATGATTTTAATTTTTAATCTTCTTTTGCAGAGATTAAAAAGATAAAAAAATAACATTTTTATATTTATTTTACTCTTCTTTCAGTTAAGAATAAAGAAAGAAAGAGGACTATTTTTAACTCGATCAAAAATGCGAAATGGTTTAAAAGAAAACAAAAAATGTGCTTGTACACAAACAAATTTCTTGCCGCAATAAAACTTATTGTTGTTGTTTTATTTTAAAAGACTTAATAACAAAATCATACAAAAATTCGTATATCAAAAGTAAACATATCTTTGTATGTGAGTACCATTCAAAAGCTGTAAACATGCAAACACGACTTCAAAATAGTTTGTGCGAATTGTTCATTTTTAAACTCTTTTTTTGGATTTCACTCTTTATTTATATTTTTGTTTTTTGAATCTTATATTTTTTTGGTTAATTTAAAAAAAAATCTTTTTGAAGAGAGTTAAGAAAATAAAACTCTTTTTTTAATTGAATTTGAACTCTTTGAAAGATCCGATCTTACGAAGAATAAAAAAAGAGTCGAAACCTGTACCTTGTATAATACAATTTTTGCATAAATTCAATATTAAATAAAATGTTATATTTTTCATTATAAAATTTTACTTTTAAATTGCATCATCTTTTAATAAATTTGAAAAACGGAACAGAAAGAAAGAATAAAAATACTTGATAAATGCAGACACGATTTTTTGAAAAAATATATATTTATATTGACACTAAAAAGAATGTAAATTGAATTAAACTATTTCAAAAAAAAAAAACGTGAATTTTTTTATAGAATAAAATAATATGAAACTCAAAACTAAATTGGGTGAAGGCTTTTTTGTATAAAATTTAGTTGCAAAAAAAAATTATTAAAAATTTCAAATATTTTTTATTTAATACAAAATTTAATTTTTTATGCGGTAATTTTAGACATCAGGAAGTCATGAATGAATGACGGACTGAATGGCTGACTAACTTACTAATTGTCTAACTAAGAGTGTGACTGAATTGTGTGAATTAGATTTTTTCTGTTTTATTGTTCCGTATTTTATTCAAGATTAATTGAGATGTTCTAAATCGTATAAAGACTTTAAATTAATTGAATAAAAAATGAAATATTTAAGAATATCAAAAATGACTTTAAAATACCCTACATCTATGGAATCTCTCTCTCTCGTGATCTTTTCAAAAATACAGACTGAATTTCTCGAAAAAAATTTAGGTTCATTAGATCAGGGAGTTATCGATCTTTTGCTCATTTTTTAGATTTTTTTTATTAAAAGTACGTTTTGGAGTTTAAAGGAAATATGATCTTTTTGAAAATGATTTCAATGGATTCCCTGACTCTTTTTTTTAATCGATCTTCAGCTTGTTGTTTTTTTAATTAATAAAGCAACACATGTAATGATCCTCTTAAGTAATTTTTCATAATTTGTTTAGCATAGACATAAACCCACAAGATTTTTTAGATTCATTAGGCTTTTTATAGATCCATTGATCTTTAAATTTATTAAATTTCTTTTGAAACCAAATTTTTAGTATGGACCGAATTTCATGAAATTTTGAAATTATTGATTTTGTAAAAAAGAGTCTTATTTAAGAGTTATGATTCATTATGATTAAATTTTAATAGAAGTCCTAAATCAATATGAAATGAACGGTTTTCAGAACTTTTTTTAATTTTAAAAGGGAAATGAGTCTTGTATAATAGTTATGGTTCAATGTAGATCGACCTTAATGATCATTTTTTTTTTTTCATTTCAAGGCGCATTATGGAGTCTATAGAAGTAATGATCTATTAGAAAATGATTTTTAAACTCCCGATTGATCTTCAGAAAAATCGATTTTAGGGAACAAATGGAACGATCCTCTAAAGTAGTTTTTTGTAATGTGTTTAGTACAGTCAGAACTTCAAAGCATTTTTTAGAGACTTCAATTGATCTCTAATTTTCTGCAGAATTTTTTCGTTTTTGGAGAGTTTTGGAAACTCATGACTATTAAAAAGAGATTTTTATACGTCCGTTTTAAATGGGAGTCAAGTCTTGTTATCATATTTGGGAGCTACGGTCCATTGTAAACTGATCTTAAAGCAAATTTTTTCTAAATCTTTAAAATTTTAATACATTTTCGAAATTTGTTTTGTATCTATGATTTATATATCGATCCTCATGAACATTTTTTCCAGATTAATAAATTTTAAAGAGATTGAGAAAATGGATCTTATATAGTATCTATGGCCCATTATAAACTTTTCCTTATGAAAATTTTCCGAAATTGTTTATTCTAAAGTAGTTTTTGAGATGTACAATATTCGAGACATTTTTCTTTAGAAGAGAAATATATGATTTTGGGATATTGTAATGGATAATGATCTCTAAGTTTATTTATATTAAAGCTAATTTAGAATTAAGGTCTTGTAGGGGAGCTATAAACTTAAGACGGATAGTTTTGCTTCAAATTTATATGTGATTTTTGAAAGCTGCTGTCAATTATATACCGATCTTTCTGATATTCACTTCAAAGTCATTGTAGGAAGAGAGCTTTGATTTTCCTTCATGGAATCTATACGTTTTTGAGCCAAAATTCACAAGTATCGGATGTCATCAAGGACGGAAAAGAACTCAAACATAGAACTATATTTCCAGCTATTATATATACATAATAACCTAACCTTTTCTCATGGTGTAGGGTACTTAAAAATATCACTATTTGATACATTAACAACAATTTATTTCACCTAAAAGGTGAAATTTATATTTCTCTTATTAACATTCCCACATTTACAACAAATATCATGTATCTCACAGCTTCCTGAATAATTATTATTTTCTCTATATTAACGCTCACCATAAAAACTATTATAATCTGTACAAGGAAATAGTAAAAAAAGATCATGATTTTTATTTTTATTATTATTTTTTTTTCAAAAATGATGATCTATAAAATTTACAAATTTATTTCATTATAAAAAAAATTGCAACTTTTCCTTGTTCATTTATTATTTTCTCTTTTTCTTTAAGTGTAAATTTATTATTTAACCCCAAATCCAAAAAAAAAAAAAAACAGCAACAAAAAATTAAATATCATCCGCTTCATAAAATCTTATAAAATATCATGCAGTTGATCAGTTAAATTCTTAACCAGAAACAAAAGATGTGAAATAAAATTAAATACGAATGAAAAAAAAAACGTTTGCAAAACCGGCCTAAACAAACCGTCAATGACAAATTTATTAAAATTTAATTTCATTTTAACAGTTGATACGATCTGAAATATCTGAAATACATGCATGAAAAACTTTTAAATGCCAGCGATCTGTAAAATGACTGAACGATCGAACACATGATCATAACCAAAACGAAAAAAAAACGAGATACAAATTATTGGGTTGTGGGAAAAGTATATCAATTTTAATATTTTACAGGACTGTGACATAACAACGAAAGTACTTTTAAAACGACCCAATATTTTTGCAAAAAATTATATTAGTGATGTAAATTTGTACGGTTACTTTTTTATTAAAACAAAATGATCTGATTCTAGAAAATAAAAATACGAATATTTTTTTATAAATTTTCGAGACAAATAAATTTTAACGTAAATTTTTGAAAAAAAAAGAAAATTGAAGGAAATTTTTTAATAAGAAAATTTAAATTTAAAGAACATTTTTCTATTTGAAAAAATTAAAAATAAATTTAAAAAGAAAATGAAAATTTAAGGAAATTTTCCATAAAAAGAAAATTTAAGGAAAATTTTCCATAAAAAGAAAATTTAAAGAAAATTTTTCTATAAAAAGAAAATTTAAAGAAAATTTTTCTATAATAAGAAAATTTAAGCAAAATTTTCTATAAGAATAGAATTTAAGTAAAATTTTCTTATAAAAAGAAATTTAAGTAAAATTTTCTTATAAAAAGAAAATTTAAGTAAAATTTTCTTATAAAAAGAAAATTTAAGTAAAATTTTCTTATAAAAAGAAAATTTATGTAAAATTTTCTTATAAAAGAAAATTTAAGTAAAATTTTCTATAAAAAGAAAATTTAATAAAAATTTTCTATAAAAAAAATTTAAGTAAAATTTTCTATTAAAAGAAAATTTAAGTAAAATTTTCTATAGAAAGAAAATTTAAGTAAAATTTTCTATAAAAAGAAAATTTAAGTAAAATTTTCTATAAAAAGAAAATTTAAGTAAAATTTTCTATAAAAAGAAAATTTAAGTAAAATTTTCTATAAAAAGAAAATTTAAGTAAAATTTTCTATAAAAAGAAAAATTAAGTAAAATTTTTAAGGAAAATTTTCTGTAATTTAAGAAAAATTTTTAAGGAAAATTTTCTATAAAAAATTTAAGGAAAATTTTCTATAAAAAATTTAAGGAAAATTTTCTATAAAAAATTTAAGGAAAATTTTCTATAAAAAATTTAAGGAAAATTTTCTATAAAAAATTTAAGGAAAATTTTCTATAAAAAATTTAAGGAAAATTTTCTATAAAAAATTTAAGGAAAATTTTCTATAAAAATTTAAGGAAAATTTTTATAAAAAATTTAAGGAAAATTTTCTATAAAAAATTTAAGGAAAATTTCTAAAAAAATTTAAGGAAAATTTTCTATAAAAAATTTAAGAAAAATTTTCTATAAAAAATTTAAGAAAAATTTTCTATAAAAAATTTAAGAAAATTTTCTATAAAAAATTTAAGAAAAATTTTCTATAAAAATTTAAGAAAAATTTTCTATAAAAAATTTAAGAAAATTTTCTATAAAAATTTAAGAAAAATTTTCTATAAAAAATTTAAGAAAAATTTTCTATAAAAAATTTAAGAAAATTTTCTATAAAAAATTTAAGGAAAATTTTCTATAAAAAATTTAAGAAAAATAAATAATAAATTTAAGGAAAATTTTCTATAAAAAGAAAATGTAAATAATATTTTCTGTAAGAGGAAAATTTAAAAAATTATAAAATGAAATTTTCACCAAAATTTTTCTATAAAATAAAATTTTACCAAAAAAATTCAAATCTAAAAAATTTATTCAATAATGAAAATTTAACGAAAAAAAGTATGAAAAGAATATTTAACGAAATTTCGAACATTTTCCATTTCCTTTTTTCCAAAAGTTTTACATTTTCTGAAATCCCAGGAACAATATTGAAATATATTTAAAAATTTTCGTTACAACAATAATTTTCAATATTTTTGTTGTATTTTTTTCTTTTGGATTTAAGTAACAGCTTTAGCTTACCTGCGATTGGTCAGGTTGAATGTTGAACAAAAATAAAATTCATAAAAGTATTAACACTCATTCACTCACACTTTACACATGTATATGTGAATTGTGTTAGAGGGTGATTGCACGTGTGAGTGTGTTGGTTATGGATTTAAATCTGAATGTCACTTTTAAACGCATTTAAATTAATTTTGATATAAAATTTTACTGTTTTACGGTACGAGAGAAGTTTTAAAATATTTCTTTTTGTATGATTTTTAGGTGCGATGCATATTTTATGGATTCACGTGCTTTTTTGTTGTATTTAGTTACATTTGCCGGTATGATTACGTGATAAAATTCATGTAAGAAAAAAAGACCGAAATATGAAAGTTCTAACGTTTTATTGTATCTCTGCCGTTCAAAAATTTCATTTCATTTGTCATTTATTGTTGTTGTCGTTGTTTTCTATGATTCATTTTGGTATCTAAGCAAATATGCATTAAAGTGTGTGTAAGTATGTAAGTAAGTAAATATGTTTTCCTGTTAGTTTTTTCCGTTTGTCTGTCTGTCTATCTTTCGGCTTGTCGCTCATTATGTTTATAGATATTTTTCTTACCGTTCATCCAATATTTTTCTTTCTTTATTTTTTACAATAATTTACAACACTCATTGTAAGTATTTATGTTCGGATAGAGATACTTCTCAAATAGAAGTTGTTCGATTCGTTACTTGTGTAGGAGAGCAGGCGGAAAAGAGTTTTAAAGGAAAAAATTATGTAAAAAAAACAAACAAGAAAAATTGTGTTGTCTGAGACCAAAAAACCCCAGATATCTTCTCTATACGATATCAAAAATAAGATCAACCCAAATGACGCTGTTTGGGTTCACATATAAAAATATTTAACCAGAATGATTTCAATAAATTGAGAAAGATTGGAAGCGACAAGAAACCAACAGCAAATTTTAGACAAATACTTAAGACATTATCACAAAGAAACATTTTGCCAAGGACCTTGAGAGGAACTATATAAAAAATTACAATTCCTTCCCTGGACAGAAGTGTTATCCAGAAAAATTTGCCATAAATATTCATTACATTTTAAAAATTTATTTTTTTATTAAAAAATTTAAATTTTAATAAAAAATTAAAGTTTTTGGAAAATGTAACCGTTATATTTAAAAGAACAGTTATTTTTGAAAATTTGCATTATTCTCAAAATTGAATTTTTTAATTTTGAATAAAAATAAATTTTTTCATTGAAAAATATTATTTTTTTTTCTAAAAAAAAACTAAATTTTCTTGAAAATTCTAAATTTCTTTTAAAATAAAAGTTTACACTAAAATAACAAATTTATAAAAAAGTTTAATTTTCTCAAAAATACACATTTTTACAAAAAAATTTCAGAAAAATTTACATAAAATAAATGTTTTTAAAATTGAATTTTTAATCCACATTTTTACTATAAAAATCCATATTTCACTTAGAATTTAAAATGTTACAAAAAAGAAAAAAAATAAGTAAAATTTTCAATAAAAATCTTTTTTTCTTAAAAATGTTATCATTAACATAAAAAATTCTTTTTTTTTGTTTAAAAGTCAAAAATTTTTCGAGGATATTTTTTTACTAAAAATATAAATTTTTACAAAAAACCAATCAAATTTTTTTTAAAGAAAATTTTTAATAAAAAATAAATTTTTCAATAATTTTTTAAATAAAATTAAATTTTGATTTTTACGAAAAAATTTAATTAAAAAAAACAATTTTCAAAAACAAAAGCATATATTTTAACAAAAAAAAAAAAATAATAATAATAATAAATAAATAAATAAAATTTTCAATAAAAATCTGAAAAAATTATTTTTGTTTCGAAAAAATTTCAATAAAAATCTTAAAAAAAACAAACGAAAAATTATTTTTTTACAAAACAAAAATATTTGTCTTGAAAAGTTTAAAAAAAAATATATATTTTTTTTTAAATTTGATTTCATATAAAAAATTATTTTTAAGAAAAAAATTAATTTTCATTTAAAATTTTTAAAATATCTTTTCTTTAAATCAAATTTTTTCCTAGAAAATAATAGTCAATTTGACTGCTTTTCTAGAATTAAACATAAAAAATTTGTCCAGTCTTTCGAAATTTTACCAAAAAATCCATAATTTTGATTATTTTATGCTCTCTAATCCATTTCGTCTCCTTCTAGAATTCCCATTTCTAGTATAATTATTTTCTAAAGGACTTTTCATTTTGACCTCCTTTTCTGAGACGATTTTAATAAATAATGAAAAAAGATGTTGCTAAGCGAAAATGCTCTTTTCTTTCTTTTTTGTACAAGTTTATTGTATTTTAGTTTAGTTTATTTTATGATCATGCGAGTATAATTAGTTTTGTTGTTGTTGTTGTCTTTCATGTAGACATGACTGCTGCTTATTGTAAGAGGAGTGAACATGCCCCCTGTTGGCAACATAAAGTATAAAACAAAAAAAGTGTTGTTGCTGGCCGCTACAATTAGTGCGATTGAACATATATATTTTTTTGTATTTGAAGCGAAAACGTCATTCTGACTATCTGTCTGTCTGTCTGTCTGTCTGTCTGTCTGTCTCTCTGTCTGATTGACGGTGAGACTGATAGTTAAGTATTAATAACTCTGAACTGGACTTGTTGCTAAGTGAAAATTTATACAACTTCTCGGACAATTATACATATAAACACATATACATACATATATGTATGTATGTATGTACATAACTATGTATGTAAGTATTCATGTATGAATGTAAAACAACTTTATGTACAATTCGTTACGATTGTGTGCATACAATTCGTTTTAACAATGAAAAAAAAAAAAAAAAAAGTTAATAATAATTTTTTTTTTATAAAAATAAATGTTTGTTGTCAAGTAAAGACGATATAAAAAAAGTGTAATATTTAATATCATCATAAATATACAAATAAATATACATACATATATAAATAAATTTACACATAATAATGTATAGTTCGTCAAGCCCGACTATATAATACCCTATATAACATTATTGGTTATAAGTGATAGTTACGAACAATTATTGAACCACCCTCGTATAATTTAATTTATAATGTCACACCTCGGTTTCTGTTTATATTAACCGTAATTTGATCTATTATTTTTGCAATAGCAACATATATGTGAGATTTATGCCCTTAAAAGTGATATTTGGATGGGGGATTATATGGTACCTATAAGAAATAATGGACCGATCAACGCATAATTTGGCACATTATTTTAGAATATTATAAGACTTACTTGTGCCAAATTTCGTTTAAATTGCTTTATATTTAGCACCTTTAAGACCTTAAAATCCCATTCCGGGAGGGAAAATTTGTATGGGAGGTACCTGAAACTATTTAACCAAATACAGTCGATTCCAATACGCTTTGTCCTTAGGCCAAAATAATAATAAGTACCACATTTCATGGAGATATCTCAAATATTGTGAACTGTAGACTGTTCACTATGTTTAAATAGTAAGTCAGCCGGACAGACAGACATACGGACGGACATCATTAAATCGACTTTGAAAGTGATTCTGGTTCAAACATTATACTTAAAAATGGATATAACATCATTATTTTCTGCATGTTACAAACATCTGCACAAACGCATACTACCCCAACCATCTACTGTGCTGTAGGGTATAATAAAACGTACACAAATACAACGAAACAACTACTTTGAATTATGAATAAAAATTATTACTTTTTTTATATAAAAATTGAATCAAACATATTTTTTCAAACAAACATTGAAGTAAATAAAAGTTGCGTGTTGTTTGGAAATGTTTGCTGTAAAACTTCATTTCATACTGCACAGGATTTTAAAATTTCCATTGATTTGATTTTAATTGTTGTTTTAATGTAACTGTCATATAAATGATCAGACGAACGAATGTAATTTGTAACGGTAAATGAAATATTTAAATTTAATTTCGTTCATAAAATTTTGAAATTGATGAATATTTAATTGAAAATTGATGATGATTTTTTTCTATTCCAATTTTTAACAAATAAATAAATGAAAACGTTTTCATTTAATATTATGGAATTAATTAATAATATTTCACAGGGTGTCCAAATCCATTTCTTTGGGAATAATTCGGTAACTTTTGAACCGTTAGAGATACCACGATGCATCAGTCAGAGCTGAGTAGATTTGGAGGAACACGAGAGCGTAATCAGTGACCTCTAAAGTTTACCATCTCGTGTATGATAATTTTTTTAAAAATTGAAAATTTATACAGTTCAGAACATAAATGATGCAAAAAAAATCCAAAAAAGTCGATTTTTTCCTACTTCAGATTAATATAACTTATATATACATGGTTATTCCAACAATATCTTGTAGTATTTTATAAGAATCTGAAATCTGGATTTATATTGACCCCTCCAATTAAAAAAGACTAAAACAGGTTAAACTTAAATATCTCTGAAACTCTAAAAGATAACTATTTACAAGCACTTTCTATTTCAATTTCCTTTCTCACAATTAAGACATTAATTGTTGAAGAATTATTAAAAATCAACATACACGAGGTGGCCAACTTTGAAGGATAACCGACTATGCCCCTGACCAGATACGATCTTGTGCGCCTCCATATCTATTCGAAATACCTTCGAACTGTTCAAAACATATATAGAATTAATTTCAAAATCAACATATCCGAAGTGGCAAACTTTGGAGGGTTTACGTCTACGCTCCTAACCAGATAAAGGCCTGTATTACTTCAATGCAACTCGAAAATACCTCAACTGTAATTGGGTGAAATTTCATTAAGATCGCTCAAACTGTTCAAATGTTATAAAATTATTTCTAAACAAATACGTTTTGGATACACTGTGTGACAAAAGTTAATACTCAATGTTTACATTTAAGTTTTATGACACTACATTATTGCAATTTTCGCAAATTTAATCCTAGAGAAGAGTTAACAATTGGATCGTGACTTAAAATTCCTTAAGCGTTTGATAAATGCCCTTCAATAAACCTGTTTTCACCGCCATAATTCACAATGGAGGACATTATGCAACATAGGAAAACAACTGCGCAAACTCACTCAATTCCTTCTTTGAATACATCGTTATTATTATTTAATATCATCATAAATATACAAATAAATATACATACATATATAAATAAATTTACACATAATAATGTATAGTTCGTCAAGCCCGACTATATAATACCCTATATAACATTATTGGTTATAAGTGATAGTTACGAACAATTATTGAACCACCCTCGTATAATTTAATTTATTAATGTCACACCTCCAGGTTTCTGTTTATAATTAACCGTAATTTGATCTATTATTTTTGCAATTAGCAACATATATGTGAGATTATGGCCCTTAAAGTGATATTGGATGGGGGATTATATGGGTACCTATCAAGGAAATAATGGACCGAGTCAACGCATAATTAGGCACTTATTTTAGAATATTATAAGACTTACTTGTGCCAAATTTCGTTTAAATTGCTTTATATTTAGCACCTTTAAAGACCTTAAAATCCCATTCCGGGAGGGGAAAATTGGTATGGGGAGGTACCTGAAACTATTAACCAAATACAGTCGATTCCAATACGCTTTGCCTTAGGCCAAATAATAATAAGTACCACATTCATGGAGGATATCTCAAATATTGTGGAACTGAGACTGTTCACTATGTTTAAATAGTAACGTCCAGCCGGGACAGACAGGACTACGGACGGACATCATTTAAATCGACTTTGAAAGTGATTCTGGTTCAAACATTATACTTAAAAATGGATATAACATCATTATTTTCTGCATGTTACAAACATCTGCACAAACGCATACTACCCCAACCATCTACTGTGCTGTAGGGTATAATAAAACGTACACAAATACAACGAAACAACTACTTTGAATTATGAATAAAAATTATTACTTTTTTTATATAAAATTGAATCAAACATATTTTTTCAAACAAACATTGAAGTAAATAAAAGTTGCGTGTTGTTTGGAAATGTTTGCTGTAAAACTTCATTTCATACTGCACAGGATTTTAAAATTTCCATTGATTTGATTTTAATTGTTGTTTTAATGTAACTGTCATATAAATGATCAGACGAACGAATGTAATTTGTAACGGTAAATGAAATATTTAAATTTAATTTCGTTCATAAAATTTTGAAATTGATGAATATTTAATTGAAAATTGATGATGATTTTTTCTATTCCAATTTTTAACAAATAAATAAATGAAAACGTTTTCATTTAATATTATGGGAATTAATTAATAATATTTCACAGGGTGTCCAAATCCATTTCTTTGGGGAATAATTCGGTAACTTTTGAACCGTTAGAGATACCACGATGCATCAGTCAGAGCTGAGTAGATTTGGAGGAACACGAGAGCGTAATCAGTGACCTCTAAAGTTTACCATCTCGTGTATGATAATTTTTTAAAATTGAAAATTTATACAGTTCAGAACATAAATGATTGCCAAAAAAAATCCAAAAAAGTCGATTTTTTCCTACTTCAGATTAATATAACTTATATATACATAGGTTATTCCAACAATATCTTGTAGTATTTTATAAGAATCTGAAATCTGGATTTATATTGACCCCTCCAATTAAAAAAGACTAAAACAGGTTAAACTTAAATATCTCTGAAACTCTAAAAGATAACTATTTACAAGCACTTTCTATTTCAATTTCCTTTCTCACAATTAAGACATTAATTGTTGAAGAATTATTAAAAATCAACATACACGAGGTGGCCAACTTTGAAGGATAACCGACTATGCCCCTGACCAGATACGATCTTGTGCGCCTCCATATCTATTCGAAATACCTTCGAACTGTTCAAAACATATATAGAATTAATTTCAAAATCAACATATCCGAAGTGGCAAACTTTGGAGGGTTTACGTCTACGCTCCTAACCAGATAAAGGCCTGTATTACTTCAATGCAACTCGAAAATACCTCAACTGTAATTGGGTGAAATTTCATTAAGATCGCTCAAACTGTTCAAATGTTATAAAATTATTTCTAAACAAATACGTTTTGGATACACTGTGTGACAAAAGTTAATACTCAATGTTTACATTTAAGTTTTATGACACTACATTATTGCAATTTTCGCAAATTTAATCCTAGAGAAGAGTTAACAATTGGATCGTGACTTAAAATTCCTTAAGCGTTTGATAAATGCCCTTCAATAAACCTGTTTTCACCGCCATAATCGTCACAATGGAGGACATTATGCAACATAGGAAAACAACTGCGCAAACTCACTCAATTCCTTCTTTGGAATACATCGTTATTATTGTTCACGATAAAGTGTCAACTAAGTATAGTCTACATACTTTTTGAAAAACTCATTATAATCCCTGATATTTTTACATCCTAAAATTTCTTTGCCAAAATTTATACTCTTTTCCATCATTTCTAGGTAAAATGTCACCATTTTCTGCATTTTAAAATTTTATATGTAAAAATATTTCAAAATGATTTTACCCACGTCATTCATTCATTCATTCATTCATTCATTCACTTATGCACGTGATAATGATCAAGAAATAAAAAAACACTCATTCAAAAATTCATCATTATCATTATAAAGATGATGCTGAAGAAAATTAAAAAGAAAAATTCATTAATAAAAAATATTAGGGTGCCATCATAAATTTTTGGTAATTTTCCATGACAGCAACTCTTTCGTCTTGTCTTCTTTTTTGTTTGTGTGAAATAATGAATTGAATTTTAATTATTTCTCAGAAAAAGTACTTAATATACAAATTAATTAGAAATAAGATCAATAGAAATTTATTTCTAAGAAACAAAAAAAAAAGAGAAAGAGAAAGAGAAAGTATGAAAAGGGAACAAGAGATAAAGGCCTTCAATAGGGTCTTGATTCTTTAAAAGAAAGTTTTTTTAATAAAATGTGCTTTTTTTTCATTATTAAGATCACTTTAAAAGATCATACAAAAAATCATCAAAGATGCAAGAAAATCAAATCAAATTAAATGACTTTCTTAAATGAACTTCTTTTATTTGGTATTTTCTTTTCAAAAGGCTTTATTTTCATAGCCTTTAAATAGCTGCCGATTGTGAAATTTCTCTTTTTGTGTATTTAGTTACGGAAATTTGTGTTTTTACGTCTGTATGAGTAAATGCATTTCTCATTTTATACCCTAAAGGGAGATTTAATAATGGAGTTGATAATTTTATTGCAATATTAACACTAAATAAACTTAAATTCCCGACAATTCTTTCTTTTTCGCATTAATGGAAATAATTATTTTTTTATCGGAATTTTACAAAAAAAAAAAATCGTTGTATTTTTGCAGCAGTAAATTATATAGTTTCTCCTTTAAGATCATTAGGCATCAATTGAACCATAGAGAACTGGGCTAAAGGGCGATTAAACAAGATCTTCATATAATTGTTTTCAAAATACTTTTTAAATGATCTTAAAATATGTTGTCGAGAGTTGTTGTTATGAAAAATAATGGGCTCATATCATATCATAAATTATTTATTTTTAGCCTTAGCCACAGATCCCCTATCATCTGGCCACACTTCAGGAGCTCATAACTTCCTTCCGGTTCCATCAAAAGTAAATTTTTGTAAATTTGGGTTCACTACATGAAGCATAATTAACGTTGAACATAGTTGATTTAAGATTGAATATTTTTTCCATTAGTTTAAATGTAAACAAACCAGGGTAAAATTTGTTTAATAATTTATTTCGACATAACTTAGTCCTGACCAGGTTATGTACTGCACTAAATGAAGCCGAAAATTCCTCAGCTCTAAATATATCAAATAAGATATCTCTAACGGTTTAAAATATAGAGAATTATTTCCAGTTTTGAAAAATTTTTTATCTCTTTCCAAACTATCAAGTTCTCCTTTTTTTTGAATTACGAAAACCATATTTTGCAGTTTTTTTTGTGTTGGTGCATATTGATCGTAAGCTTCTATCACCAATCGATATGATATTCTTCAACGTAAATTTCACTTGAAACCTTTAAAATATCTACTAACTGATATTCTAAATATATCAGTATTTTTAGTGTTAAACAAATTTATTTGATCAAAAGATTTATCATTGAAGACAGCGTTGCCAGAAAATCAAACTTTGACATGAAAAAAATCAGTTTTTTAGAAGAAAAATCATTAAAAATACTAATCGCAATTAAGTTTTGATAATAAACATAAAAATTTGGACTTGAGCAATAAATTTTCGAAGGATTCGCATAAACTTAAAGTTCTCCAAAATTAGTAAAATTGTCTTTATTTGCATTTCAATCTCAAAATATCAAAATTTCAATTTATTATAACTTTTTTACCAGTTGGGATCTGGGCTAAAGTATCAGATCAGAAATGTTGTTTCTGGTTGCTGTTGAATAAAATTTTCAAAATTAGTACTTAATTTAAGGATAATGATAAATTCAACTCCCTCCATTTTAATTAAATACTTTTCCATGAAAATAAGACTTATGTCTCGATCACCTATCATTATTCTGATAATTGTTTTCTAAATTATAATTTCCTCATTAAAAAAAAAATGATTAACCGTGTTTCAAGAAAAAGGGTTTTAGGGGAAAACCGAAATCAACTTTTTCATTATTCATCAAATCATCATTTATTTCAAAAAATCATCAAAAAAATATGAAAAATCATCATTTTGGCAACACTTTTGAAGATCAAAGTCTAACACAAGCAGTTTTATAAAACCCACCAACCGACCGACCATTCATTCATCCATCCATCCATTCATCCAACCGTTCAACGATCATTCATCAATTTAAGTTTATTATTAATAAAAACCAAAAGCGTGTGCATCAATAAATGTGTTAATTTTCTATAAAACAAATGATCATTTTCAAACATTTATTTAATACAAAAGCCTCTCACCATCTCCCTCTCTCTCTCTCTCTTTTACAACGAAGATAAAAAAGTTTTATTTGAACATTTTTAATTTGAAAAAAAAAAACATTTATAAAAGCACGTCATCATAGTCATTTAATAATACAGTGGTTTCCCGGTTAAACGAATGATATAATGTCAGCCCTTATTCGTAAAATCGTATTATTCGTTAAATGGATTAACTTTTAATCAACGTAGAAGTTATTATACGCTTTATTTTGTAACAAAATCAAATTTTGTTTATTTCTTTAAAATCCTCTTGGATCTCTCCAGTTACTGTTTTTAATAAGATTATTCTGATCTCCCCCATTTAATATGCCTCCAACACAGAATGGCCTGTAGTATCAAAAAATTTGGTCAAAGATTAGTTATCAGCTAATGGGGTCCATAAATTATCAGGTTTTTCAAACGCAGTTCTCGTATTTGAATCCCATTGAGAAGCCTTATGGCATTTAAAAAAGGAAAAAATTCGGTACAAACGCTTCAGATTTAATCTGCAATAGATAAACTACCTAAATCTGAATCTGAAGAGATGCCTAACTTAACTCGAATTACACGTATGGAACTCAACTGTGAACGGTTCCAAATTTGATTTCAAGAATTCCATTAAGAACCGCAATAAAACCCAAAGGAGAGAATTTAACTTAATACTGAATTTTTGTGAATCGGAGATTGGTAATTTGGATTTTTTATTACATAACTTTTTAAATTTTAAAGAATATCGATTTCCGATCATTTTATATTGCACTGAATTCCCTTGGTTTTTCACTTTTTTCATAACTTCGAGGATGAGGCCAGATATGGTCTAGATCAGTTGTAGCTCTATTTTCCTGACCTGATTCCTCCTGAAAATACCAAAACTTGCTTTACTTCACACGTAATTTGAGCCAAAGCGGATATTCATTCAATATAGTTTTTTGCTGCTTCACTTCCACAAAGGCAACAGCTTTTTAAACTACACCGATTTTGCTGATTTTCCTTATCATTATTTCGAGGGCAACTCAGATTTTGGAATAGAGTCGTGATACTCAAAATTCAGATTTTCTGACTTACAAAGTCTGTATTTTTTACACGACAAAGGCAAATGTATTGAAGTGTGGGTGCGCATATTATTTTCAGAGTTTTTATTATACTGTATCGATTTTGCTGGTTTGAAAGAACAAGATGTGGACAAGAGAGCTTAATCGTTAGATGGAGAAGAGATTTTGGTACTTTCCAAAAATATATATCTGTTATGTGGTTTTAAATGATTTTTTTCTTAGTCAGCCTTTGTAACGGAAATTACTTTTACCCATCCCTTACGATTTCAATGAAGTTATTGGAAATAGTTTTGAAAAAATTTCGTAGAATATGAAATTCTCTTTAAAACTAAACGAAAAATATTCCATTCACATACAAAAATCAAATCAAAGCTAAACATGTATGAGTGTAACAGTATCTGTGTAATAAAAAAAAAACAACTAAACGATTTATAAAAACATTAATAAAGACGATAATCAAAATGTTAGCATCAAGGCCATGTTGTCAATACTTTATCTTCTTTAGTCATATACTCATATAGTAATACATACATGTATATAACTATGTATGTGTGTATGTAGCAACACTGATCGCTGTAACTTAAAAAAAAAACCCTTTAAAAATTTGAAAAACGTTTAGTAAAACATGTTGTTTGACACTGACTTGAACAACGATTTGTGGGTGATCTGGTCTATCACCCGTTTTTTTTCTTCTTCTTCTTCTTCTCATTATTTCGTCTTCAGTGAACATTTTCAGCTCATTATTATGCGTAACAAGTGGCTGCTTTTTATATAGATATATATAGTTGTGTGATATCTGATCTTTTACAATTAGCTTTTGTGTGAGTGTGTGTGTGCGTTTGTATGTTAATATTTTAAAACGACCGGCCTTTAGGAACACGTGACTTGTTTATTAGTGTTTAGTTTTTTCTTATTTTTTTAGATTTTGTTTAATTTTTATACAAAAGAGCACAAACATCTCAACGTCATTATCATCATCATCATTATTATCATCGTTATTATTATCATCATCATCCGTTAAATGGTTAAATTAATAATGGTGTGACTGTTTTTGTTTGATGAAAAGAAAAAACTCTCATTGTGTGTGATAGTTTGTCACACATTTCAAATTCATTTCGAACATGAATGAATTGGATTTAATTTAATGAGAATGGGAAAATTTTATTTAAAATTAAATTTAAATTTTATTACTTTTATTTCCTGAAGGTTAAAATGCAAAAATCAAAATAGACAAAATTTGTAAATTTTAAAGCTTTGCCGAATTGTAGGCGTTTGACCACAGAATTTTCCTCAACAGAATAACCAAAGAAATCTCTCTTCCCAATATAAACTGAATTATACGGCATCAATAATGAAAAAATGGCATTTTGAAGGGTACACAATATTCGATGGACTCCTAATTTTTGACATTCAATTTTTTCAACCGCAATTTTGTGTCAACAATAAATGTTGAAAGGGAAATCTGATAACCTTCTTTTATTTGAAGAGAACAGTTGCAAAAAGTCCTTCAATCCTTTTTAGAAACTTACGATCAACATGCATCAACGCTTCGTGAAACAGACAGAAAACAGTGAATGGGAAGTTTTGTCTCAACCGCCTAATAACCCAGAATTAGAAACAGGCTCAGACGAACCCAGAAGTTCTGTATCAAACCCATTTGATGGATTTTGAGAACAATCAATGCACCACGATCGGAATATTTGATCATACTTGAATGCGTTTGTCCCATGTTGGTAGACTAGTGAAAACTATTTAGAAAACAGTTTATGGGAAGTTTCGACTCAACTGCCGAATAACCGAGAATTTGTCCTCAAATTTTAAATATGTATAGACGATTACGACGCATTTGAATCGTTTGGAAAATAATCAGTGCAATACAATCAGTAGATTTGACCTTAATTCCCAATGACAGCGTTCACCCACATGTTGCTAAATTGTTGAAAAGCAATTTAAAAAACAGTGATATAAAGTTTTAACCGCCTCAGTTCAGAATTGAACCCACCTGACTGCAAATTGTTGCGTTTAATAGAGAATAACCTTATGTGGGAATAGGACTTAATTCAGGTCTGGGTGAAAGATATCTTGATTTATTTTAGACCTTAATTCCCTAAAAGAAAAAGTAAAAATTTAGAAGTAAAGAGCAGTAGGGAAAACATAGATGCTGTTCACAACAGGGCATGGGTCATGGGTCAATCTTTCCATGTGACTTCAATAGACATCGTGCGTTTTAGTTGAAAATTAATACCTAAATTTTACGCTTTACCGCTTAACGCTTTTATTATAATTTGACCAGGTCTTTGGATGACACATTATGCACGTTTTTTTTTCTTCTGCTCTGCATATTTGCGTGTGCGTGAGCAAATGATTGTGTGCGTTTCAAAGTGATCGTATGTGAATATATTTTGTTTTCTTGCTACTATTTCTATAGTCTTCGGTTAATTAAGGTTTCTTTAACTTCTATTATAACTATTAGTAGAGTTTCTTTTGGATTTCATCAGGTTTTTATGTTTGTGTGTATGTGTGTGAGTGTGCGAGTATAATATATTCTTGGAATTTAGTTTAACAACTCTATTGTTAAAGATTATTAACCGGCATTTTGGTTACTTATATTTATTTCCGCACTGCGTGTGATCTTGTATTAAACATATACAAACACCCTCTAAACGGTGATACTTATAAGTGTTTGAGTTTGTGTGAATGTGAGTATATAGGAGGTTAGTTAGAGAAGTCGTTTTAGAGTAGGATTTGGTAAAATAATTAAATTTTCTTTAAATGGTTATAAATTTATTGAAATTTCATAACAAATTAATTTAATTTCACTAAAAAAATAGGAATTGTCTCCCTTTCAATATACTTAGGATTGATAATTTCGCCATTACTGAGTAATAAGTAAATATAAAGCTTTTCTGTTATAAAGAAAGTGTTTGAATTTATTTTAAAAATTTTTAATTTATTAAAACTTTATTAAGAATTTAATATCTGTTTATATAAGCCAGTGACACCCTTTCGCACTACATAGGACTAGTTATTTCGCTAGTGATAATTAAAAACAATAATAAGACAAATTTCAGTAATAGAAAATGTTGTAAATTATATTTTTTGTAGCTCTTCACCATATTTCCAGAGTAATTTATCTCATATTTAATTAAAAAAAAATCCACAAATATAAAATTAATAATAATTTATTTCTAACTACAAAAAACTTTTCAAACTAACGTCGTATATACTTGTTATTAATAACAATATATTATTATGGTTTTTGATGATTTATCACAAATTATGGAATTTTTATTGTCTGTCTGCTTATTCAAGCGTCCGTCCGTGTGTCTGTCAGTCAGTCCATTTGTCTCTCTCTCTCTCTCTTTGATGCGTGTGTTTCATTACTTTCGGTATTTTAAATATCTTCATGCGTATGCCACAATTTTCCACCTAAGTTACATCAGCCAATCTTTTATTTCTTTTCATTTTTATTGTTGTAATTCTTGCTTTTGTTTCATTTTTATAAAACATTGTTATTGTTACAATATTATTGGTATTATGACCCTAAATAGTTTCTCATTGAACTATAAGCAGCTCCCACCGATTATATCCAAATTATAGCAACTACAAATGCAAGTTGTGTCTTGAGTCTTTTTTTGTTTTATTTAAAATTGAAAGAGAGGCAGAGAGAGAGAGAGTAATTATTCAATTGATCGCATATTAATTTGAGAGTGTATTAAAAGAGATTTTTGAGTAAAAATTTTTTGAAACACAAATTTCTTTAAAATAAATTGAGTTAAATGAGTTAAAAGAGATTTTTTTAAGAAAATATTTTTATTATAAAAAAATGTTTCTTTTTTGTGTTTTATTTAGGGGATTTTTTTGTATTTTGTTGGAACTATAAAACTATTGTTGGCGAAGGGATTTTTTAGTAAGAAATAAATTACAACAAACATTTTATTTCCCTTGAAAATTACATCAGCCATTTGGCTAAATTCTTTTCATGATCAACACACTTACATAAGTACGTGAGGTCATGATCAGAACAGGGGAAGTGTATGAAATAAAACTTTTATATTTAAAAAAAAATTATCAAAAAAACTTTAATATTATTTTTTTCAAAATTCAGAGGGTTTTAAAATTTCTTGAGAAATTTTGTCCGTTTTAATAGATTTTCTGGTCTTATCTTTTTAAATAAACTGCACACTTATGGCCCCTCGAAACGTTATATGATTTAGACACTTAGGCAAATTTCCTACACACAGAAAAAAATTGTTTCATTTAGTTTAAATTTAAAATTTTTGCGTTTGTGGTGAAACAATATTGTCATATAAGAATCTTCCGATATTAATTTATAAAATTATACAACGATACATTTTTTAAATTACTTAAAAGTAAAAATTTTCAAAAAACTGTATTTACTGTAAAACAATGTTAAATAAACATTTTTTATCTATGAAACAAAATCATAACTGAAAAAAATTAAATTATTTCAATTTCAATTAAATTTACATTGATTTTTTTCTGTCTGTATATACCGATGTGTTTGTAATTTATATTAAAAAAGTTCGTTGCATACTTTTCGGGACAGAGTGCAGATAAAAGTTTAATCATTTTGGAAGTCATTTATTTTTTATTGAAAACTTCAGAAAAGTTTTTATGATCTGCTCTACCATGTATGTATGTCTGCAAAGCATAGGAAAAATGTTGATACTCCTACTTTTTTTAAGTTAATTTCTCAATGCCCGTCCGTCTGTACCAGTAATTTTCATATGATTTTCTTGGCGTTACACACGGAAGGACAAACTTAATAAACTCTCTATCATCACTTGTTTTAGTGGAATATATAAATAGCGAATTGAAAGTGTAGAAAAAGCACTATTCTTAAAATAGAAAATCGCCAAAAAAGTAACTTTTTAAACTCTTTTTGACCCACAAAAGTTCTTTACAACTAAACAACATCTACATTTAAATGTATGCCACGCCCACAGTTAAGCCTTAGATCAGTCGATCATTATATTAACCAGATACTTTTTTCTTCCTTTTTAATTTCATTATTTTATTAAAGAATTTTTAAATAAATTATGTTTTTGCGGCATCCTATTTCATTGGAAAAATAAAGGTACTTAGAAAATATGATTTCTTGTTTGTACGCTACCTGTTTTTTTAAATTTTTTGGTTTGTTAAATATTTGGTTGCATCATCCATGAGGCATGCTACAATATTCATAAGAAATTACATCAGCCATTTGAAAAATCTTACCTTTCAAGTACTTGCAACATCGACGCTTGAAAAAACAACCACCATTGTTATATGCAACCCAGCTATAATGCATTTCTACACTCTAAAGAAATATTATTTAGTGTGAATCGAAACAATTATAAAAATGGACTCAGACTTATTCGATCTAGCAAGAGTGTAAAATAACTATGCTGTCAAATAATTCCACTGAAATTCAGTATTAAAAACATTTTGGATTCGGCTACATAATTTTCCCTTAAGATTTTATTTAGAAATTTTCATTTAAGAGTTTTTTTAATTTTTTCTTTTTTTAATTTTCACTTAAGAGAATGTTTCTAGAAATTATTCTCTTAGAAGATTTGTTATTTTAAAAATTTCTCATAAGAGAATTTTTGCAACAAACTTTTTTTCGGTAAATTTCCTCTAAAGAGATTCTTTCAGCTAGATTTTTTAATATTTACTATAAAGAGAAATTTTATTCAAAATTTTCAAAAAGTGTTTTTTTTTTTTTTTTTTTTTTTTTTGAAAATGTTCTATATAGAGATTATTAAGTGAATATTTTATCTAAAGAGAATTTTTAGTAAAAATTTTCTCTTAAAAAAATTTTTAGTGAAATTTTTCTCTTAAGAATATTTTTAGTGAAAATTTTTTACGAAAAAATTGGAATAGACCGAACATTTTTGGGGTGAAAATTTTCTCTAAATAGAATTTTAAGGAAACGTTTTCGCTTAAACGAATTTTAAGTGAAATTTTTTTCTTAAAAAATTTTAAGTGAAATTTTCTCTTAAGAGAACTTTTAGTGAAACTTTTCTCTTAATCTTTCTAAGAAAATTTTTGTTTTATTGTAAAGTTAAATTAATTTATTTTCTCCGTTCTCTCATTTCTCAAACAATGAGTCCTGAAATCCTTTTAAAATAGAAAAATTCTTTTAAAGTGACTTAACAATTTGAAACAAAATTAAATGGATGAAAATCTCTAAAATATATCGAATATATCTTTGTAAATTTAATGAAATATTTTGAATAAAATTTTATAACGATATTAAGGATAAACATTTTAAAAAGACACTGTATCCTGAATGATTAAAATAATATTAAATAATTAGCTTTAGATTCCTGCTTTTATTGAAAATCATACATTTTCCATATTTATTTTTAGAAATTTTTTTTAAAAAATATGTGTCCTTTGAAGATTTAAGGACGATTGAAAAGGTTTTCTGAACCGATATGAAAAAAATTAAATTGCAGTTTTTATCTGTGAATCAATTAATTTACTATAATTGTGTCTACGTGATTATGAAATGATTATTCTCATTCCCCCTCTTTCTTACTCTCAAAAATGTATAACTCATATCAACAACACAAAATAACTTTATATGTAATTGTTAATTGATCCTTGAAATCTGATCACCATAATTATTATAAAACAAGTGAGAATGCTATAATCGGCTATTAAGAATCTTCAATACCCTCCACTATAAATACGTTATGTCTTGTACATAAACACATAAATATTACACAGGAACACTTTGTGAGTCATAATATTAGTTATACTTTTGACTATAACATTTTTCTACTGAACCGATTTCGATAATTTTGAATTTCATTCTAATTTGTCGATTTATAATTTACAATTGTAAGAAAATTTTTATTTGAACTTAAATGATGCCTCATATATCGGTCTATATTTTTGTAATGTAATGAACCGATTTTGGTGGTTTCAAATAAGAAACTTCTCAGGACTATAAACTGAAATGAGGTCAATTATTGTGGATGTGAGCGTGTCAACCACAGACAGACAGATGCACATAGCATCTGTCTGCCTGATGATTCGTTCTTAGTGTTACATACGGAATGACAAAGTAAATATTCCCTCCTCTCCACTTAAAAAAACTGAGCTGACTAAACGTCTAAATGACTAAATTAATTAAATAAAATGACTTTAATTTAAATTAAATGACGTTATAAGGTAAATGACTTGCATTTAGAGCAAAAATATAATATTGCATTACTGCACCATTGCAAGTATGCACAATCATATTTCAACTTTGAAATATTTAATTTAATACAAACTTACAAACTCACACACATACAAATACAAATACAAAAATTATTGAAATATATGAAAATATGAAGGCAATTTTACATGGTTTACGTGCATTTTTTAACGTTTCATAAGATTAAATACAACAAAAAACTGATTCCAATTGAACTCCAACTAAAAAAAAGACATTGAAAAAAAAGAAGAAGAAGAAAAAAGAGTGACAATCATCACGACAACAATCTGCAAATGTTTGTTAAAAAGATTTCATATTTTAATTAAAAAAACGAATGAAAATTGTTTTTGTTAATAAAAAAAGGAAGTAAAAGGAAACGTGTGTATGCGTGTCTTAAAACAACAAACGAAATGGAAAAAGAAAATTTCAAGGATCTTTTTTTAAATGAAATTTTATAAGGACATTTCTCAACTAAGACCTAAATAACTAAGTTTACAATTTATTGTTTTTATAAGTATCCTGACTAACTAGTCAAAGTCACTTAAAATTAACAACAAAATAATATCGGAAAATGGTTCATTATTTTATGTAATAATTCTATGTTTTTTTTTTTCTTAACAAAATTTTCAATTAAAAAATGTAGGATAAAATATGGAAGATATTGGATAAATATAAAAAAAATTTGGATTAATTTTTTATTTTAAAAAATTTTGGATAAATTTTTCTGTTAAAAAAAATCAGATAAGTTTTCAGTTTAAAGGAAATTTCTGATAAATTTTATATTTACAGGAAATTTCGGATAAATTTTCTATTTATAGAAAACTTCGGATAAATTTTCTATTTATAGAAAATTTCGGATAAATTTTCTATTTATAGAAAATTTCGGATAAATTTTCTATTTATAGAAATTTTCGGATAAATTTTCTATTTATAGAAAATTTCGGATAAATTTTCTATTTATAGAAAATTTCGGATAAATTTTCTATTTATAGAAAATTTCGGATAAATTTTCTATTTATAGAAAATTTCGGATAAATTTTCTATTTATAGAAAATTTCGGATAAATTTTCTATTTATAGAAAATTTCGGATAAATTTTCTATTTATAGAAAATTTCGGATAAATTTTCTATTTATAGAAAATTTCGGATAAATTTTCTATTTATAGAAAATTTCGGATAAATTTTCTATTTATAGAAAATTTCGGATAAATTTTCTATTTATAGAAAATTTCGGATAAATTTTCTATTTATAGAAAATTTCGGATAAATTTTATATTTATAGAAAATTTCGGATAAATTTTCTATTTATAGAAAATTTCGGATAAATTATCTATTTCGGAAAAAATTTTCTATTTATGGAAAATTTCCGATAAACACTTTTTAAAAAATTTTCGGAATAAATTATTGTTTATAATAAATTTCGAATATATTAAATATTTTTATTTTTTAATTGCAAAATTTTCTTTTTTGGATATATTGGTCGGATAAATTCTGCTTTCGATCAAATTTCTTTAATGCAAAAGTTTGTAAAAATTTTCTTTTTATAAGTAAATTTTTATAAAATTTTGATTATGAAAAAATAATTCTCATCACTTAATAAAAATACGCACAGGAAATCTCAATTAATTGTTTATGTGTGAGTGTGTATAATTACTAGCAAATTATAGCAAATAGACTCAAAATAAAGTGTTCTCTGGAAAATGATTGTAATCAGTGATACAAAACCAAATCAACAATAACAACAAAAACTAAATAAAAATTATTGACCTTTTTTTCATGTTTTCGTTTAATTTAAACAAATTGCAAGAGCAGAGAGAGGCAGCAGCAGAGAGAGCAGAAGTAGAAAAAAAGGGGCACGTACATCTTCCAAGTCATATGAAAATCTAAAATCAAACATTTACTACGTCAACTAATTTATTGTTGTTATTATTTATTATTTTTCTGTATTTAAATTGAATCAAAACAATAACAAATCGAGAAAAAATAATATTTAAAAAAACATGTGTCCAAATTGAAAATTGTGATAGAATTTTTCTTCTTTTTTCTTGATTTCATAACAAAAAAAAGGCAGAAAAAAAGTATTATTCATACGTACACGTAGACAAAAATATAGATACATATACATATATAGTATATAAGTATATGAAAAAATCTGTTATAAATCGTACCACTTATCATTATACAGCACTACATACACACAAACTTAAATGTATATGTATTTGTGCGTATGTGAAATGATCGTATTCCCATGATGTTTTGTTTTTATTTTTTTCGCTATGGACCCAAAACCCTACAGTCCTTGAAGATAAGCAAAAATCTGATTCAAACTTGTAATAATGATCAGATATTTATTAATGACATATTGGGGCTTTAGGCCTTTAAAAAACAAACTCGTTTTCATATCAAAAGTTCGATTTTCAATCATCTTTCTTTTAATCGAGTCAGTTATTTTTATTAGTTAAGACTCTATTTACATCTAGTACGATTATTTACGATCTACAGGGTCTTAGTTTACATGATAAATTTTATTATTGCATTTGCTTATCTGTGTGTGTATGTGTATTTGGGTGTGTGAGATTTTTAATATTTGATTTACTCGCATAAACGAAGTAAACAACCAGAGACGAGCCCTCAAAATAAAAATAATAATAATAATAATAAAAACAAAAAAAAGAAAAAAACTTTAAATGAAATTTAAATATCAATAAATAAGCGAACATACAAACGTACAAACATAATTATCTGAATGCGATTGTAATATAAATTATATTGAATAATAAATATTTGCAGATC
The DNA here is from genome assembly GCA_004302925.2 of Cochliomyia hominivorax. Classification (NCBI taxonomy): domain Eukaryota; kingdom Metazoa; phylum Arthropoda; class Insecta; order Diptera; family Calliphoridae; genus Cochliomyia; species Cochliomyia hominivorax. The sequence goes on along the minus strand of PYHX02000413.1, from coordinate 18,396,519 downwards.
TTTTAAAGAGATCGTTCTTCCTAAAATATTTTCTTTCGGAAAAACTTTCGTAAAATCGTTCGTATTTAAAAAAATATTTTTTTAAATTATTTTATATAAACATTTCGGATATAATTTTTATTTTGGACTAATTTTCAATGTATGGAATATTTTTGGATAATTTTGCTTTTATACAAGTTATCGGATAGACTTTATTCTTATAGATAATTTTCTTTTTAAACATAATTTCGGATATGTTAAGATTTTAAAGAAATTTTCAGGTAAAAATTATTTTTATTAAAAATATCAGAAAATTTTTATCCGATTAGACTAATTTTGTTCTTATATAAACTTTTGCATTAATTTGTTTTTATAAAAAATATCGAATAAATTCTGTTTTTACAAAAAAATGCGGATAAATTCTTATTATATAGAAAATTTCGAATAAATAATATAAAACCACCACTTAATTTTAATTATAAATATTGATCGAAAATTTCCCATAATTTTTATAGAAATTTTCTGATAAATTCAAATTTATAGAAATTTTATATAAGTTCCTAATTTATGGGAAATTCGGATAAATTTTCTGTTTACAAAAAAATTCCAAATAAAATTTTCTTTTTACAGAAAATGTCGAATAAATTTTAGGTTTCTACAAAATTTCCAAAGGAATTAAGATTTATAAAAATTTATCTAAAATTTGAAATAATTTTCTATTTTAACATTTTTTGGATAAAATTTTAATTGTAGAAAATTTTTCATTTTAAAAATTTTGTAAGAAACATTACTTTTACAGAAAATTTCGGATAAATTTTTTTTATAGAAAGTTTTGGATATTTTTTATAGAAAATTTCTGATAAAATTTTCTTTCTATAGAAAATTTCGTTAAAATTTTCTTTCTATCGAAACTTTCGTTAAAATTTTCTTTCTATAGAAACTTTCGTTAAAATTTTCTTTATATTGAAACTTTCGTTAAAATTTTCTTTATATTGAAACTTTCGTTAAAATTTCTTTATATTGAAACTTTCGTTAAAATTTTCTTTATATTGAAACTTTCGTTAAAATTATCTTTCTATAGAAAATTTCGTTAAAATTTTCTTTTTATAGAAAATTTCGTTAAAATTTTCTTTCTATAGAAAATTTCGTTAAAATTTTCTTTCTATAGAAAATTTCGTTAAAATTTTCTTTCTATAGAAAATTTCGTTAAAATTTTCTTTCTATAGAAAATTTCGTTAAAATTTTCTTTCTATAGAAAATTTCGTTAAAATTTTCTTTCTATAGAAAATTTCGTTAAAATTTTCTTTCTATAGAAAATTTCGTTAAAATTTCTTTCTATAGAAAATTTCGGATAAATTTTCTTTCTATAGAAAATTTCGGATAAATTTTCTTTCTATGGAAAATTTCGGATAAATTTTCTTTCTGTAGAAAATTCCAGATAAATTTTCTTTCTATAGAAAATTTCGGATAAATTTTCTTTCTATAGAAAATTTCGGATAAATTTTCTTTCTATAGAAAATTTCGGATAAATTTTCTTTCTATAGAAAATTTCGGATAAATTTTCTTTCTATAGAAAATTTCGGATAAATTTTCTTTCTATAGAAAATTTCGGATAAATTTTCTTTCTATAGAAAATTTCGGATAAATTTTCTTTCTATAGAAAATTTCGGATAAATTTTCTTTCTATAGAAAATTTCGGATAAATTTTCTTTCTATAGAAAATTTCGGATAAATTTTCTTTCTATAGAAAATTTCGGATAAATTTTCTTTCTATAGAAAATTTCGGATAAATTTTCTTTCTATAGAAAATTTCGGACAAATTTTCTTTCTATAGAAAATTTCGGATAAATTTTCTTTCTATAGAAAATTTCGGATAAATTTTCTTTCTATAGAAAATTTCGGATAAATTTTCTTTCTATAGAAAATTTCGGATAATTTTTTTTTTCTATAGAAAATTATAGATAAATTTTCTTTCTATAGAAAATTATGGATAAATTTTCTTTCTATAGAAAATTATGAATAAATTTTGTTTCTATAGAAGAGTATGAATAAAATATCTTTCTATAGAAAATTTTGGATAAAATTTCTTTTTATAGAAAATTTTGGATTAATGTTTTTTTCGGATAAATTTTGTTTTTTTTTAATAATTTTAAATTGTTTAAAAAATCATTCATTTTAAATTCTGTTCAATATGACTTAATCTTTGAATTTATACTTTGTATCGTGATATGAACAGAAATTTTTATGTTATTAAAAAAAATTTTTGGTCGTTATCGTTGTCGTCGTCGTCGTTATAGTATAAACCTACATATTTGAATCATAAATTAAAAACTTAATTTCATTGATGGTTGTTGCTTAATATTTTTGTTGCTTGTTGACATTTTAGCAATCGAAGCCAAAAAATAGTCCAGAAAATACAAACACAAAAACAAAAAAATTCAAATAAAAATAATAATTTGCTGACGTATGTAACACACATCTACACGTTTATTAGAATCAGAAATCCGAAACAACTAAAAATCGTGTTTTTTTTTTGTAAATTGATCTTTTGAATAAAATTATACGCAGAATTCGAGTTACAAGAATTTACAAGTTGAGAATTTAAATTGCGCTACAAGAGTTAATTGATTCAAAAAAAAAATACAAGATAAAACAAGTAAAAATATTATGGTCTGTCAAGCGCGATTATGTAATACCCTTTACCAAAATGTTGGTTATAAATTGTAATTACGAAAAATTAATGAACGACCCTCATTTAATATTATTTTCCGATTTATTCTAAAGTGTGCAGTACACTAATCTGAAACTAATATTTATGTGAAATTTTTGCATTTTAAAATATTTTTTGTGAGGGTTTAAATGGGAGCTACGTGAATTATGGACCGACTCTCATATAATTTTTCCAATCGATTTTTCTTATATTAATTTTAATCTAACCAATTATTATTACAATACCAGCGAATATTTGAAATTAATGCCCTTCATTGCGACCCTCGCATAATTTGGCAAATCGGTTTAAAATATCATAAAACTTATTTCTGTAAAATTTCGTCAAAATCGCTTTATATTAATGACTTTTATAAGCTAAAAACCTCATTCTGGGAGGAAATTTGTATGGAAGGTACCAGTAATATTGGACCTAACCTGGCCAATTTCAATAGACTTTATTCTTGTGTAAAAGTAACCGACCTGTAAAATGTTCATAACGTTTACCTGAACAGCCAGACGGACGTAAAGAGATAGTTAAATTGACTCGAAAAGTGATTCATAGTCCAAAAGTATACTTAAAGGTATACACCATCTACGTATAGGGTATAAACATTATCGAACTTATAAAAATATCTAAAAAATTTATTTATTTATTGAACACAATAAACGACCTTGAATGAGGAGGTCGTTGCAAGAATTATTTTATACAAAAATTTATGAGAAAAAGAAATATTTTAAATTAAATAAAATATTTTAAAAATTTTATCAATAAGTAATCATTTATATTAACATATGTATATCAATTTATATACATATGTATATATGTAAGTATGTATGTAGGTGAGATTATTTATAACTGTCTCTATATAGTCTTCTTATCTTATAACGAGCCCCCTTTTTTAATTCTTTTTTTATAAAATTTATTGCGTATTTAATTTGAAAGCGTAAATATTTCACATATGCTGTTTTATTGATCACATGAAAATGTCAAAAATAAAAAAAATTATATATGTATGAGTTTTCAAATTTAATGTCCATATATACAAGTATTAATAACTACTACTACCATCACAATAATAATATCATGTTATTGTTTATTTATATATTTTTTAATAGGCAAATTTATCCTGATCAAATATTAATTAATAAACCAGTAAGAATACTATATTCGGCTATGACGAATCTTCAATACCCTTCACCACAAAAGCAATAACAAACACTCACACACAGTCTGACAAACGTATATAATATATAACCGTTTTTCTTAAACGCAACACGGGAACACTTAATGAGTCATCAAATTAGTTATATTTTTGACTTAACCGATTTTGTACATTTTGGAATGGTAATGAAGTACATATACTTAACCGATTTTTCAAATTTTAAATAGGAAATTTTCCACATCTATAACAAATACTCAGGCCAATTTTCATTAAGCTCTGTCTATTATTGTGTATGTGTGCTTGCCAACAACAGACATACAGACAGACAGACGAACATAGCGAGATATACATTATATATTCTGAGATGATTCCTTCTTAGTGTTACAAACAGAATGACAAACCAGCTTTACCACTTCTTGCGATGAATGGTATAAAAAATATTTTTTTTTATTTATTCACTATTTTTATTGACCCTGAAGAGTCATTTAGTTTTTTCATTGAAAACGTGTTTTTTTTATTATCTGTTATTGTGTGAGTGTAAAAACGAGAGGATACACAATTTATTATTATGTATTTATAATTACTCCTTAAAGTATGCTGCACTAAAAGTTATTGTGGTGATAGTATGATTATACATGTTGTTTTATGCTTAACTGTTATAATTACTTCGATGTTAAAGAATGCATTCACTGTTTTTTTTAATATATAAAATTAAATCACTTGATTTTAAAAAATGTATAAAGTGAAATATTTTTTAATAATTTCTTAATGTTCTGCATCAGTGAAATAAATGCAAAAACAGAAACTAACAAATTAAAATTGTTATCTACATTTCCTTCACATTTTTTCATAAAATTTTCGAATTATCAATTATGTTTTAAATTTCTATAAAAGTAAAAACGTTTAGATTAAAAGAAATTTTCAAAAATAAGCATTACAACTGGAACAAAGTGGCACTTATTTCCGAAAGATTATTGTATGTGGCTAGATAAATACAAAATAATATGCTTTTAAACTGATTCAAATCGGAACTTTCTTTCTTTCTTAGCAAAAAAAAAGTCATTTTTAAGTTTTTTAATATTTGATAATAAATTAAACGTGTTTAATTTCGAAATAATGGCAGGAACATATAAAAAACTCCGCTTGCAAAGAGATACCACTCCTATTTATATATCTTGCTATTATTCTCATAAAAATTGCGATATTTAAAATATCGTTTGTATAGGGATACCAAATACACAAATAATTTTGTTATAAGGACCTTATCCCTCTTCTGAATTTCCTATTCTTAATTTTGTAGTCTGATATAATATGTTGTCAAAGAACTATTTATGTGAAAAATTTCGTAAGTTTTCCTGTTTTAGTTAAAGAGATGTTTCGTTTATCCCCATAAAAGATAATATCAGCGTGCCAAATTTCATAAAAATTTAATAAGTCTTTTAGTGAAAATCGTTTGGAATTTTTTTAGGACAGTAGCAAATACTTAGGCAAATGTGAACATGCAAAAAACAAATAAACGGACATAGCTAAATCAACTCGGATATATACTTTATGGAGTCTAAGATGATTCCGTCATTTCGTTAAAACTATATTTTTATTAAAATTTAATTATTAAGTAAACGACATGATTTAGTACATAATGAAAGTTTAAAAGAAAATATAATTTCTATAGAAAAAACTTAAATTTTCCCTAAAATTAAAATTTTCTTAGTTTCGAATTTTCGCTGAAGATTTCAATTTTTACTAACATTTCAATTTTCCTTATTTCTTACAAATATGTTTGCATTTTTAAATTTAAATTTTGAGGAATTTATTTCTTTTAATTTAAATTTTTATAAAACAATGTTGTAGATGACGAAGCCCCACTATGTAATACCCTACACTACAATGTTGGCTTACAATGTTCGTATAATTTAATTCTTATTTATTCCTAACTGTGCAGTACATTATTGTGACCCTAACATTTATGTGAAGTTAATGCGTTATAAAAAGAATTTTGCTGGAGAATTATGTTTGAGCAAGAAGAAATTGTGGACCGACTGCCGTATAATTTTACACATAAATTTTTGGTTATATTTATCTTAATTTGATCAGTTATTATTAGAATATTAACGTATATGTGAGATTTATGCCCTTAAAAGTGATATTTGGAAAGTGGTTTGTATGGGACCGGCCCTCGTATATTTTAGCACAGACTTGTACTAAACTTCATTAAAATCGCTTGATATTTAGCACCTTTGTGACCTTTAAAACTCCATTTTGGGATGAAATTTCTATGGGAGGTACTTGGAATCATTATGGGTATAAAAATTTATATAACATACTAAATGAAATTTCCTTTTAAAACACTTACTAATTTATAACTTAACTCCTTAAAATATTAATTATTTTTTAGATAAACATTTAAATAAACAGAGTCATTTTTATTTTAAAATATAATTTTTTAAAGTAACAAAATAAAAAACTCAAAATTATACATTCTTTTTTAAACATTTTTTTACTGAAATATCTTTCAATTTTAACCACTGTTTTATGATTGAACTGTTGCTTTCTTATTAATAACCTGTTGCATACTTTTGGGTGTTTGAATTTTAAACAAAACATGAAGAAACGGAAATGCAGATTAAACTTTTAGAATTTAATGCAAGATGATGATGTTTCATTATGAAATTATAAATATTTCTTTTTTTTTCAATGAATATTAAACATACCTGGACCATTTTTTATAAAAAAAATTTACAAATATTTTTGTTGTATTTTTATAATGTATTTTTTAACAAACACTTTTATAGTTTTTTTATGCAAATTGCCCGCGCGTAATTTTACACTTTTGTTTATTTTATTGAATTTTTATGTATTTTTTTCTTTCTTATATTTTTTATTTTGTTTAATTTTATTTTCTTTATTTGTATAAACAAATACAAACAAATAAATATTCACTTTTTTCGGAGTAGAGTCTTGGGATCTTTCTGCTATTGATACTTCTTTGAAGGAATTCTGTGGAATGTTCAAATAGCAGTTGAATCTCTCATTTATATATCAATCAATTGTCGATAGTTGTCTGTTGATAGTCGTATGTTGTTATTGTTTTTATTTTTTTTTTAACTTTTTTTGTCATCAATCAGCATGTTAAACTGTAGGAAACAGTAGAAAAAGGCAACAGTTTGTCAAATGTTAAATGATAAAAGCAGGAGAGAATAATAAAGCAACAGCAACAAAAACAATGCAAAAGCAATTATTATGACATTATTATTATTATTAGTGAGAGAAGATACAACTAGAATATATACCAAACACACACACACATTTACATTTATATTTACATTTACATTGTTGTATTCTATTTAACATGCGCAAAAGTTTTTATGGCATCTTTATCAATGAATTTTGTTTTTAGTTATTTTATCCTTTCAAGGAAATAATTAAATTTAGTGATTAAAACATCAAAAAAAATATTAAATTTTGAAAGATAAACTTTACTTAAAAGTCTTAAGCCACCTCTAGTGCTACAGAAAATTAAGGTTTTCTTAAAATCGCTTTTATGTAGAACTTTATTTACTTTATTTTGTAGAAGAGTGCTACACACACTCTAAAGCTTTTGAAATAATGTTGTAGTCGTTGTTGTTGTAACAGTTTGGTTGCATTGAATAGTACATTCTTCTGTCAAAAAGAGTGGAACAGCTTCCGCTGAGTTATCCCAAGCCGGACAGCTACACCAACCGAAAATTTTTCCTCATGGAATAAACTCCAACAACAACGAAACCGTTACAACAATAACAGACATGACAACGGATCTATGTCATCTAATTGCATACTTTTAATATAATAACAAGATTCGAGGATAACATCTACAGCCTATTTAGAAGCTCAGCTCTCTGATCAGGGATCTTCAAATGTGAAATATTATTTGGGAAATTTTTATTTTTCATCCGACTTCTAACGTTCAAAATTATTCGATTCCAGCCGATTTGGATCTTCATCGCAGCTTTTTCAGAAGTAATGTTATAACTTATTAGAATGAAACTCTTACAAGTTCCAATACACTCAAGAGCTGAAGCATACTGTTCTCAATACAAATCTGAGAAATTGAGAATTCATGCTTTTCCGCATGATCACTTTCATTCATATTTCTGACACCAAGGTAATGCCCTGTATTTTGGAAATCAGAAGAGTATTTTGTATTGTGATTTATTGAAAACAGATCAAACAATCACATGGAACCAGTGCCGAAGTCAATTGATTCATTTAAGAGAAACAGAATATTCATCGAGACATGAGCGCTTTATTTTCCAACAAGTATATTGGGCGATTATAAATCGCAATGAGACCAATTTATATATTTACCAATGTATGGTGGAAGATATTGAAGATTCAACTCGGCTTTCTTACTTGTTAAAAATCAAATTTAAATTCAAATTTTAGTCATTTCTTTCACTGCTCTGCTTTTAAGGTCCTACGAACACTCTTCATTGGCTGCAGTTCATTGCAATATCCGTTGTTTCATTCATAATTGGGGATAGTTCCATGAAAGGATAACACCTTAGAATCTCCACAGTTTCCGCGATATTGATTGGAATACTTGCAGCGAGAATGGGTCTTTTCTTATACGATTTTTGCAAAAGTTGTTGAAATGAGAGAGAGGAGGAGTTCCTCACATTCACTGCCCCCTTCTGGACATAATTTCACAGTTCTTTGCCAGCGGTTTGCTACAAACTCCGACAGTTTTGGCGACTGCTGATTTCAATATTTGTGGCTTCATTCGTAATTGCAAATGGTTAAATGACGAGATTACTTTTTAGGCTCTTTTTTGATTGCTGCACCAAATGCAGTACTCGTCTATCCATATTCCTTGACTTCGACTCCATAACGTAACATAACATAACATAACATAACATAACATAACATAACATAACATAACATAACATACATCTTTCTGCTTCTCTCCTTAGACTACCAAAATTTATTTATTCTCTTTACAGGAAACTCAAAGAGACCTACAGGATCCTGCACCTCCTTATTCGTGGCAGCCTGATATTCGAACCAAATTTTAATTTAAATTTAATGTTCAAAATTTTAATGCAATTAATTAATTAATCAGAATGATTAAAACATAAATCGAAATTTTCCAAAATTTTAATTAATTTTTCTTTATCCAAATTTTTGTGATCTTGTTTCAAATGTCAAGTGTTCGACAATATTGTAATGTAATTATAATAATTATAATCATTATAACCGTTTAAAATACATGATCAACTTTTTTTTCTCCTCTGAAACAGTTTACGTAGTCGTAACAATTCATACAAACGCTGAAGAATACTCGATTTGACCCAAATACATGGGAAATTATAAAACGATTGACGTAAAATCATTACAACTACAATTAAATACTCACATATATTTGACAATAGGTGAGTGAAATTAATATATAATGTTTATACACAGAGAAAATTTAACTTTCAGATATCAAATTGATCAGATTTATTATAAACTTACTAAAAGTAAAAATCCGGGAAATTATTATTTGTTTCTTTTTTAAAGAGGGGATCTTTTCAATCTTTATGAGATCAGATTAAAATGATCTTTATTCCAATAATTTTTGATCAGTGCATTTCAAATGCATTTTATGTATATTAATTTAAATGAGTTGCATATCAAAATTAGAGTTGATCGTTCAGTTTTGCATTTCAAATTCTTTTCGATTTGATATTCAAAATTCAAAGGTTACTAGAAAACTCATTCCTTAAAGAGTGACGTAGATAGAATTTAAAGAATTAGTGAAATGTCCTTTAACAATTTTTTTTTTTATTTTTTAAAGATAAAACGTGTTTCCATATCACGATCAGTGATTTCAAATGATTTTTTAATAAATTGAGTATTAAGAACTATTGCTGATCCAATTGTAGCGTGATCATGAAAATAATGATATCAAAATTGCGAGACTTAACGCACGTTCCACATATAATTAATCATGAAAACGTGTAGTTTATATGACAATCTATTTGATATTTGTTAGTTTAATATGACAAAGTGCGAAAGTTATCTATATTTTTTAAGATAAAAAAAATTCCGCCGTGAAATTATACTTTTTATTTATTTTGTGACATGCGAACGAAAGAGTTATTTGTTTATTATTTTTTAATTTTTTAAATAAATCGAAGTAAGCAAATTAAAGTTTTGACACTGATCACTGAGAAATCTCTCATTTACTCATGCATCCCTAAAGTATGCTTTTATAAAAAACAATTTCTCTCTTTGGGATTTTCAGCTTAAAGTATAGAGAGAGAAAATAAGATTAAATGGAATCAGATATTTTCGAAACCTCCTCGAACCGAAGTCTTGCATACTGCATTTACTTATGACATAGAGGGTACGCGATCACTATCTTTCTCCAAAGGAGAAACTAATGGCTCTAAAAACAGGGACAAATTTGGATGAGATGTTCTCATTCAGGAATTTTACATTCACATGTCTATGTTATTTGGGGAACGGCCTGAGGTATTATAGGATATACGACGAGATATCATTATTTTTATCGACAGCGAGGTAACGAACAGGTACCTATCAGGTGTCTGCATAATATCAAAATCTTGTAGGGAATGATGCACATCATTGAAAACGATGGTAGAGTGTTCAAAAATTGCACAGGTCTGGCTTTACGGACACGAGGATTCATAGATGAATACCTGTGTGTATTTTAACACTCAGAGTCTGTAAGAAACATATAAAAGTTAAGCTCTATGCTTTAGAGCAGGACAGATGAATGAATGAATCAACATTTCTGATTAACAGCATGATCTGGCCATGATTTGATGGGTATAAAATCTCATTCCCAGTCAAGAATTCTCTTAAGGAACAAAATTGCTGCTGCATCTGGACATATTTGCTTTGAAATACAAACAGCGAGAATGAATCTTCCTGCAAACGATATTTGCAGGAGTTGTCAAAATGATCAGGAAAAGGAAGCCATTTCTCATCTTTTCTGCCAATACCCTACCTTCCTTGATTAGTTCTTTACAATCTCATACAGATTTGGCTACAGTTGATTGGAATTTCATATATTATTGATTCTCTACAGATTTTCTATAAAACTGACTTATAAAAAAATGCAGAACCTCTTAACTATCTCTTATCCTATAATTTCTTATTCGTGGCAGCCGGATCTAATCTACTTTCCCAAGGAAAAGTTTTACTGAAGAAAAATCCAATTCCAAAGAAATTCTCAATGAACTGGAAAATTAATTTCTAATTTCGCCCACAGTTTGACGCCATTAACTTCACATTAATGTACATTTTTTATAATAAAAAGGATTTGTTAATTATTAGAAAATGAGGATAATAAAACTTTGATAAATGGAGAAAATTATAAATATTATAACATTTAACATTTATAAGAGAGAGAAAGAGAGTATTTTGTGTGGATTTGATCACATTAATTTAATTATTATTAATACAACAATAATGACAAACGTCATATTTCTTTTGGTTGCCAACAAACGTGCTGCGAGAGTCAAATGAACCATAATTCAAAATATCCTTTCTTTTTTTTTTTTTTAAACTCATCTAGAATTCATGTTGTTACAACAATGTTTACATGATTATCACAAAAAATTATCCCAGTTTGAAATCGAACAAAACATAAGTTGAATAACTAATTTTTTAGTAACAATTTAATCAGACAATTGAGCGAAATTATGGTTAACAAGTAAGAATGTATGTCGGTCAAGTTCGACTATCTAATAACCTACACCACTTTGTTGGTCTGATCCTTGTCGTAATATGACCTGTTATTAGTACAATACCAACGTATATGTGAGATTTATGAAGGGGATTTGTATGGGACTTATGAGAAATTATGGATAACGTTTACATGGACCGACAGACGGACGGACATCTTTAAATCTACTCAGAAAGTGATTCTGAGTCGATCAGTTAAATTAAAAGTGGATGTAACACACTTTTTTTCTACATGCTACAAAAATTAACACAAACGCATAATACCCCAACCATCTACGGTGGTGTAGGGTATAAAAATTAAGTAAATGAAATTAATATAAAATTATGATGAATAGAAGAAAATGAGAAAAGATGTCAATTAAAGTTTATTTTATTTTGTTAAATCATCAATGACAGACCAACAAACGTTGGCTTGTTTAACAGTGAAACACAAAATTATAATACACTCATCAACAATAAATTATTTTCTCTATATAAAAACAACAAAAAATTTCAAAAAATTTTTTATAAAAAAGAAAATTTGAACGATATTGAATGAAATTTTCTATAGAAAGAAAATTTTAACGAAATTTTCTATAGAAAGAAAATTTTAACGAAATTTTCTATAGAAAGAAAATTTTAACGAAATTTTCTATAGAAAGAAAATTTTAACGAAATTTTCTATAGAAAGAAAATTTTAACGAAATTTTCTATAAAAAGAAAATTTTAACGAAATTTTCTATAGAAAGAAAATTTTAACGAAATTTTCTATAGAAAGAAAATTTTAACGAAATTTTCTATAGAAAGAAAATTTTAACGAAATTTTCTATAGAAAGAAAATTTTAACGAAATTTTCTATAGAAAGAAAATTTAAACGAAATTTTCTATAGAAAGAAAATTTTAACGAAATTTTCTATAGAAAGAAAATTTTAACGAAATTTTCTATAGAAAGAAAATTTTAACGAAATTTTCTATAGAAAGAAAATTTTAACGAAATTTTCTATAGAAAGAAAATTTTAACGAAATTTTCTATAGAAAGAAAATTTTAACGAAATTTTCTATAGAAAGAAAATTTTAACGAAATTTTCTATAGAAAGAAAATTTTAACGAAATTTTCTATAGAAAGAAAATTTTAACGAAATTTTCTATAGAAAGAAAATTTTAACGAAATTTTCTATAGAAAGAAAATTTTAACGAAATTTTCTATAGAAAGAAAATTTTAACGAAATTTTCTATAGAAAGAAAATTTTAACGAAATTTTCTATAGAAAGAAAATTTTAACGAAATTTTCTATAGAAAGAAAATTTTAACGAAATTTTCTATAGAATGAAAATTTCAACAAAATTTTCTATAGAATGAAAATTTAAAAAAAAAATTTCTATAGAATAACAATTTTAACAAAATTTTCTATAGAATAACAATTTAAACAGAATTTTCTATAGAATGAAAATTTTAAACAAAATTTTCTATAGAATAAGAATTTTAACAAAATTTTCTATAGAATAAAAATTTTAACAAAATTTTCTATAGAATAAAAATTTTAACAAAATTTTCTATAGAAAGAAAATTTTAACGAAAGTTTCTATAGAAAGAAAATTTTAACGAAATTTTCTATAGAAAGAAAATTTTAACGAAATTTTCTATAGAAAGAAAACTTTAACGAAATTTTCTATATAAAGAAAATTTGAACGAAGTTTTCTCGAGAAAGAAAATTTTAACGAAATTTTCTATAGAAATAGAATTTTAACGAAATTTTCTATAGAAAGAAAACTTTAACGAAATTTTCTATATAAAGAAAATTTTAACGAAATTTTCTCGAGAAAGAAAATTTTAACGAAATTTTCTATAGAAATAGAATTTTAACGAAATTTTCTATAGAAATAGAATTTTAATGAAATTTTCTATAGAAATAGAATTTTAACGAAATTTTCTTGAAAAAGAAAATTTTAACAAAATTTTCTATAGAAAGAAAATTTAGCGGAATTTTTTATAGAAAGAAAATAAGTTTTGATCAAAAATTTTCTATAAAAGGGAATTTTAATCCAAATTTTCTATAAAAAGAAATTTTGTTAAAAAATTTTCTGTAAGAAGAAATTTCGATCAAAAATTTTCTTAAAAAAGAAATTCTGATCAAAAATTTTCTATAAAAAGAAATTTTGATCAAAAATTTTCTATAAAAGAAATTTTGATAAAAAATTTTTAAATATAGAAAATATTAAAGATTTTTTTATGAAAGAAGATTTTACCAAAGTTGTGTATAAAAGAAAATGTTAACAAAATAATTTTTTTCTTACCCACTGTATTTGATGAAAGTGTGAGTGTGTCTCACATTTCTATTTGTGCGTACAAATATCATTACAATTGACTTAATGAGTGTCATGCTGTCAAATATAGAAACTCATATGAATCCTTATTAAGTTTATTTTTTCATTATAATCAAACATTTTTTATTAAAAAAAAACTTATTTAATTTTTGTTTTTTTTTCACAAAAAAACTGAGAATAAATCATATCTTATCAATTGGCAACAACAACAAAAATAAAAAAATCCTAAAATTCGAAGTTAAACGCAAATATCGAGTGTTTTGTGTGACATTTAGAAATAATCGTTATGGCAAATTTAATGCTGAACAATTACAATTTAAGTGATTTAAGAGGCCGAACACATATTTATCATGTTGATATCGAAACTTTATGAATATTAAATGGTGATCAAGATATGTATTGAATTAATGTCAAAATTGACTGATTGATCAGTTGGATTTCTTTGCGAGAACCATCTACTGGGTGGTAATGATAAAATTGTTTTTATTCTTATTTAGAATCCAAATTCCTCTTTCACTGTTCAAACAAACTTCAGAAAAAATAACATCGACTCTAAAATACCTTTTTATTTTTAAATTTCAAATAATTGAAATGCATAAAATAATTTAAATATTTGCAAACGAGTGCAAATGAAAATAGAATGAAAAAAAATCTATATAAATTCTTTGGTGGCTTTTGTCAGAGTCCATTTATGCGTCCATATTGAAGAAAAGACTGAAAGCTGAAAAAAGGCGTTTCGATTCTTAATAATTGTATCATTTTGCGTCACGAAACATTAAATAAAAATCTGGACATTTTATCGGCTTCTTTCATTTAATAAAAAAATGTACTCGTATTACACAGTGTAACAGAAAATAATTTCGAAAATTCTGCAAATAACCGTTATTTAATCAGAATTGAAAAATTGTTCAAAATTTTTCTTATATACGAGGTTTATTAAAAATTTTCCTTAAATTTTAAATTAATCGAAATTTTTTATTTAAATTTTTTTTATTTTATTAATTTTTTAATTTAATTTATTTGTCGAATTTCTTTATCGAATATTCCTCTAAATACGAGATTTATCGCAAATGTTCTCTAAATATGAAATTTATCGCAAATTTTCTCTAAATATGAAATTTATCGCAAATTTTCTCTAAATATGAAATTTATCGCAAATTTTCTCTAAATATGAAATTTATCGCAAATTTTCTCTAAATATGAAATTTATCGCAAATTTTCTCTAAATATGAAATTTATCGCAAATTTTCTCTAAATATGAAATTCATCGCAAATTTTCTCTAAATATGAAATTTATCGCAAATTTTCTCTAAATATAAGATTTATCGAAAATTTTATCTAAATATAAGATTTATCGAAAATTTTCTCTAAATATGAAATTTATCGCAAATTTTCTCTAAATATGAAATTTATCGCAAATTTTCTCTAAATATGAAATTTATCGAAAATTTTCTCTAAATACGAGATTTATCGAAATTTTCTCTAAATACGAGATTTATCGAAAATTTTCTCTAAATACGAGATTTATCGAAAATGTTCTCTAAATACGAGATTTATCGAAAATGTTCTCTAAATACGAGATTTATCGAAAATGTTCTCTAAATACGAGATTTATCGAAAATTTTCTCTAAATACGAGATTTATCGAAAATTTTCTCTAAATACGAGATTTATCGAAAATTTTCTCTAAATACGAGATTTATCGAAAATTTTCTCTAAATACGAGATTTATCGAAAATTTTCTCTAAATACGAGATTTATCGAAAATTTTCTCTAAATACGAGATTTATCGAAAATTTTCTCTAAATACGAGATTTATCGAAAATTTTCTCTAAATACGAGATTTATCGAAAATTTTCTCTAAATACGAGATTTATCGAAAATTTTCTCTAAATACGAGATTTGGATAATTTTCTTTTAATTGGGGATTTATTTCTCTAAATTGGAGATTTATTGAAAATTTTCTCTAAATTGGATAATTTTCTTTAAATAGGAGATTTGTCGACAATTTTCTCTAAATTGGAAAATTATCGATAATTTTCTCTAAATTTATGATTTATCGACAATTTTCTCTAAATTTGAAATTTATCGACAATTTTCTTTAAAGTAGAGATTTATCGACAATTTTCTCTAAATTGGAGAATTACCGACAATTTTCTCTAAATTTGGGATTAATCGAAATTTTCTCTTAATACGAGCTCTACCGCAAATCTTCTCTTTAAAAACATTAAAAAACTTCATGTATTCATTTAAGAATTTATGCTGTTTAACAGAAATTTCATCTAAAATATTAATTTAAAGGGTTTTTTCGTTACCCCGTGTAATTGTAAATATATTGAAGTTTGTGCCGCTTAAAATTGTGTAAATGTGTGAATAAAAAACAATTATTCTGTGATTTTGTGTTTCCATTAAATTTTATGTAAAAATCAATGAAATACATTGACTCTAAATATAAAATGATGAAGATGTCATTTTATTGAAATTTCTTAATAAATTTCACCAGTGACTGCATTTTTTCACCGTTTATGTTCTTTTCTTTTTTTTTCATATGGTGATCTCGTTCTGTTGCTAAGGAAAATATTTGGAACGGGGAAGTATAATCTTTATTCGTTTATTTTCCATTTTAATATTAAAATATTCTACTTGGCATTTAGACTCTTTTTATGGATCACAGACATCTGTATTAATTACAATTTTGTCATTGTGTTAACATCTACTTTAATTATTATACTGCAATATGATAGACGAGAGGGTATTATGACTAAAAATATCTGGATAAAAAATAAAGAATGAATGCAAGAGAGTTCACTTTTCATGAGATCTAATAATGTAGGGTATTTAGTGATCGTTTATAATTTTGCTATCAAGATCTAAAATTAAAACTTAATATTTTCTAATAAAACTGCGCCTCTTTCCCTGCTAACAAATTTGTATGGTAACATTTCATTCACTTTTTAATTAAGTTGACGACACGAGGTCTATTGTAGACTTGAATTGGACGTGCCTTTTTTCACATACAATTCGATATAAAGTAAATCTAAAAAATTTATCAAAATCATATTGATATTAATATTTTTCATTTTTATTTTATCATAAAAATTCATTCAAAACTAAAAATAATGAGAAAGATATTCACTTACCCCCTTCATTTCCAAATTTTGTATGTTTTACAAACGTCTGAAGATTTAATGCTTTAAATCTGAAAAAGAAAAAAATTATTACAAAATTTCTTATTTCTATAATTATAGTTATATTTCAAGTATTTAAAATATTCATTAAATTCATTGTAAATTAATAAAAATCTATAAGACGCCATCTATGGCAAAAAAAATGATTTAAAGCTTTTAATACTTTACATAAAACGACCGAGATAAAAAACTTTTAAAAAGCTTTAAATTTTAAAAGTGTTTAAATTGTATAATATTGTCAACTTGAAGTAAATATAATACGCAAAATGACTACAACAATCCCACAATTATTTCGAATTTCGACATAAATTAATATCGAAAATTTTCTCTAAATTAAAAAATTTACAAAAAATGTTCGAAAGTTTTTCCTATGCACTAGATTTATCGATTTTTCTTAAATACGAGATTTTTCAAAAATTATTCCTTCTTTTAAATACGATATTTATCTAAAACTTTCCCTGAATTGGAGATTTAGCGAAAACTCTCTCTAAGTATGCGATGTATCAAAAATTTTCTAATCTGTCAAAATTATTCTGTACATGTGATATCTATGGCAATTATTCGCTATATATATGATTTAATGAAATTTTCTCTAAATTGGAGATTTATCGAAAATTTTCTCTAAATTGGAGATTTTATCGAAATTTTTCTCTAAATTGGGAATTTTATCGAAATTTTTCTCTAAATGAAATTTATCGAAAATTTCTCTAAATTGAAGATTATCGAAAATTTTCTCTAAATTGAAGATTTTATCGAAAATTTTCTCTAAATTGAAGATTTATCGAAAATTTTCTCTAAATTGAAGATTTATCGAAAATTTTCTCTAAATTGAAGATTTATCGAAAATTTTCTCTAAATTGAAGATTTATCGAAAATTTCTCTAAATTGAAGATTTATCGAAAATTTTCTCTAAATGAAGATTTATCGAAAATTTTCTCTAAATTCGAGACTTATCGAAAATTTTCTCTAAATTCGAGACTTATCGAAATTTTCTCTAAATTCGAGACTTTATCGAAATTTTTCTCTAAATTGGAGATTTATCGAAATTTTCTCTAAATGGAGTTTATCGAAATATTTCTCTAAATTGGGAGATTTATCGAAAATTTTCTCTAAATTGGAAGAATTTATTCGAAAATTTTCTCTAAATTGGAGATTTATCGAAAATTTTCTCTAAATTGGAGATTTATCGAAAATTTTCTCTAAATTGGAGATTTATCGAAAATTTTTCTCTAAATTGGAGATTTATCGAAAATTTTCTCTAAATTGGAGATTTATCGAAAATTTTCTCTAAATTGGAGATTTATCGAAAATTTTCTCTAAATTGGAGATTTATCGAAAATTTTCTCTAAATTGGAAGATTTATCGAAAATTTTCTCTAAATTGAGATTTATCGAAAATTTTCTCTAAATTCGAGACTTATCGAAAATTTTCTCTAAATTGGAGATTTATCGAAATTTTCTCTAAATTGGAGATTTATCGAAATTTTTCTCTAAATTGGAGATTTATCGAAAATTTTCTCTAAATTGGAGATTTATCGAAAATTTTCTCTAAATTGGAGATTTATCGAAAATTTTCTCTAAATTGGAGATTTATCGAAAATTTTCTCTAAATTGGAGATTTATCGAAAATTTTCTCTAAATTGGAGATTTATCGAAAATTTTCTCTAATTGGAGATTATCGAAAATTTCTCTAAATTGGAGATTTATCGAAAATTTTCTCTAAATTGGAGATTTATCGAAAATTTTCTCTAAATTGGAGATTTAATCGAAAATTTTCTCTAAATTGGAGATTTATCGAAATTTTCTCTAAATGGAGATTTATCGAAAATTTTCTCTAAATTGGAGATTTATCGAAAATTTTTCTCTAAATTGGAGATTTATCGAAAATTTCTCTAAATTGGAGATTTATCGAAAATTTTCTCTAAATTGGAGATTTTATCGAAAATTTTCTCTAAATTGGAGATTTATCGAAAATTTCTCTAATTGAGATTATCGAAATTTTCTCTAAATTGGAGATTTATCGAAATTTTCTCTAAATTGGAGATTTATCGAAAATTTTCTTCTAAATTGGAGATTTATCGAAAATTTTCTCTAAATTGGAGATTTATCGAAAATTTTCTCTAAATTGGAGATTTATTCGAAAATTTTCTCTAAATTGGAGATTTATCGAAAATTTTCTCTAAATTGGAGATTTATCGAAAATTTTCTCCTAAATTGGAGATTATCGAAAATTTTCTCTAAATTGGAGATTTATCGAAAATTTTCTCTAATAATGGAGATTCTATCGAAAATTTTCTCTAAATTGAGATTTATCGAAAATTTTCTCTAAATTGGAGATTTATCGAAATTTTCTCTAAATTGGAGATTTATCGAAAATTTTCTCTAAATTGGAGATTTATCGAAAATTTTCTCTAAATTGGAGATTTATCGAAAATTTTCTCTAAATTGGAGATTTATCGAAAATTTTCTCTAAATTGGAGATTTATCGAAAATTTTCTCTAAATTGGAGATTTATCGAAAATTTTCTCTAAATTGGAGATTTATCGAAAATTTTCTCTAAATTGGAGATTTATCGAAAATTTTCTCTAAATTGGAGATTTATCGAAAATTTTCTCTAAATTGGAGATTTATCGAAATTTTCTCTAAATTGGAGATTTATCGAAAATTTTCTCTAAATTGGAGATT
>PYHX02000413.1:18322714-18376660 GCA_004302925.2 Cochliomyia hominivorax | reverse complement strand
AATTTTCCCTAAATTAAAATTTCTAGTTTCGAATTTTCGCTGAAGATTTTAATTTTGACTAACATTTCAATTTTCCTTATTTCTTACAAATATGTTTGCATTTTTAATTTTAATTTTGAGGAATTTATTTCTTTTAATTTAAATTTTTATAAAACAATGTTGTAGATGACGAAGCCCCACTATGTAATACCTACACTACAATGTTGGCTTACAATGTTCGTATAATTTAATTCTTATTTATTCCTAACTGTGCAGTACATTATTGTGACCCTAACATTTACGTGAAGTTTATGCGTTATAAAGAGAATTTTTCTGGAGATTTATATTAGAGCAAGAAGAAATTATGGGACCGACTGCCGTATAATTTTACACATAAATTTTTGGTTATAGTTATCTTAATTTGATCAGTTATTATTAGAATTTAACGTATATGTGAGATTTATGCCCTTAAAAGTGATATTTGGAAAGTGTTTGTATGGGACCGGCCCTCGTATATTTTAGCACAGACTTTTACCGAATTTCGTTAGAATCGCTTGATATTTAGCACTTTGTAACCTTTAAAACTCCATTTTGGGATGAAATTTCTATGGAGGTACCTGGGATATTGAACGAACATGGCCAATATCAATAGCTCTCGTTCATAACAACAAACAAACAGACAGACAGACGGACATCATGGGTATAAAAATTTATATAACATACTAAATGAAATTTCCTTTTAAAACACTTACTAATTTATAACTTAACTCCTTAAAAATATTAATTATTTTTCGATAAACATTTAAATAAACAGAGTCAATATTATTTAAATATAATTTTTTTAAAGTAACGAAACATAAAAAGTCAAATATATATTCTTTTTTAAACATTTTTTATTTAAATATCTTTCTAATTTAACCACTGTTTTATGATTGAACTGTTGCTTTCTTATTAATAACCTGTTGCATACTTTTGTGTGTTTGAATTTTAAACAAACATAAAGAAACGGAAATGCAAATTAAACTTTTAAAATTTAATGCAAGATGATGATGTTTCATTATGAAATTATGAATATTTCTTTTTTTTTCAATGAATACTAAACATACCTGGACCATTTTTATAAAAAAAAAATTTACAAATAATTTTGTTGTATTTTTATAATGTATTTTTTAACAAACACTTTTATAGTTTTTTATGCAAATTGCCGCGCGTAATTTACACTTTTGTTTATTTTATTGAAATTTTATGTATTTTTTTTCTTTCTTATATTTTTTATTTTGTTTAATTTTATTTTCTTTATTTGTATAAACAAATACAAACAAATAAATATTCACTTTTTTCGGAGTAGAGTCTTGGGATCTTTTTGCTATTGATACTTCTTTGAAGGAATTCTGTGAATGTTCAAATAGCAGTTGAATCTCTCATTTATATATCAATCAATTGTCGATAGTTGTCTGTTGATAGTCGTATGTTGTTATTGTTTTTATTTTTTTTTTTTAACTTTTTTGTCATCAATCAGCATGTAAACTGTAGGAAACAGTAGAAAAAGGCAACAGTTTGTCAAATGTTAAATGATAAAAGCAGGAGAGAATAATAAAGCAACAGCAACAAAAACATGCAAAAGCAATTATTATGACATTATTATTATTATTAGTGAGAGAAGATACAACTAGAATATATACCAAACACACACACACATTTACATTTATATTTACATTTACATTGTTGTATTCTATTTAACATGCGCAAAAGTTTTATGGCATCTTTATCAATGAATTTGTTTTAGTTATTTTATCCTTTCAAGGAAATAATTAAATTTAGTGATTAAAACATCAAAAAAAATATTAAATTTTGAAAGATAAACTTTACTTAAAAGTCTTAAGCCACCTCTAGTGCTACAGAAAATTAAGGTTTTCTTAAAATCGCTTTTATGTGAACTTTATTTACTTTATTTTGTAGAAGAGTGCTACACACACTCTAAAGCTTTTGAAATAATGTTGTAGTCGTTGTTGTTGTAACAGTTTGGTTGCATTGAATAGTACATTCTTCTGTCAAAAAGAGTGGAACAGCTTCCGCTGAGTTATCCCAAGCCGGACAGCTACACCAACCGAAAATTTTTCCTCATGGAATAAACTCCAACACAACGAAACCGTTACAACAATAACAGACATGACAACGGATCTATGTCATCTAATTGCATACTTTTAATATAATAACAAGATTCGAGGATAACATCTACAGCCTATTTAGAAGCTCAGCTCTCTGATCAGGGATCTTCAAATGTGAAATATTATTTGGGAAATTTTTATTTTTCATCCGACTTCTAACGTTCAAAATTATTCGATTCCAGCCGATTTGGATCTTCATCGCAGCTTTTTCAGAAGTAATGTTATAACTTATTAGAATGAAACTCTACAAGTTCCAATACACTCAAGAGCTGAAGCATACTTTCTCAATACAAATCTGGAGAAATTGAGAATTCATGCTTTTCCGCATGATCACTTTCATTCATATTTCTGACACCAAGGTAATGCCCTGTATTTTGGAAATCAGAAGAGTATTTTGTATTGTGATTATTGAAAACAGATCAAACATCACATGGAACCAGTGCCGAAGTCATTGATTCATTTAAGAGAAACAGAATATTCATCGAGACATGAGCGCTTATTTCCCAACAAGTATATTGGGCGATTATAAATCGCAATGAGACCAATTTATATTACCAATGTATGGTGGAAGATATTGAAGATTCAACTCGGCTTTCTTACTTGTTAAAAATCAAATTTAAATTCAAATTTTAGTCATTTCTTCCACTGCTCTGCTTTTAAGGTCCTACGAACACTCTTCATTGGCTGCAGTTTATTGCAATCTTTTTACTTTCATTCAGAATTGGAGATAGTTCCATGTAAAGATAACACCTTAGAATCTCCACAGTTTCCGCGATATTGATTGGAATACTTGCAGCGATTTTTTATACGATTTTTGCAAAAGTTGTTGAAATGAAAGAGAGGAGGAATTCCTCACATTCACTGCCCCCTTCTGGACATAATTTCACAGTTCTTTGCCAGCGGTTTGCTACAAACTCCGACAGTTTTGGCGACTGCTGATTTCAATATTTGTGGCTTCATTCGTAATTGCGAATGGTTAAATGACGAGGTTTCTTTTTAGGCTCTTTTTTGATTGCTGCACTAAATACAGTACTAGTCCATCCATATTCTTTGACTTCGACTCCATAACATAACGTAACATAACATAACATAACATAACATAACATAACATACATCTTTCTGCTTCTCTCCTTAGACTATCAAAACTTATTTATTCTCTTTAGAGGAAACTCAAAGAGTCCTACAAGATCCTGCACCTCCATATTCGTGGCAGCCTGATATTCGAACCAAATTTTAATTAAAATTTAATGTTCAAAATTTGAATACAATTAATTAATTAATTAATCAGAATGATTAAAACATAAATCGAAATTTTCCAAAATTTTAATTAATTTTTCTTTATCCAAATTTTTGTGATCTTGTTTCAAATGTCAAGTGTTCGACAATATTGTAATGTAATTATAATAATTATAATCATTATAACCGTTTAAAATACATGATCAACTTTTTTTTCTCCTCTGAAACAGTTTACGTAGTCGTAACAATTCATACAAACGCTGAAGAATACTCGATTTGACCCAAATACATGGGAAATTATAAAACGATTGACGTAAAATCATTACAACTACAATTAAATACTCACATATATTTGACAATAGGTGAGTGAAATTAATATATAATGTTTATACACAGAGAAAATTTAACTTTCAGATATCAAATTGATCAGATTTATTAAAAACTTACTAAAAGTAAAAATCCGGGAAATTATTATTTGTTTCTTTTTTAAAGAGGGGATCTTTTCAATCTTTATGAGATCAGATTAAAATGATCTTTATTCCAATAATTTTTGATCAGTGCATTTCAAATGCATTTTATGTATATTAATTTAAATGAGTTGCATTTCAAAATTAGAGTTGATCGTTCAGTTTTGCATTTCAAATACTTTTCGATTTGATATTCAAAATTCAAAGGTTACTAGAAAACTCATTCCTTAAAGAGTGACGTAGATAGAATTTAAAGAATTAGTGAAATGTCCTTTAACAATTTTTTTTTATTTTTTAAAGATAAAACGTGTTTCCATATCACGATCAGTGATTTCAAATGATTTTTTAATAAATTGAGTATTAAGAACTATTGCTGATCCAATTGTAGCGTGATCATGAAAATAATGATATCAAAATTGCGAGACTTAACGCACGTTCCACATATAATTAATCATGAAAACGTGTAGTTTATATGACAATCTATTTGATATTTGTTAGTTTAATATGACAAAGTGCGAAAGTTATCTATATTTTTTAAGATAAAAAAATTCCGCCGTGAAATTATACTTTTTATTTATTTTGTGACATGCGAACGAAAGAGTTATTTGTTTATTATTTTTTAATTTTTTAAATAAATTGAAGTAAAATTAAAGTTTTGACACTGATCACTGAGAAATCTCTCGCTTACTCATGCATCCCTAAAGTATGCTTTTATAAAAAACAATTTCTCTCTTTGGGATTTTTAGATTAAAGTATAGAGAGAGAAAATAAGATTAAATGGAATCAGATATTTTCGAAACCTCCTCGAACCGAAGTCTTGCATACTGCATTTACTTATGACATAGAGACTAATGGCTCTAAAAACAGGGACAAATTTGGATGAGATGTTCTCATTCAGGAATTTTACATTCACATGTCTATGACCAGGTCCCTAACAAGTGTCTGCATAATATCAAATCTTGTCGGGAATGACGCACATCATTGAATACAATGGTAGAGCTTTCAAAAATTGCACAGGTCTGGCTTTACGGACACGAGGATTCATAGATGAATACCTTTGTGTAGTTTACCACTCAGAGTCTGTAAGAAACATTCAAAAGTTAAGCTCTATGCTTTAGAGCAGGACCGATGGAATAATGAATGAAATAATGAAAATCTGATCAACAGGATGTTCTGGTCATAATTGAATGGTCATAGGACCTAATTCCCACTCAATAACTCTCTTAAGGAACAAAATTGCTGCTGCATCTGGACATTTTCGCTTTGAAATACAAGCAGCGAGAATGGATCTTCCTGCAAACGATATTTGCAGGAGTTGTCAAAATGATCAGGAAAAGGAAGCGATTTCTCATCTTTTGTGCCAATACCCTACCTTCCTTCATTAGCTTGTTAAAATCTCATACAGATTTGGCTACTGTTGATTGGAATTTCATATATTATTGACTCTCTACAGATTTTCTATAAAACTGACTTATAAACAAATGCAGAACCTCTTAACTATCTCTTATCCTATAATTTCTTATTCGTGGCAGCCGGATCTAACCTACTTTCCCAAGGAAAAGTTTTACTGAAGAAAAATCCAATTCCAAAGAAATTCTCAATGAACTGGAAAATTAATTTCTAATTTCGCCCACAGTTTGACGCCATTAACTTCACATTAACGTACATTTTTTATAATCAAAAGGATTTGTTAATTATTAGAAAATGAGGATAATAAAACTTTGATAAATGGAGAAAATTATAAATATTATAACATTTAACATTTATAAGAGAGAGAAAGAGAAAGAGAGTATTTTGTGTGGATTTGATCACATTAATTTAATTATAATTAATACAACAATAATGACAAACGTCATATTTCTTTTGGTTGCCAACAGACATGCTGCGAGAGTCAAATGAACCATAATTCAAAATATCCTTTCTTTTTTTCAAAAAAACTCATCTAGAATTCATGTTGTTACAACAATGTTTATATGATTATCATAAAAAATTATCCCAGTTTGAAATCGAACAAAACATAAGTTGAATAACTAAATTTTTTAGTAACAATTTAATCAGGCAATTGAGTGAAATTATGGTTAACAAGTAAGAATGTATAGTCGGTCAAGTTCGACTAACTAATAACCTACACCACTTTGTTGGTCTGATTCTTGTCGTAATATGACCTGTTATTAGTACAATACCAACGTATATGTGAGATTTATGAAGGGGATTTGTATGGGACTTATGAGAAATTATGGATAACGTTTACATGGACCGACAGACGGACGGACATCTTTAAATCTACTCAGAAAGTGATTCTGAGTCGATCAGTTAAATTAAAAGTGGATGTAACACACTTTTTTTCCAACCAACCACCTACGGTGGTGTAGGGTATAAAAATTAAGTAAATAAAATTAAAATAAATATTATGATGAATAAAAGAAAATGAGAAAAGATGTCAATTAAAGTTTATTTTATTTTGTTAAATCATCAATGACAGACCAACAAACGTTGGTTTGTTTAACAGTGAAACACAAAATTATAATACACTCAGCAACAATAAATTATTTTCTCTATAGAAAACAAATGTCAACGATTTTTTATTAAAATATATAAATTCATAATTTTTTGAAAATCGACAAAAGAAATTACCAACAAAATTTTCTATAAAAAGAAAATTTCAACAAAAAATTTCACAAAGTTTTCTTGAGAAAGAAAATTTTAACGAAGTTTTCTCGAGAAAGAAAATTTTAACGAAATTTTCTCGAGAAAGAAAATTTTAACGAAATTTTCTCGAGAGAGAAAATTTTAACGAAATTTTCTCGAGAGAGAAAATTTTAACGAAATTTTCTCGAAAAGAAAATTTTAACGAAATTTTCTCGAAACGAAAATTTTAACGAAATTTTCTATAGAAAGAAAATTTTAACGAAATTTTCTATAGAAAGAAAATTTTAACGAAATTTTCTATAGAAAGAAAATTTTAACGAAATTTTCTATAGAAAGAAAATTTTAACGAAATTTTCTATAGAAAGAAAATTTTAACGAAATTTTCTATAGAAAGAAAATTTTAACGAAATTTTCTATAGAAAGAAAATTTTAACGAAATTTTCTATAGAAAGAAAATTTTAACGAAATTTTCTATAGAAAGAAAATTTTAACGAAATTTTCTATAGAAAGAAAATTTTAACGAAATTTTCTACAGAAAGAAAATTTTAACGAAATTTTCTATAGAAAGAAAATTTTAACGAAATTTTCTATAGAAAGAAAATTTTAACGAAATTTTCTATAGAAAGAAAATTTTAACGAAATTTTCTATAGAAAGAAAATTTTAACGAAATTTTCTATAGAAAGAAAATTTTAACGAAATTTTCTATAGAAAGAAAATTTTAACGAAATTTTCTATAGAAAGAAAATTTTAACAAAATTTTCTATAGAAAGAAAATTTTAACAAAATTTTCTATAGAAAGAAAATTTTTACGAAATTTTCTATAGAAAGAAAATTTTAACGAAATTTTCTATATAAAGAAAATTTTACGAAATTTTCCATAGAAAGAAAATTTTAACGAAATTTTCTATAGAAAGAAAATTTTAACGAAATTTTCTATAGAAAGAAAATTTTAACGAAATTTTCTATAGAAAGAAAATTTTAACGAAATTTTCTATAGAAAGAAAATTTTAACGAAATTTTCTATAGAAAGAAAATTTTAACGAAATTTTCTATAGAAAGAAAATTTTAACGAAATTTTCTATAAAAAGAAAATTTTAACGAAATTTTCTATAGAAAGAAAATTTTAACGAAATTTTCTATAGGAAGAAAATTTTAACGAAATTTTCTATAGAAAGAAAATTTTTTACGAAATTTTTTATAGAAAGAAAATTTTTTACGAAATTTTTTATAGAAAGAATATTTTTTACGAAATTTTCTATAGAAAGAAATTTTTTTACGAAATTTTCTATAAAAAGAAAATTTCTATAGAAAAAAAGAAGAAAATTTGAACGAAATTTTCTATAAAAGGAACTTTTGATCAAAAATTTTCTATAAAGAGAAATTTTGATAAAAGATTTTCAATAAAAATTTTGATCAAAAATTTTCCATAAAAAGAAATTTTGATCAAAAGTTTTCTATAAAAAGAAATCAAAAATTTTCTATAAAAAGAAATTTTGATCTAAAATTTTCTATAAAAAGAAATTTTGATATAAAATTATCTTATAGATAATTTATCTTATAGAAATTTTAATCAAAAATTTTCTTTAAAAAGAAGTTTTGATCAAAAATTCTATAAAAAGAAATTTTGATCAAAAATTCTATAAAAAGAAATTTTGATCAAAAATTCTATAAAAAGAAATTGTGATCAAAAATTTTCTTTTAAAAGAAATTTTGATAAAAAATGTTTAAATATAGAAAATATTAAAGAATTTTTTTTATAAAAGAAGATTTTACCAAAATTGTCTATAAAAGAAAATGTTAACAAAAGAATTTATTTTCTTACCCACTGTATTTGATGAAAGTGTGAGTGTGTCTCACATTTCTATTTGTTTGCGTACGAATATCATTACAATTGACTTAATGAGTGTCATGCTGTCAAATATAGAAACTCATATGAATCCTTATTAAGTTTATTTTTTCATTATAATCAAACATTTTTTATTAAAAAAAAACTTATTTAATTTTTGTTTTTTTTTTTCACAAAAAAACTGAGAATAAATCATATCTTATCAATTGGCAACAACAACAAAAATAAAAAAATTCTAAAATTCGAAGTTAAACGCAAATATCGAGTGTTTTGTGTGACATTTAGAAATAATCGTTATGGCAAATTTAATGCCCAACAATTACAATTTAAGTGATTTAAGAGGCCGAACACATATTTATCATGTTGATATCGAAACTTTATGAATATTAAATGGTGATCAAGATATGTATTGAATTAATGTCAAAATTGACTGATTGATCAGTTGGATTTCTTTGCGAGAAGCAACTACTGGGTGGTAATGATAAAATTGCTTTTATTCTTATTTAGAATCCAAATTCCTCATTCACTGTTCAAACAAACTTCACATAAATTTATTGAAAAAGAGAAAAAATAACATCGACTCTAAAATACCTTTTTATTTTTAAATTTCAAATAATTGAAATGCATAAAATAATTTAAATATTTGCAAACGAGTAAAAATGAAAAAAGAAAGAAAAAAATCTATATAAATTCTTTAGTGGCTTTTGTCAGAGTCCATTTATGTGTCCATATTGAAGAAAAGACTGAAAGCTGAAAAAAGGCGTTTCGATTCCTAATAATTGTATCATTTTGCGTCACGAAACATTAAATAAAAATCTGGACATTTTATCGGCTTCTTTCATTTAATAAAAAAATGTACTCGTATTACACAGTGTAACAGAAAATAACTTCAAAAATTCTGCAAATAACCGTTATTTAACCAGAATTGAAAAATTATTCAAAATTTTCATTATATACGAGGTTTATTAAAAATTTTCCTTAAATTTTAAATTAATCGAAATTTTTTATTTAATTTTTTTTTTATTTTATTAATTTTTAATTTAATTTATTTGTCGAATTTCTTTATCGAATATTCCTCTAAATACGAGATTTATCGCAAATGTTCTCTAAATATGAAATTTATCGCAAATTTTCTCTAAATATGAAATTTATCGCACAATTTTCTCTAAATATAAGATTTATCGAAAATTTTATCTAAATATAAGATTTATCGAAAATTTTATCTAAATACGAGATTTATCGAAAATTTTCTCTAAATACGAGATTTATCGAAAATTTTCTCTAAATACGAGATTTATCGAAAATTTTCTCTAAATACGAGATTTATCGAAAATTTTCTCTAAATACGAGATTTATCGAAAATTTTCTTTAAATACGAGATTTATCGAAAATTTTCTCTAAATACGAGATTTATCGAATATTCCTCTAAATACGAGATTTATCGCAAATGTTCTCTAAATATGAAATTTATCGCAAATTTTCTCTAAATACGAGATTTATCGAAAATTTTCTCTAAATACGAGATTTATCGAAAATTTTCTCTAAATACGAGATTTATCGAAAATTTTCTCTAAATACGAGATTTATCGAAAATTTTCTCTAAATACGAGATTTATCGAAATTTTTGATTCTAATACGATTTATCGAAAATTTTCTCTAAATACGAGATTTATCGAAAATTTTCTCTAAATACGAGATTTATCGAAAATTTTCTCTAAATACGAGATTTATCGAAAATTTTCTCTAAATACGAGATTTATCGAAAATTTTCTCTAAATACGAGATTTATCGAAAATTTTCTCTAAATACGAGATTTATCGAAAATTTTCTCTAAATACGAGATTTATCGAAAATTTTCTCTAAATACGAGATTTATCGAAAATTTTCTCTAAATACGAGATTTATCGAAAATTTTCTCTAAATACGAGATTTATCGAAAATTTTCTCTAAATACGAGATTTATCGAAAATTTTCTCTAAATACGAGATTTATCGAAAATTTTCTCTAAATACGAGATTTATCGAAAATTTTCTCTA
The DNA here is from genome assembly GCA_004302925.2 of Cochliomyia hominivorax. Taxonomy (NCBI): domain Eukaryota; kingdom Metazoa; phylum Arthropoda; class Insecta; order Diptera; family Calliphoridae; genus Cochliomyia; species Cochliomyia hominivorax. The sequence continues at coordinate 18,366,278 of PYHX02000413.1, read as the reverse complement.
AATACGAGATTTATCGAAAATTTTCTCTAAATACGAGATTTATCGAAAATTTTCTCTAAATACGAGATTTATCGAAAATTTTCTCTAAATACGAGATTTATCGAAAATTTTCTCTAAATACGAGATTTATCGAAAATTTTCTCTAAATACGAGATTTATCGAAAATTTTCTCTAAATACGAGATTTATCGAAAATTTTCTCTAAATACGAGATTTATCGAAAATTTTCTCTAAATACGAGATTTATCGAAAATTTTCTCTAAATACGAGATTTATCGAAAATTTTCTCTAAATACGAGATTTATCGAAAATTTTCTCTAAATACGAGATTTATCGAAAATTTTCTCTAAATACGAGATTTATCGAAAATTTTCTCTAAATACGAGATTTATCGAAAATTTTCTCTAAATACGAGATTTATCGAAAATTTTCTCTAAATACGAGATTTATCGAAAATTTTCTCTAAATACGAGATTTTATCGAAAATTTTCTCTAAATACGAGATTTATCGAAAATTTTCTCTAAATACGAGATTTATCGAAAATTTTCTCTAAATACGAGATTTATCGAAAATTTTCTCTAATACGAGATTTTATCGAAAATTTTCTCTAAATACGAGATTTATCGAAAATTTCTCTAAATACGAGATTTATCGAAAATTTTCTCTAAATACGAGATTTATCGAAAATTTTTCTCTAAATACGAGATTTATCGAAAATTTTCTCTAAATACGAGATTTATCGAAAATTTTCTCTAAATACGAGATTTATCGAAAATTTTCTCTAAATACGAGATTTATCGAAAATTTTCTCTAAATACGAGATTTATCGAAAATTTTCTCTAAATACGAGATTTATCGAAAATTTTCTCTAAATACGAGATTTATCGAAATTTTCTCTAAATACGAGATTTATCGAAAATTTTCTCTAAATACGAGATTTATCGAAAATTTTCTCTAAATACGAGATTTATCGAAAATTTTCTCTAAATACGAGATTTATCGAAATTTCCTAATACGAGATTTATCGAAATTTTCTCTAAATACGAGATTTATCGAAAATTTTCTCTAAATACGAGATTTATCGAAAATTTTCTCTAAATACGAGATTTATCGAAAATTTTCTCTAAATACGAGATTTATCGAAAATTTTCTCTAAATACGAGATTTATCGAAAATTTTCTCTAAATACGAGATTTATCGAAAATTTTCTCTAAATACGAGATTTATCGAAAATTTTCTCTAAATACGAGATTTATCGAAAATTTTCTCTAAATACGAGATTTATCGAAAATTTTCTCTAAATACGAGATTTATCGAAAATTTTCTCTAAATACGAGATTTATCGAAAATTTTCTCTAAATACGAGATTTATCGAAAATTTTCTCTAAATACGAGATTTATCGAAAATTTTCTCTAAATACGAGATTTATCGAAAATTTTCTCTAAATACGAGATTTATCGAAAATTTTCTCTAAATACGAGATTTATCGAAAATTTTCTCTAAATACGAGATTTATCGAAAATTTTCTCTAAATACGAGATTTATCGAAAATTTTCTCTAAATACGAGATTTATCGAAAATTTTCTCTAAATACGAGATTTATCGAAAATTTTCTCTAAATACGAGATTTATCGAAAATTTTCTCTAAATACGAGATTTATCGAAAATTTTCTCTAAATACGAGATTTATCGAAAATTTTCTCTAAATACGAGATTTATCGAAAATTCTCTAAATTTGGGATTAATCGAAATTTTCTCTTAATATGAGCTCTACCGCAAATCTTCTCTTTAAAAACATTAAAAAACTTCATGTATTAATTTAATAATTTATGCTGTTTAACAGAAATAATAAAATATTAATTTAAAGGGTTTTTTGTTACCCCGTGTAATTGTAAATATATTGAAGTTTGTGCCGCTTAAAATTGTGTAAATGTGTGAATAAAAAACAATTATTCTGTGATTTTGTGTTTCCATTAAATTTTATGTAAAAATCAATGAAATACATTGACTCTAAATATAAAATGATGAAGATGTCATTTTATTGAAATTTCTTAATAAATTTCACCAGTGACTGCATTTTTTCACCGTTTATGTTCTTTTCTTTTTTTTTTCATATGGTGATCTCGTTCTGTTGCTAAGGGAAAATATTTGGAACGGGGAAGTATAATCTTTATTCGTTTTATTTTCCATTTTAATATTAAAATATTCTACTTGGCATTTAGACTCTTTTTATGGATCACAGACATCTGTATTAATTACAATTTTGTCATTGTGTTAACATACACTTTAATTATTATACTGCAATATGATAGACGAGAGGGTATTATGACTAAAAATATCTGGATAAAAATAAAGAATGAATGCAAGAGAGTTCACTTTTTCATGAGATCTAATAATGTAGGGTATTTAGTGATCGTTTATAATTTTGCTATCAAGATCTAAAATTAAAACTTAATATTTTCTAATAAAACCGCGCCTCTTTCCCTGCTAACAAATTTGTATGGTAACATTTCATTCACTTTTTAATTAAGTTGACGACACGAGGTCTATTGTAGACTTGAATTGGACGTGCCTTTTTTCACATACAATTCGATATAAAGTAAATCTAGAAAATTTATCAAAATCATATTGATATGAATATTTTTCATTTTTATTTTATCATAAAAATTCATTCAAAACTAAAAATAATAAGAAAGATATTCACTTACCCCCTTCATTTCCAAATTTTGTATGTTTTACAAACGTCTGAAGATTTAACGCTTTAAAATCTGAAAAAGAAAAAATTTATTACAAAATTTCTTATTTCTATAATTATAGTTATATTTCAAGTATTTAAAATATTCATTAAATTCATTGTAAATTAATAAAAATCGATAAGACGCCATCTATGGCAAAAAATGATTTAAAGCTTTTAATGCTTTACATAAAACGACCGAGATAAAAAACTTTTAAAAAGCTTTAAATTTTAAAAGTGTTTAAATTGTATAATATTGTCAACTTGAGTTAAACATAAATCGCAAAATGACTACAACAATCCCACAATTATTTCGAATTTCGACATAAATTAATATCGAAAATTTTCTCTAAATTAAAAAATTTACAAAAAATGTTCGAAAGTTTTTCCTATGCACTAGATTTATCGATTTTTCTTAAATACGAGATTTTTCAAAAATTATTCCTTCTTTTAAATACGATATTTATCTAAAACTTTCCCTGAATTGGAGATTTAGCGAAAACTCTCTCTAAGTATGCGATGTATCAAAAATTTTCTAATCTGTCAAAATTATTCTGTACATGTGATATCTATGGCACTTATTCGCTATATATTAGATTTAATGAAAATTTTCTCTAAATTGGAGATTTATCGAAATTTTTCTCTAAATTGAAGATTTATCGAAAATTTTCTCTAAATTGAAGATTTATCGAAAATTTTTTCTAAATTGAAGATTTATCGAAAATTTTCTCTAAATTGAAGATTTATCGAAAATTTTCTCTAAATTGAAGATTTATCGAAAATTTTCTCTAAATTGAAGATTTATTTTATCGAAAATTTTCTCTAAATTCGAGACTTATCGAAATTTTTCTCTAAATTGAAGATTTATCGAAATTTTTCTCTAAATTGGAGATTTATCGAAATTTTTCTCTAAATTGGAGTTTTATCGAAATATTTCTCTAAATTGGAGATTTATCGAAAATTTTCTCTAAATTGGAGATTTATCGAAAATTTTCTCTAAATTGGAGATTTATCGAAAATTTTCTCTAAATTGGAGATTTATCGAAAATTTTCTCTAAATTGGAGATTTATCTAAAATTTTCTCTAAATTGGAGATTTATCGAAAATTTTCTCTAAATTTGAGATTTATCGAAAATTTTCTCAAAATTGGAGATTTATTGAAAATTTTCTCTAAATTGAAGATTTATCGAAAATTTTCTCTAAATTGAAGATTTATCGAAAATTTTCTCTAAATTGAAGATTTATCGAAAATTTTCTCTAAATTGAAGATTTATCGAAAATTTTCTCCAAATTGGAGATTTATCGAAAATTTTCTCTAAATTGAAGATTTATCGAAAATTTTCTCTAAATTGAAGATTTATCGAAAATTTTCTCCAAATTGGAGATTTATCGAAAATTTTCTCGAAATACGAGATTTTTCGAAAATTTTCTCTAAATCGGAGATTTATCGAAAATTTTCTCTAAATCGGAGATTTATCGAAAATTTTCTCTAAATTGGAGATTTATCGAAAATTTTTTCTAAATACGAGATTTATAGAAAATTTTCTCTAAATACGGGTTTTATCGAAAATTTTCTCTAAATACGAGATTTATGGAAAACTTTATCTCTAAATATGTGATTTATAAAACATTTTCTTAAAATGTGTGAATTATGGACGGATTAATCCAAATAAGTGTCTTTTAATGTTCAAAAATGTGAATTAATAATATTTTGGGGATTTTCAATGTTTAATTTCTGGCAACATTGTTCTTTTTTTTTTTTTTTTTGAGAAAGTGGGGAACAAGCAACAAGTTGAAATGTTTATTTATTTGATTTTGTTTTAGTTTTTTCATTTATTTCTCATTCTTCATTCACCTCTAGTGGGGAGAGAAATAAACGTGTATTAATATAAAAGAGCATAAATTTAGCCGGCATAATTCAAGGCCACTTTACCCCAAATTATTTGAGATAGAGACCAAACACAACAGATGGACGGTAGGAGGATGACTTGACTGATTTGTCGACTTAGTAATCTTTTTTATACGTTGATTTTAGTTTGCTAGTGACCGTAGAGTGGGAATCACGTAGGAGACTAAAGCAATCAAACGAATTAAAAGTTTCCAATAAATTATCTAATAATCAATCTAAAATAATAATAATAATTAACACATGTTAATATAATAAAAAGGGAATTAATAGAACAAAAAAAAACAAAAGTTTAAATAATAAAAATAATTATTTAATAATAAATTAGAAAAAAATATAATAAAAATTAATTAATAAGAAATGAGTGTTTTATATGGTTTTTCTAACAAAGCTTTGGCTTTAACCAAAACTTGTTCCACTTTAAATACAAGTGTCGGTTTGACGGCCTTAAGAAGTTTCTCCGTTTCACCATCATTATCCGAAAAACATGAGTAAGTGATCCAAATTTTTTATTTTTCTTATTTTCTTTTAATGTTTTCCTTTTTTATACCCTACATACCCTCCGTAGACGGTTGGGGTATTAACATGCAGAATAAACCATGTTACAAACACCAATCAGTATCACTTTTTAGTCGATTTAACGATGTCTGTCCGTCCGTCCGGCTGGCTGTCTATGTAAATACTCTAACAAGTCTCAATTTTTGAGACATTTTGATGAAGTTTCATGTGTGTTTTTTTGGACTAAGGACGAGGCCTATAGAAATTGAGCATACTCGGTACAATATTTCAGGTACCACCCATACAAATGTTCTTCCAGATATGGGGTTTTAAAGTCTTAAAGTTCCTTAATATAAAGCGATTTAAACGAAATTTGGCCGGTCCATTATTTCTCATAGGTCCCATATAAACCCCCATCCAAATATCACTTTTAAAGGCATAAATCTCACATATACATTGGCATTGTATTAATAACAGGTTAAATTAAAATAAATATAAGCAAAAATCGATGTGCTATATTATACGAGGGTTGGTTCTTTATTTCTTGTAGCTCCCATAAAAGCCCCCAGAAAAAAATCAATTTTAAAACTCATAAATTTAACATAATGTCATAATAATTATACGAGGTTATTTCATTAATTTTTCGTTACTACCATTTTAAAACAACAATATGGTGTAGGGTATTAGTTAGTCGCACTTGACCAACTATACATTCTAATTTGTTTTATTTGTTTTTATGTTAAAATGTATTCGGTTGGTTTTTTTATAAAAATAGTTCTTTTTTTAAATTAAAAAAATGTGCAAGTCATTAACTTTTATATTTATTTACTCATATATTTACTCATATATTTATCAGTTCTTTATTCTTATTTTTTTAACATAATAGAAAGAAGACAAGAAAACAAACAAAAATAAATAAAATAAAATAAAATTATTTTTCTTATTTCTCATATTCTTTCTTTCATAAATGGTTCGTTCATATTTAAAATCAGAGATATGGGTTCCAATTGAAAAAAATGTGTTTAAGTTTTATTGCTGCTTTTTAAGCATAAAATATTCTTTAAATTAATAAAATCATACGCAATTTTTTTTAAATCGTTAATTTAAGTTACGAGGAAATATAAAAATCATAATATTTTTATAGAAATAAAAATCTTTTGCCACCGTTTTTGAATATTAAAATTTTTATATTTCACGTTTGAATCACTTTGAAAAATAATTATTTCGTCACTAACGAATATTTTTCTTAAGTCTGTTATGGAAATTTTTTCATATGAATTTCCTTAATGTCTGTAATTATTAAAATAATGCTAATTAATAGAATTATAAAATACAGAATTTAAACAAGAGATTTACTGATTTCTTTCTGAAATAGATATTTTTAAATTATATAATATATATATATATATATAATATATATATATATATATATATATATATATATATATATATATATATATATATATATATATAAGATTTATTGAAAATATTCTCTAAGCATGTGATTTAAAGAAAATTTTCTCTAAATTGGAGATTTATCGAAAATTTTCTCTAAATTGGAGATTTATCGAAAATGTTCTCTAAATTGGAAATTTATCGAAAATGTTCTCTAAATTGTAGATTTATCGAAAATTTCTCTTAATTGTAGATTTATCGAAAATTTTCTCTTAATTGTAGATTTATCGAAAATTTTCTCTAAATTGTAGATTTATCGAAAATTTTCTCCAAATTGTAGATTTATCGAAAATTTTCTCTTAATTGTAGATTTATCGAAAATTTTCTCTAAATTGGAGATTTATCGAAAATTTTCTCTAAATTGTAGATTTATCGAAAATTTTCTCCAAATTGTAGATTTATCGAAAATTTTCTCTAAATTGTAGATTTAACGAAAATTTTCTCTAAATTGGAGATTTATCGAAAAATTTCTCTAAATTGTAGATTTATCGAAAATTTTCTTTAAATTATAGATTTATCGAAAATTTCCTCTAAATTGTAGATTTATCGAAAATTTTCTCTAAATTGGAGATTTATCGAAAATTTTCTCTAAATTGGAGATTTATCGAAAATTTTCTCTAAATTGGAGATTTATCGAAAATTTTCTCTAAATTGGAGATTTATCGAAAATTTTCTCTAAATTGGAGATTTATCGAAAATTTTCTCTAAATTGGAGATTTATCGAAAATTTTCTCTAAATTGGAGATTTATCGAAAATTTTCTCTAAATTGTAAATTTATCGCAAATTTTCTTTAAATTGTAGATTTATCGAAAATTTTCTCTAAATTGTAGATTTATCGAAAATTTTCTCTAAATTGTAGATTTATCGAAAATTTTCTCTAAATTGTAGATTTATCGAAAATTTTCTCTAAATTTGAGATTTATCGAAAATTTTCTCTAAATTTGAGATTTATCGAAAATTTTCTCTAAATTGGAGATTTATCGAAAATTTTCTCTAAATTTGAGATTTATCGAAAATTTTCTCTAAATTTGAGATTTATCGAAAATTTTTTCTAAATTGTAAGTTTATGGAAATTTTTTTGTAAATTGTAGATTTATCGAAAATTTTCTTAAATTTATCGAAATTTTAAATTTAAATACGAAATAAATCGAAAATTTGTTCTAAATACGAGATTGCTTTAAATACGGATTTTATTGGAAATATTCTCTTTTAAAAAGATACGATCAAAACATAGTTTCAAGACCTTCAAAGGAGGCTACAAAATTGTTAACTCAAAAATTCAATATTTTAATATTTCTAATTTCTATTAAAATCCATCGAAATTGATTTTAATAGAAATTAGATCTGATTATAAAGACGATGTTTATTCTGTTAAAGGTTTCTTATTTGAATTAAGATCTTTAATAAAAAATTCTTTCCAGGAAATTAACAAAGTTTCAATAATAAATGAAGTTGTATTATTTAGAACTGATTTGTTAAATTTTATTGTGAGAGATTCCAGGTTGTGACCAGTCAAATTTTTAAACAATTTTGAGATCTAATTTGATTTCAGGATTTGCAGGATGATACTGATTCGATATAAATTTTAATTTCTAGATTTTTAATTTAAGTTTAAGTTCTTATATTATGAATCAATTTTATTTCGAATCCATAAGATAAGATAAGATTAAACATAATTTTTATGGTTATAATACGTCATCGTTTGTTATGATTTTAAATCCACAAAAATGTCCATAAACTTATTTTAATTGATTTTTCAAGTGACTAGAAAATTTTGAAACATTTAATTTAAAAATAGAAATTATATAATAAATTTCTTCAATATTTATTAATTAATTACTAAAATAATAATTTTTTTATCTCTACAAAAAATCTTTTCAATAAAACATGAATGAAATTGAACTCAAATAAAATTTCTAATCGAACAAAAATAATTTTTATTAAAAAAAAAAACTCGATAACGAAGAAAAAATCGAAATTAAAATAAAAAAGTATAAATGCTATATTCGGCTATGCCTAATCTTCAATACCCTTCACCACAAATGCGGGTAACGTGTAACGTCACTCACACACACTCTAACAGATGTTTACAATATATAAAAGTTTTTCTTAAATAAAACATGGAACACTTAATGAGTCATAAAATAAGTTATTTTTTGGCTATAACTTTTTTTCCACTGAGCCGATTTCGATAACTATTGGTATGATAATGAAGTATTTTAAGTTTTCATTCTAATTTATCGATAATTTTAAGAAAAATCTTTGCTTAAACTTTAAGGATGCCTCAGATATCGGTCTATATCTTTTAAATTACTGAACAGAATTTGTTGGTTTGAAATAGGAAACTTCTCTGGACTATAACAAATACTCAGGCCTAATTTCATGCCGCTCTGTCAATTATTGTGTGTGTGGGCGTGCCAACATTGCTGAATCGATTAAATTTGATGCAAGAACTCTATGGTGCCTGACAAGGTTCCTTCTTGGCGTTACATATGGAATGACTAATTTAATATACCCTCTTTACCACTTGTAGTAATATCTAATCAATATAGATTATAAATGTGTTGCAATTTTAATCATTCAGATAAATATATATTTGGAAAATTTTTTTGTTCGATAAAGTGAAATAATTATTATTCAGATAAAATTTTTGAAAAAAAAAAGTTTTCAAGAAGGGAATTTAATTGAAAACAAATTTGTAAAATTTAGAAAAAAAATATGTTACCGATTATTTTTCAATCTAAATAATGCTGACTCATTTCAAGTGCTTCCATATCATGATCTTTTAATCTGAAGAAAAGATCTTTTGTATTAATTATTTGGTAAATGCGAAATGGAAAATTAAGATTTTTTTAATAAAAAATTAATTAACTAGAAATTTTTAAGTATTTGTACTTAATAAAATATCTAAAAACAATCAAATAAATAAATAAATAAATAAATAAAAACTATATTCATATGATTTCCAAATTAATCTTTTTTTATCGGTTAACACACAAAAAATAGAATTCTTGTTTTTTCTAGTTTCGTTTTTCAAATACATAAGAAATTATTTTATTTGTTTTTTTCTAATTAATTACCTGGGATCTGTACTGCTGTTGGACGAAAGACCCCTCCCGAGATTAAAAACTTAAAAAAAAAAACACACAAAAAAAACAAAAGAAATAATCGTACTTGTCGCTACCAACTTCATATCAATTAACACACTAATACATATGTTTGCTCTAACGAGGTCGGAAGTAAAAGTTATTTAAAAAGTAAACAGGTGCATACCATAAAAATATGAATCCTTTAAAAGGTTGTATTAATCTCAAATAGTGTTTTCGAAAAACCGATAATTTAAAAAAACCGGTTTTCAAGTTATTCGAAAAATGGATTTTTTCCCATTTTCAAATACGGTTTTATGTTAAAAAACCGATAAATCTGCTTTACATGAAATGAAGTTGAAATAATCGTTCCATTATTTGTTTAATGCCCTAAATGGGTGCGGTATGAAAACTTTTTCTGGTATCGTTTTATTTAAATCCACTTTTTCTTTAATTTCTGAATATATCTAAATTATAGGTCTATATCTCTTTACCTAAACAATGTATATTGCTGAAAAAAATCTCATTTAATTATTTTTAAATCACGTGATTATGTCGGAAATATAGCAAAATCGATTCAGAATATGATGTCTGAGAGTGCACACGGAATAAGAATTTTTTATATTCTCAATTACAGCGGAACAGAAAGAAATGAAGCTGATTATTTTATTGAAAAGCTTAAAAGTGAGTTCCATTAAAAACCGGTTAACCGAACAGCATGTCGAAATTTTTCAAAACCGGTCGGTTTTCTGAAATGCAAGAAGACGGTTTCCTGTTTCCGATTTCGATTTTTGAAAACACTAATAAGTTTTGATTTTCTTTTTTAATTTTAAAATTAACGATTTTTTATTGATCATCAAGGTCATTTCATTATATTACTTACTGTCGGTTCTTCAATAATCGGACATACGAAAATGTTTATTAAAAGTTTTTCGCTAATTCGATAATGTTTTTATACTCGTAGGATCTTATGATCGTTAAATTGTCCTCCATACATAGATCTACACCTGATTAAAGCAAATTGTATGTCGAAATAAGTTCTTAAAAAAATTAGGGATAAATGTGATTTCATTTTAAAACAAGTAAGAATGATGTATTCGGCTATGCCGAATCTGAAATATCCTCTACCATATGCATATTTGTTTTCAGTTTCAGATTAACACATAAACTTTTAATCTGATTCTTATTTTGCAAAATAGGCAAAAGATTTTTGTCTGAACTTCGAGGTTGTCTTACATATCAATCCATAACATCTTTGTCACTAGAGTGAGATTGAAAAATTCTTAACATACATATATGTTAATAAAAACGAAACCATTAAATTATTATTACAATTTACATTTGCTAAAGATAAAATTATGATCCTATATCGGAAACGCTTCCATTTACGTTTTTATAGTGTTTTCTGTCACTTTGCTCGAACCACTTAAAAGTCCCACTTTTGGACACATATTTTTGTGCTCCTCGATTCTTTTACAAAAAAAGTCTAATATCTCTCCGTAGGCCTTAGTTCCGGGCAGTTTGGAGGGTTTGCCTCTCTTGGTACAAATACCTCATTATTGTTTTTGAACCACTCAAGGGCTTGTCTTTTGCAAACATTCATTGATGTAAATTTCTGTAATTATAGATCTCGTTATAACAAATAATTGTCTTCTTTTGCCGCAAATGCATGCAAGAACTTTTTCGAAAATTTTGATTGTTTTCGAGTGCATTCCCTCAGGCATAAGCAACATAAAATTTCTAACAAGGAAGTTCCGAAAAATCTGCCAGAACATACGTTTCATCATCCATTATGCAGCAAGAATATCTTTTTTTAGAAAACTTGACATCAATATCCGTGCTCAGTTTTTAGCCTCTAAATTTGTAACAGCGTTGCTCTCAAGAGCTTTTTGAGCCTTTTATGGTTTTAAGCCTTAATTTTAGTACCAAATAGTTTAAACACAAACCTGACAGGGTTGCTTTTCTAAGGAATGTGTAAGGAGCTGTTTTTTTTCGATCTCACTCCTTATATACTTTATGGAATCTTGGATAATTCCTTTATGGCGTCACACTGAATACAAAGTTAATATACCCTCCATTACCACTAGTGGCGGTAGAGGTTATACAGATATATCGATATTACTGTTGAAAATCCAAAGATTTAAATGCGAAGGCTTCTTAGATTTGTCAGTTATCAAATTATTATTTTTTTAAAAAACCTTTTCATACGACCATCGATATTTGTGTGTGAAGTATGTTTCTATGTATTCAGTTTCCATGTTGATATTAGAAACACATACATTTACACACACGTGTCGTTATAATTTAATTTAATTTATTTTTTATTATTTTTCGATGTTTTTAGAACGAAATGTACGAGAAATATCAGATATTATTTATTTAACCGGCGAATTTAATTATTTTAGCAAAACTTATTTTTTTTTAAAGAGAATTGAGAAAATTATTTTTGTATTTAATAGATTTTTTTTAACAATAACATACTCCCAGCATTGCATACTAATTTATCTTAATAAAAAAAAAGAGCATGAATTTCTGAAAAAAATGAACGAATATTAAATAAATAACAACAACAGAAAAGCCAGCAACATTGTATACAATTTGTATTCAAAATACATCTTTCAGATAGTTTTTGGGCAGATACATATACAAATATATATATAATTAAAGTATCTTATAGTTTTTGTTGTTATTTTATATTTATTAATAGAAAAAAGATGACGAAATGATGAAATGGCAAATTTTGAAATGTCGAAATAAAAACTTGTTAGATTTAACTAAAACAAGTAAGAATGTTGTACTCGGCTATGCCGAATCTTTAATACCCTTCACCACAAATGCATGTGAAGTAAATACGTTATATATCTTACATACACATGAAATAAGTTTTTTTGTTTATATCTTTCCTTTTACTGAACCGATTTTTATAGCTTAATGTTATGGCAAAATTTCATTCTAATTTATCGATTTATAACTGACAATTTTATGAAATAAAGAGGTTGCCTCAGATATCGGTCGATATGTTTTAATATGCTGAACAGATTTTGCTGGTTTTAAATAGGAAACTTATCAGGACTTTAACCAATACTCAGGTCCTATTTCATTGAGCTCTGTCAATTATTATGGATTCAGATTTTAATTTGATGCAAGAATATATTATACATTCTATGGTCTGAGATGATTTCTTATTAGTATTACACTCAGATTGACAAAGTTAATATAACCTCTTCATCAGTTGTGGTGCTGGAGGGTATAAAAATTATATAAAGAAACAGAATTTATTAATAAATAAAACAAATAAACAAAGTGATAATTGAGGGAAATATCAACAAAATACTAAATTTTACAGTGGGATATTTTAAAATTCTTACACAGATGGACAAAAGCCAACGCCATTTGCCTCTGCTTTCATAGAACAAATTATAAATAAAAATAATTTAATTCTGCTTAAAATATGGTTTATTTAAAATGTTTTTTTAGTTTTAATAATTTTCTTTCATTAATCTCATTAACCAAAATACGTATTTATTATTTGAAGTTCATATCTCTTTTGGACAAAAGTCACCGTCACTACATCTTAAGAAAATTAAAAAAACGAGTGAAAAAGAAAAGAAGCTGCAATTAAAGAAGGAAAAATTATTGTAAAAAATAGTAAAAGTAATAATCGTTCAAAATTGCCAAATGTTAAAGGAAAACACTGGTTCAGATATTCATCCCAGTATACTATATATACATGAAATACCCGTTGATTCGTAAGGTGAACCAAATATAACTTTTTTCCCAAAAGAACACATAAACAAAGGAAAGCAAATTCTAAATCAAATGGTCGTGTTTTAACATGGAAAAATAATTGGAGACTTTCCAGGATTTGAGAACATCTCATTATATGTAAAAATATGCTTAAAGAGAAATTATTGGAGAAATGATAGAAAATTGATCCAAGAAGTGATGAATAAATTAGTTCATTCTATGCAGAAACGTTTGCAAACAAATTTGCATTCAATTGTTTTCTCAGCCTTTAAACATTGTACGGTGACTTTTATTCTCATTTCTTTCTCACATTTTATAAACTTATTGTTAATAATACACATTTTTTGTCTAAATCAGCAAATAATTGAAAGAAATTGTATTTCGTTTGTCAAAATTATTTATTTAATATTCCAAATCTTTGACCTTGGACTTTGAAAGGACATAAACAAAATTTTCCTAATAAAAACAATTATGTTTACTTTGAGGAAAAACCTTAACCCTTAAGCAGACACCAAAGTGATTTTACTTAATTGAAACCCAAGAGCTGGCAGATAGAATTAGGTCCAGTAGTTCCAAAAGTACAAACTTTATGATTTCAATAGGCTTTCGAAAAATTTTATTCAGCCTTAAATGTTGTTTAAAAAATCTAGTTATTCCAATTATTTTAAAATTTGTTATTCAAAAATTCTCTTGTTCTTGATATATTTATATAATTTGGATTTAGTTTTAATTATAGATTCCGTATACAGCATTCTTTATCAAATTTAAACCGAAGAGATGTTCCATTTCTAACGAATTAGATGAAACATTCCAAAGAATACATTTATTACAAAAATGTACGTATATTTATATACGTATCACTTATTTTTTCTTTAAAGTTTGTTACGTATTCTTATGGTTCGTTCCTCTTAAGATCAAGAATCCAATATACTATCTATATTTTATATATTTATTATATATCATATGAAAACAATATTTATTGAAAGCTGTAAGAACGAACCACAGCAACTGAGATATTATAATTAACATTATTATTATTATTATTATTATTATTATTATTATTAATATTAACATTATTATTATTATTATTATTATTATTATTATTAATATTAACATTATTATTATTATTATTATTATTATTATTATTATTAACATTATTATTATCATTATTATTATTATTATTATTATTATTATTATTATTATTATTATTATTATTATTATTATTATTATTATTAATATTAACATTATTATTATTATTATTATTATTATTATTATTATTATTATTATTATTATTATTATTAACATTATTATTATCATTATTATTATTATTATTATTATTATTATTATTATTATTATTATTATTATTATTATTAATATTAACATTATTATTATTATTATTATTATTATTATTATTATTATTATTATTATTATTATTAACATTATTATTATCATTATTATCATTATTATTAACACTATTATTAACATTATTATTATTATTATTATTATTAACATCATTATTATTATTAACATTATTATTATTATTATTATTATTATTATTATTAACATTACTATTATTGTTATTATTATTATTATTATTATTATTATTATTATTATTATTATTATTATTATTAACACTATTGTTATTATTATTACTGTTATTATTATTATTAACATTACTATTATTGCTATTATTATTATTATTATTATTATTATTATTATTATTATTATTATTATTATTATTAACATTATTGTTATTATTATTAATAATATTAATAATATTATTGTTATTATTATAAACATTACTATTGTTATTATTATTATTATTATTATTATTATTATTATTATTATTATTATAATTACTATTGTTATTATTATTATTATTATTATTATTATTATTATTATTATTATTATTATTATTATTATTATTATTATTATTATCATTATTATTATTATTATTATTATTATTATTATTATTATTATTATTATTATTATTATTATTATTATTATTATTTTGTTATTATTATTTTAGCTTTTATTATTATTTCATCGAAAACATTTCAGTTAAGGAATTCATTAAGTTTAAATTATATATTATTAATTGTATCTATTTAAAATTTTTAATAAATTTAAAAGATACCTGACCAGGCACTGTTGTCCTTTTAAGGGTTAAATTAAATATGATCACAACATTATAACAAATTCTACAACGATGAAAATATTTATTAGTTGAAATATAACAAATTTAAAAATTTCTTTAAAATATACATATAAAATAGCAACATACAGAGTATATTTTGGAACTGAATCACAGACATAAATTAACAAACCATAATAGTTTATTTTTATTTGACACATATTTTCTATAACTCATATATATCAAATTTTATAATTAATTTTTAAAAGATGACAAATCAAATGAAAACTTTGAAATTAATTTAAATTTTCAAAACAAAAAAAATATGAAGAGAAAAGAAAAATGTGAACTATAGAGTCGAAATTTATAGGATATTGGGAAAAAACCATGACAAAATGTTTACAAACACCTTGAGGTTTCCAAAACTCACTCAGACATTGACATTGTCAGACGTGTTTAAAAAAATTTCATGTCCAATAGAGATGAACGATACCGTGACAGTGGTCACAGTAAAAGAAAACATAAGAATGTTTTTTTTTTAATTAAAAATCACCAAGGGCTCAGAGGATATTATTTTCTTTGAATATGGGAATCTCTATAGAGTTTACAATGTGCACCGTATAGATGAATCGAGAATCAGCCATAAATTAAGAAAGAACGACATTATTAATAACTATTTTTTCACAATTTCAGTCACTGTAGTTATCAGTGATTTATCAATCACAGTGAAAACATCACAGTCGTTAAAATAACGCTCATCTCTAATGTCCGAGGTAGCCCAGACAGATTCCGATACTATTTGCATTACACAAAAGCCTATAAAGTAGTATCCAAGCGGTCACATAAATATCTATTTCCGCCGGGTACTTGTGGTCATTGTACTGCTAGAAGAAATAATCGAATTAAGTGAAAAGTTTTCAAGCATTTTTAAGCAACATAACTTCAAATAGATATTTTTAACCCATTATTTCATCAATAATTATTAGGTTCTCAATCCCAGCCGCACCACCATGTTAAACAGTCGACTGAATGCGTTTTTTCTTGTAAAGTCTCCCGCTATTCTCTCCATGTTAAAACACGTCCATCTGATTTATATATAGAAAATTTGCTTTCATCATAGAATATTAGCTTATTCTAAAAATCTGTAGCTTTATTTATATGCACTCTTGCGAAAGAAAGGCGTTTCGTTTTGGTTCAATTTGCTGGTTTCACTCGGCTTACAGTGCGGTGTTGAATATCAAGTACAGATATTCACGAATGTATGTAAAAGTGTTGAAATTTCTCATTTCTTTACAATAATATGCAGTGGTGGTGACTTTTGTCCATTAGAAATATGAAATTCAAATACTTAATGTTGTTAATAACATTAATGAAAAAATTTGTTTAAACTAATAAAACATTTTCATGAAATCATATTTTATGCAGAATTAAACTATTTTACATACATAATTTATTTTATGAGAAAATGAAGGTGACTTTTATACATTTGTGTACACATAAATACGTTTATTTTATTATTTTCAATATTTATTTAGTCTGACTCTAAATTAGATTAAATAAATTATGAATGCATTAATTTCCATTAAACGCGTTATCATAAAAAAGGTGTTATTATGTCTCTTTTCGTTGTGTTAACAAAAAATGTAGAATAATATATCCCCCTTCCTTTTCTCCCTTTGGAATTGGAGACACGATATTTTTTAATATTTTATTTGCCCAAACGGGCCGTAATACTTAGACGTTTATTATAAAATAAAGAAAACAAACCCAACCCAAATCCATTTGAATCCTGTTGCTTTTATTTTGGATTTTTTCACATGCAAATAATGACAAATTGTTCTCCAGTGTATAATTAATTAAGGTATTTTATTTTAGAATTTGTCATGCTTTTGAATTTGTCTACACAATTTTGTTGATAAATATTTTGTAATTAAAATAAATAATTTAAGTTATTGAGTTTGTCTGTCTGTATTTAAGTTTTATTTTTATTATACAAAATTAACATTTCGAAAATGTCGCGAAATGATAATGAAAAATAGTTTTTATACCCTCCACCACCACAAGTAGTGAAGAGGGTATATTAACTTTGTCATTTCGTGTGTAACGCTAAGAAGGAATCATCTCAGACCTCCTAAATGCTATGTTCGTCCTTTTGTTTATACGTCTGTCTGTTGTTGGCACACTCACGTCCACAATAATTGATACATCTCAATAAAAATTGGCCTGAGCATAAGTTATAGTCCTGAGAAATTTCCTATTTAAAATCAGCAAAATCGATTCAGTATATCAAAAGATATAGAACAATATCTGAGGCAACCTCTTAGTTCAAACGAAGAATTTTATGAAAATCTTTAATTATAAATCGACAAATAAGAATGAAATTTTACCACAATATTAAGTTATATATATACTTCATCATCAGGATATTATCATTAAAATCGGTTCAGTTGGAAAAAAGTTATAGACAAAAATATAACTAATTTTATGACTCATTAAGGGTTTTAGTGTTACACTTAAGAAAACCTTATATATTGTACACATTTGCATGCATATATGTGAGTGAGTATGTACGATACAAAATGTATTTTTTCCACGCGCATTTGTGGTGAAGAGTATTGAAGATTCGGCATAGCCGTACATAACATTCTTATTTGTTAGATTTTTGCATTTTAATGTAAAAAGTATTAAAATTATTGATAATGAATCAGTAGTCGTCTGGGGTTACAGACAAAAGTTAGATAATAATGACAAAATAGATTCTAAATACGTAGCACTATTATAAAGTATGCTATTAATTTCAGCAATTAAAGGAGTGAGATCGAAAAATTCTTAAATTATATTAATAAAAATAAAACTACTAAACTTACAGGTTTAATTTTCGTTATCTGATTGAAGTTATTTTTATAGTGTTTTCTGCTCAAACAGGTAGTCCATCTCCGTTTAAAATTTACCACACTTTAAAACACCTTTTTCGTGCTCTATAAAATCTTTTGTAACAAGAATCCAATATCCCTCGACTGGTCTTAGCTCCGGGCAGTTTTGAGGATTTGCCTCTCTTGGTACAAATACCTCATTATTGTTCTTTACCACTCAAGGGCTTGTTTAACATAGTGATATGATGATAATGAATGGAAACGGCTCTTTTGTAAATATTCCTTGATGCAAATTTTAGTATTTCTAGAGCCTGTTGCAACAGATATTTGGCTAATTTTGTCGCAACTGCACATTACTTACCAAACTAAGAACTTTTTGGAAAATTCGAACTGCTTTTGGGTCCTAAACTTTTCTTCAACATTCACTCGAACATCAGCGACTTAAAATTTTTGCCCAGGAAGATTCGAAAAAATCTGCCAGAACACACACTTCATCATTCACTATGCAGCAAGAATGTTTTTTTATAGAACTTGACTTTAATTTTCGTAATCTGTTTTTGTGCTCAAAATTTTGAGCAGCGTTCCTATCAGAAAATTAATGGAACCCGGCTCTTTCATACCAAATAGACCGAGCACTGAGCTAACCGAGCTGCTATCCCAGCATATGTTTAGAGATCCCATTTGAAAATGATTTGTATTTTGAGTATAAAAACATCATTTGAGTTTAAAGTTTTAGTGTTTAGAATTTTTTGATCTCACTCCTTAAAAAAGTAAATTTGTAATTTATTCGATATTAAATTTGGTACAGTATTTTTGCTAAGATCAGAAATCAAAACTAAAACAAAAGTTAAATACAAATCTGGACACAAACTGATAGTTATTCAGAACTACAGGGCAAGTGCAATTATTCACCTCACGTTAAGTAATGCTTCTGATAAGTTTTTAAAGAAAACTAATTAATTTTTCTAAATTTTCCAAGATTTTATATAAAACGCATTAATTTTATATCTAAATTATTTTTCTTACAGATGCAAAGTTCTTATTGTTGGCGGTGGTGCCGGTGGTTGTGCCTTGGCTGCCAAATTATCCTCGAAATTGGGTAAAGGCAAAGTTATTGTTGTGGATCCAGCCGATGTAAGTTATACATTTCTAAATTTGTTAACTTTTAATAATAATTTCTGTATTTCTCGTTTTAGAAACATTATTATCAACCCATGTTTACTTTGATTGGTGGTGGCATGAAACGTTTGGAACACTCTTATAAAATGATGGCTGATGTCTTACCCAAAAAAATTCAATGGATCAAAGAGAAAGCTATTCATTTTGATCCCAACAATAATACCGTCTCAACTACTGGTGGTCATGACATTAAATACGATATGCTTTTGATTGCTACTGGTTTGGAATTGAATTATCATAAGGTAAGAGAGATTTTGCAACAAACATATTTTTCACTAAATGTTTAATTATTTTTTTTTACAAAAATAGAATTTCCACTAAAAAATCAAAATTTTCAAAAAATAAAAAATTTTACTTAAAAAATTTAAATTTCACTGAAAATTTATTTTTTCACTAAAAAAAATTATATATAAAAAATGAATGACTACAAATGAAATTTATAGAAATTTTCCTCTAAATCTGAGATTTATCGAAAATTTTCTCTAAATGGTGAGATTTATCGAAAATTTTCTCTAAATGTTGAAATTTATCGAAAATTTTCTCTAAATGTTGAGATTTATCGAAAATTTTCTCTAAATGTTGAGATTTATCGAAAATTTTCTCTAAATGTTGAGATTTATCGAAAATTTTCTCTAAATGTTGAGATTTATCGAAAATTTTCTCTAAATGTTGAGATTTATCGAAAATTTTCTCTAAATGTTGAGATTTATCGAAAATTTTCTCTAAATGTTGAGATTTATCGAAAATTTTCTCTAAATGTTGAGATTTATCGAAAATTTTCTCTAAATGTTGAGATTTATCGAAAATTTTCTCTAAATGTTGAGATTTATCGAAAATTTTCTCTAAATGTTGAGATTTATCGAAAATTTTCTCTAAATGTTGAGATTTATCGAAAATTTTCTCTAAATGTTGAGATTTATCGAAAATTTTCTCTAAATCGTGAGATTTATCGATTAGAAATTCAGGAATTATGTAATAAAAATCCAGTTTGAATGTTTTGATTCTAAATGAATTTGATTTTATTCCTTTCAGATTCCCGGTTTGGAAGAGGGTCTTTCCATTCCCAATGGCAAAGTGTGCTCGATTTATTCGCCAAAATACGTTGATCGTACTTACACCGCTTTGCGCAACATTGAAAAAGGTAATGCTATATTCACCTTCCCCAGTTCTCCAGTGAAATGTCCCGGAGCTCCACAAAAAATTGTTTATATTTCTGAACATTATTTGAGAAAGGTAACAAAGATCTTTAAAATCCTTCTTCAGACTGCCTTAACTGAAATTATTTCCTTCTGTAGACTAATAAGCGTAACAATGTCAATGTCATCTATAATACCTCGCTACCCGTGATATTTGGAGTTAAACATTATGCTGATGCTTTGTGGCCCATTGTCAAGAAACGTAATATTCAAGTTAACACAAGACGTAACCTGATTGAAGTTAAGCCCGATAAGGATGTTGCTATATTCCAGAATCTCGACAAACCTGAGGAGATATTTGAAGAACAGGTATAATTTTGAGAATATATTTGAAAGAAAAAACTCCTTTTTAAATAATTTTCCCTTTATTAGTATTCCATGTTACATGTTGTGCCTCCCATGGGCACTCCAGAAGGTTTAGCCAAATGCCGTGATTTAGTAAATGAAGCTGGTTTTGTGGAAGTCGATAAGTCTACCATGCAACATATCAGATATAACAATGTATTCGCTATTGGTGATTGTTCAGCTTCACCTAATTCCAAGACAGCCGCTGCTGCTGGTAAGAATTTCAGATTTGACTTTTCTGGTTAAACAATTTTAAAAAAATCTCCTTTGTTTTTGTTCCAGCTGCTCAATCTCCTGTTGTTTATCGCAATATGTTGGCTGTTATGAATGGCAAAGACTTGAAGGATTCCTATGATGGTTATGCCTCCTGCCCTTTGGTTACCGGTTATCACACCTGTATTTTGGCGGAATTCGATTATAATTTACAACCCTTGGAAACTTTCCCTGTTGCCCAAAATAAGGAACGTTATACCATGTTTATAATGAAGAAAGATTTCATGCCTGCCCTTTATTGGTACATGATGTTAAAGGGTTATTGGAATGGACCTGCTTTAATGCGTAATATGTTGTCTATTTTCAAATTTGGCAAAAGTTATTAAGTTTTAGATGATGTTAAGTGAAGTGAAAGTGATATGTGAAAGTGAATGTGACAAAATGCTAGTGGAGATAAAAGTAATGCAATAACGATGTGTAAGGTTGTGTAATTAAAGCAAAACAAAAGAAATTAAGTTAATTTAATTTAATTTAATAGATTTTTTTGTATTTTTTCCATCGACTAAGTAAAATAATAAATAAATGTTTAATATTAAATAATTTAACTAAAAATAAATAAAATGTTTATATAATTGTTTCATCATTTATTATCTGGGTCAATGTCCGAAAAAAATCTGACAATTTGCAATTTCCTGGTCAATAAATTTACATTTGCTGATACTCGAGGAAATATTGAAGAAAAGTCTAGGACCCAGAGGCAGTGAAAAATTACGAGATAGTTTTTGGTATGAAAAGCAACATGCAGTTGGGGCAAATGAAGTCAATTATTCCTTACAATGGCCTCAATAAATACCGAAATTTATGTCAAGAAATGTTTACAAAAAAGGTGTCCACTTTTTGGCCATCGTGTCACTTTGGTAAACAAGTCCTTGAGTGGTATAAAAATAATAATGCATATACCACATTATTGTTCTTGTACCACTCAATTTATTGAAAAATTTTCTCTAAATGGTGAGATTTATAGAAAATTTTCTCTAAATGGTGATTTATCAAAAATTTTGTCTAAATGTGAAATTTATCGAAAATTTTCTCTAAATGTGAGATTTATCGAAAATTTTCTCTAAATGTGAGATTTATCGAAAATTTTCTCTAAATGGTGAGATTTATCGAAAATTTTCTCTAAATGATGAGATTTATCGAAAATTTTTTCTAAATGTTGAGATTTATCGAAAATTTTCTCTAAGTGGTGAGATTTATCGAAAATGTTCTCTAAATGTGAAATTTATCGAAAATGTTCTCTAAATGTGAGATTTATCGAAAATGTTCTCTAAATGTGAAATTTATCGAAAATTTTCTCTAAATGTGAGATTTATCGAAAATGTTCTCTAAATGTGAGATTTATCGAAAATTTTCTCAAAATGGTGAGATTTATCGAAAACTTTCTCTAAATGGTGAGATTTATCGAAAATTTTCTCTAAATGTGAAATTTATCGAAATCTTGTTGAAGTGATTTTCTTAATAAACTTTTACATTTTTGTAAAAAGAATCGATTTTATTTGCATTAAATATCGTATATTTATATTAATTGTGATTTATAATAATTTAATTAATTTTTGTTTCTTAAATCGTGTTTGTTAATAAAAAATAATCAAAAATATGTTTTAACAATTTTAATTATTAAAATAAATAAAAAACAAAAAAAATGAAATAAATTTGTGTTCATGTTTAATTGAAATTTGTTTTTATATTTATTCCTTCTTTGTTTTTTTCTTATAAACACAAGCTGCCACAAATACGGAAGAACTTAATAAAGTTGAAATCATGAAATTCGATAACAACATCCAATCATGAGATTGTACATAAACGGTATAGATGCGAGCTGGAACGGGGGGAAAAATATTTAAAATATTAAAACAATATTTTATTTATGATTTAAAAAAAAAACTTCTTACTAAAATTGGTAAATGCTGAAAGGGCCCAAGTGGTACGACTTACAGAACTGGCATCTTTGCTTCTTAAAATGGCTAATAATTGTAAAACTTTACTGGTGGCTCCAATGGGTGTAGTAAAAGGCTGCAAATAATTGAATTTGTACGGAATTTAAATTATTTTAAAATTAAGTTGATAATAGAAGTTTCATGCTTTAATTAGGGTACTTACATGTGTATTAAAATTGATTTAATTAAAAGTTTTAGTTTCAAATTGTTTTTAAAAACATGCATTTTTTAAATTAATAAGTGAATTTTTATTATTTATAAATATTATTTTATGATTTAGCAAACAAATTAAAGCACAAATGAAACGTTTTTTCTTGAAACGCTTAAATTGAATAACAAAGCAATTTTGCAGCAAAAAAGGTTTTCAACGAAAAAACAAATTTAATAATTTGAAATTTACGAAAATTCTCTATACATAAAAGATTTATCGGATTTTTTCTGTATCTTTAAATTTATCGTTTTTTTTTGTAACTTTCTTTAAATTTGTAAAAGATTTCCAGTTAATATAAAATTAATCAAACATTTTCCTATCGAAATTTTGCTTTTAAAATGAGTTTTACCGCATCTTCTCTTAATATGCGTTTTATTAAAACTCGTCCTTTTTTCCTAAATTATAGATTTATAAAAATTTCTTTAAATTTAAGATTTTTTGAAAATGTTATCTTTTTGAAAATTTTCTTTTGAATGTTTATCGAAAATTTTCGCTAAATTGAAGACGTAAAAAAATTTTCCCCAAACATGAAATTTATCAAAAATTTTTTCTAAATTTGAGATTTATGAAAAAATTTCTCTTAATATTCGATTTGTCAAACATTTTCATTAAAATTTAAGTCTTATCGAAAATTTTCTCCAAAAATTTATCGACATTTAAATATAAAAATAATTAACTTTTCTCTAAATGTAAAATTTATCCAAAATTTTTTCAAAATATGAGATTTATCGAATTTTCTCTAAATTCGTGTTTTATCGAAATTTTTCTCAAAATTCGTGTTTAATCGAAAATTTTCTCAAAATTCGTGTTTTATCGAAAATTTTCTCAAAATTCGTGTTTTATCGAAAATTTTCTCAAAATTCGTGTTTTATCGAAAATTTTCTCAAAATTCGTGTTTTATCGAAAATTTTCTCTAAATTCGTGTTTTATCGAAAATTTTCTCTAAATTTGAGTTTTATTAAAAAATGTTTCCAAATCTGGGTTTCATCAAAAGTGTACTCAAAATTCTAACAAACAAATATTCTTGAAACTTTTAGTAGATTTAAAAAAATTGTTTTTGAAATCATTTTTAGTTAGAGTATTTAGGCAGCGACGAAATTGATAAGATTTAAGTAGTAAAGAAAACCAAAGTAAGTTATTTCCGCATTTTTAGGAAGAAGTAACATTTACAACACCCGAAATTTGTTATCAGCAAATATAAAATTAAAAAGCAAAATAACAATTAAAGCAAAACAATTTACAAAAAATTGATATTGTTATCAAGCAAAAAATATATAAAAAAGCAAAAAAAGCAAGTGAAAAAGACAAGAACATAATAAATCTAATCAATGATTAATGGGTTTCTGACCAAATGGTCAAAATACAATTGAATAAAGAAAAAGGAAACTTACCACCAAAAATTGTAAGATGATGAGTGGAAACATTTTCATATAAATCAGTGTAGCAATTATGACATAGAAAACGGTAACCAATTGAGTTTTAAGTCCCAATAGATTTTGATATTTAAATACAAAATAAACTAAAACATACTCTTGTAAGAGTAAAATGGGATATTCCATATATGAAAGAAATTCATAACCATTTGAGTAATTATAGGACATCATAACTGTATAACTGAATAGTTCCAGACATAAACCAAACACACTGATACCTAAAATATAAAAATGGGAAGAACATTTAATTAAATTAAAGAAAAATTAATTATTTTAAGTAAAAACATTTTATTGGCAAATGTGGGCCGTTTAATATTATAACAGATATAATATTGAAAAGTTTTTGATTCTAAATTTACATTTATATTTAGTTGTGAACAGACACACACACAATCATTCATACATACCCTGTGATGATTTGTTCTGTCTTATGGTATTAATTTGGGGAATTTTTATAAATAAACATGAGGAGACAGTGATCAAACTTAATATATCTGCTATTATTAAGACTATACCACGATCCATGTATCCCACAACAGCCTCCTCCAAATCATCAAATGAATCCATTTTAACTGAAATATTATTTTTTTAATTTTAAAGAAAACGTTATTATTTTTCAAAATGAAAAATAAAAACATAAAACAACAACTTTACCTTTTTTGCAAATATTTTGGGTGAGAAGAAAAACAAAAACAATTAACAGCCTCTGACTAACGACCGCAGCAGTAGCAATGTTTAGATAACAAAACAGGTGTTCTTGTTTTAAATGAAATTTAGTTAATAAATCATCTAGTATTATTATTAAGATATTATATATTTATCTTTTAATTTAACTAACTATTTTATTTACAAATTTTACAATTAAATTCAGCAACTATACCGTTTACTTAACACTATTTAACTATTCACAAAATTAATATAAAGCCAATGTTGGTAATCAAACGGGTTTTACATACTTTATATTGTAGTTTTAAGCGTTTTTGTTAATAAATATTATAAAAGATATTTTTGACATATTTAATTTACTATTTTAAACTTAAAAATACATATAATTTTAAGATTTATTAAATTTCTTTAGCGAAAATGTCGAAAAATTACATTTTATTTTGTATATAAAAAGCGTTAATTCAGTATTTCAAAATATTTTGTAGTTGTCATTACTGCTTCTCAATTAAGAGAAACTCTAGAACACAGTTGCTAAATTGCGTACTGAAACTAAGAACACAATTTTATACAAACACTGCATTATCTATAAACTGTTAAATATTAAAAAAACAATTGTTACCAAAATTTTAGATTAAATTATATAATGTGTGTTTTATTTAACTTAAAATTTTTAGTTAAAAATTTGGAATTAAAGAAATAAAAATTTAAAATTAAAATTGTATTTATTATATATAATGAAAATTGTACTTCATAATATTTAAAAATTATATATAAAGAATTATATCGAAAAATTCTAGCTTACGTTTTACATTGACACTTTTAACCCAGGTATTGTATTATTTTTATATAACTAACCTTTGAAAATCATGTTGATTTACGGAATGCAGAAAGATTTAGTTTATTCTTATTTTGTGTAGAATTCAATATATTACGTACTGTTTATTGTTTTTAAGATTAGTCTGTCTTTTTGTTAATTTTGTATTTCCCTTGAAAGGTTTCGAAACATTATAATTCTGGTTTTCCACCTTTTTAGAACGTTCAATTTTATATCTAATTTCCTTATTGAAATATCTTTGGTCGAACAGAAAAGTTTCGTTGAGAATCATTAAACGTTATTAAATTTATCAAATAAATTAGAAAATTTTGTAGTAAAATACCGATATTGTCGATAGAAACATACATTTATTTATAAGAAACAGAAATTTATAGTGTATAAAAGCATGTCTGCGTTTATAGAAATATTCCACATAAAATGGCACCAAGAATCGTATAAATCAAGCAAACAACAATAAAAAAGTATTGTTGTCTCTCATTAAACATTTCAACTTTACTTTTAGATGAGAACAACAAAAATATTTACAAACATTTAAATATATCCATAAAAATGTTAAATTAATATTTATACATTTTTGTACATAAAAACGTTTCCTTAAATTTTATACCCTTTTAAAACGTAGCTTTTGCAGTCTTTTCTTGTCACTTTGGCAGCACTTTCAAAATGTCGTCTTTGACGTTTTTCAATTGCAATTTGACGATTATTTAACGAATTTGTTTGGCAGCACTGTATGCAAGAAACGAAATCTGTCGAAGTAGCAATATTTTTTTAATTAAAATAAGCTGGCCAATTTTCTGCTAGTTTTGTTAATAAAAAACGGCAAAAAATATAAATATTAAAGAAATAAATATATAAAACATTATAATAAATCGAAAAATTATAAAAGTTTTTGGAAGGAAACGTGATTTTCTCAAGAAAATAAACAAAAAGTTTCAGAGAGAAAAAAGTAGGAGCAAAACATACATAATAATTGTTCGAGGTAAGAAAAGAAGTGGTTGTTGGCTTTTCTTTTTTTGTGAAGAAATAAAAAATTTGCATAAAGTTTCTTAAAATAATTGTTAAGAAATTTAAAATGTAAGTTAAAAAAATTTATGAAAAAAATGATGTAATAAATTTTAAAGAAAAAATTTACTAAATGGAGTTGAAAACCCAGAGAAAAATGCTGAATAGAAAAAATTCTTATGATGGTGAAAAAAGAAGAAAAAATTTCTGGGTGTCGTGACGTTTGATGTGTGTGGTTGTGTTCATAAAAATAATAATAAAATCAACAGCAACTATGCAAAATAGAAACATGCATATTGCTTCAGTTCTATAATTGAAATATTCATTAAATAAAATCAAATATATTTGTTTTTAATTAAATTTGTTATAAGGACTACAGCTCGAAAAAAGTTAATATAAAAATGTTGGAAAATAAAAATGTTTTGGGTTCTGCTGCGTCAAGCAGTGCTACCAAGTTATAAAAAAATTGATCCAATGTGTGGAGTTCATACACACACATACACGTGTGTTCCATATGGGTTTAACTGGAGGTATGAAGACAGGCTGCTTGAAAAATAAAAATATGTTTGAGCATAAGAACTGCATTGTGAGTCGCCATGTTTGTTTGATCAAGCAGTTTGTTCAAATTCTATAAACACATATTTTCGCAGTCACCGCGCTGTGCTACGTGCAGTGTTGCATTGTCGCAGGTGTTGTCATAGTTGTGATGTTAAAAATTATGAGGTTATGGACGGATTGACAGTGTCATCACAAATCAAACAAAAGTTGGAATAAAAAGTGTTAATTTTTTTTGTTTTTATTTAAATAATGATTTATGTGTAATATTTGTGTGAATATTAAATGCGTAGTTCTAATTGTTGTTAACTGTCAAAGTGTGGTGTTTTTGTTGAGTTTTTAAACAACCTTGATTATGAACTGTTTTATCGATTTATAAGTAAATATTTTTATTGTTGTTTTAGTTGTTTTTATACGAATTGTTTGTGTTAAATAATTTTTCTTGCTTATGTCTATGGAATTAGAGATTTTTAAAGAAAATTTTAATTAGTTCTCAAGACAATGTTTTTACTCTTATAAGTGTTGTATATCCATGTTAGCTTTGGGCAATTTTATAGATGAAAGTACGATGTCTGTTAAAATTGACAATGGTTGGTCAATTATTACAACTAGGCCTCATATTAGTGCTCCCTCGGATTTTAACGACATTTAGTTTTTCAATACACTTCTATACAATATCCCTTTTAAATATCACTTTAAATTTTACAAATATCTCATATACGATAAATTTGTAATAATTTATAATAAATATGTACACAGATGGTCAAAAGTCATCGTTATTTGCCTTTATTAAAGTTTGAAGGACCTCTGCGTCCATAAAATAAATTATATAAAAGTAGTTTAATTCAGCATAAAATATGGTTCATTTAAAATGATTCTTAGTTCAAATAATATTTCATTTATTAACTGAAGTTCATATTCTAGTGAACAAAAGTCACTGTCACTGCATTTTAATATTAAAAAACTAAGAAATTTCGCAAATTTCCAAAATTTCTGTAATATGTTAATTTAAAATTTTAACAAATGAAGAAAGAAAATATATATTAAGTGCGTACAAAAAAATGATAACAGTTCACGTATAAAGCATTTTAAACATGACCCCTGCGGGTACTGATCGGGAAAAGAGGGAAATAATAAAAATAATTAAAAAAGAGTCTACAAATTTATCGTTCGAAGTTACTGCATTGTTAAAGGAAAACACTGGTATAGATTTTAGCCCTTATGATGTGCAGAAGAAAACAGATTAGCAAAGCGAAGTTAACACGCTGAAGAAATGGATTACAATATTTATTTGAATATCCTTATGTAAAACTTGCATAAAAGCACTCAATAACTTGGCATTGCATAATGCCAAATATACTTGATTTACTTTTTGTTGATGATGAATACGGGGACTTTTGTTCATGTGTATATATAAAAAATTAGATTTTTTTAAATTGTTATTACTTAGAGCATGTGTAGAACGCGGTAGTCTTAGATTTTTGGGATGAGATAAATGGCCATTTTCCTATTACTCAGATGGACTTGTTTTGATATGAAAAAAGAAGGGAAGGCTTTGCAATAAAAACATTCAGTCGACTGTTAAAAATGCTGACGCTGGTGTAATGGTATATGGTTGTATATCGGAGGCTGGAGTTGGGGAACTGGAATTTATTGATGAAGAAATGGATAAAAATATGTATAAAATTGCTCAAAAACTTGACATTGAATCTGTCTTTTTCTTCCAGCAGGACAATAACGAATAAATTAGTGCATTCTGTAAAGAAACGTTTGCAAGAAATTTAAAATAATGGCAAACATAACTCATATTAAGGAATTTTAGTAAGCATAAGAAAAAGGAGTTATATTAAAATTTTTATATTGCAATTATGGGAGCATTGGTAGCATTGGTAGCCTATAAATATTGTACATGATAGACGACAGTGACTTTTGTCCATATGTGTACTTTGAACTAACATGATTAGTCCACTCAATCTTAATAAATAATAAATTAAGCATAAAATTTAACACATTTTTTACCAAATTTCCCACGCGTAACATGTAACAGACATAACGACCGCCCAATCCATTGTTCTTTCGTTTAGTCGACCCTTTGTCATTCAATGCACACATGTGCAATATGCATAAAATTTTACATTTACCGCCAATATCTTTGTAAATTACATTTAAAAATATCAAACATGTTGTGCTCCGATCATTTCCCAGCCACTTTAGTTAGTTGTGAACATTTTAATGTCACCAATAATCGACTACAACAATATTCTACTTTTAAAGTGCTTCTTTTGCAACAAAACGCACACATCCTTTATGAACGTAAACGAAAAAAATATATAAAATAAAATTAAACACAAAAGAAAATGAAAATAAAAAGTTTAAGATTTGTCTGGGAACAAAAATACTATAGAAAAGGAAGATTAACAGGTAGATCAAATATGTTCAAAACAATAATGATATACATATGTATGTACGTAAATGGCTAGAAGTATGATCATGATGATTTGCTGCTATATAGAATAAGTTGATAATTTAAAGATGAACTGCTGCTGTTGCTGTTAGTTGAACTGTTTTTGTATTGTGTTCAAAGTAAAATTTGCTTTCTTCAGTTCAGTGACTGATCTTGAGCATATGAAACCTCACAGGAAACAAGAGAAAAACAGCAGGGTATTTTACCTTGTGTTAATATATATGCTGCCTTTATATTATCATTTAAAAACGTGTCTGTGTATGTGAGTGTCTGTATTGCACACATCTTAAAAAGTAAAATGACAAGAAAGAAAAATAAATATCCTCCTATTCTATCTGCTATATTGCAAAAGATTTATAAAAAGAAAAAAGTATAGAAATGAACGAATAAGACAAAGAAAAGGAACGAATAAAAGAATTGAAAAATTACTGAGTATAAGAGAATATCGGTAACAGCAGCTATGGAATGAATTAAATTTTACGACATATTTCGTTCGTTGGTTGGTTCATTTACTGTGAATTGGCTGAGTAATGGCATTGAGAAATAATAAAAATTGTTTGTTTGCATTACATGCAGTTTATAGAGGAATAAATTTATTGTTAATTATAATTTTTAAAATTCTAGAAAATTTTTATAAAATCATGGGTTTCCTGAATAATCTATCTACTGATGTTTTCATTGTAAATCTAACTGAACCCATTTTGAACTACTGCTGCAACAGTAAGTTTACTCTCGCAACAATAACTTAACATGGACTTTATAAACTTGTTATAAATCGTATAATAATATATTATATAAACACATGAACAAAAGTTATCGACATCTTTTATCTATAAAGTTTAAAAGCTTCCTATGCTCAGAAAACAATTATATTTTATTAATTATTATTATTTCCTTAAAAACATATAAAAATATAAAGACAGTTCTTACAATACCAGAACAAAATTCACCGTCTGTTAAAGTTTATCAAAAACTTTTATTATTTTGATGTGAGGAATATTTTTTAATTGATCATTGTCGATTTTTTTGAGCGCTTATATGCAAGTTATACATAATGATATTGAAATAATTATTATCATCCATTATTTCATCAATAAAAGCTAATTCCCCAAGCCTAGCCACTGACATAAAACCCCATATCATAACACCATGTTTTACAGTTGACTGAGCGTGATCTCCCTGTAAAATCATGTTTTCTTTCTCCATATGAAAACAGGAGAGTCTGATTTGTACTTGGAAAAAATGTTTTCATCAGAAAATTAGCTTATCTCAAGCATACTTAAGTATGTGTAAGATCCTTCACATACACAGAGATGGCTCAAGTTACCGTATGAATGTCGTGCTTGGAGGCCGTTCACCGCCCGTTGTAGGCAATGAACAAAATTTATGTGGTCAAGAAGAGTAGTTCTAACACAACTGAGATCGGGATGGAGCAACCTATGTTCTTCAAGTGGCCAAGGACCACATGATACATGACATTTATTCAACTGCCAGTCCTATCCTTCCTCACTCAGTCCTGAAGATGTATGGACTCATCCAATCGAGGTTGTTCGATATCTCTCCACTAGTCACAGCAGCGGGCAGTTTGAGGGATTTGATTCTCTTGCTAAAAAAACCATATTATTGTTCTTATGCATTATAAAATCTTATGAATGAAGGCAGCCTTTTTGTAATTTTCAATATTTATTCGGTATTGTTTATTTTGTAAATTTCAGTATTTATGGAGTCCATTGTAAAAATGATTGACTCCATTTGCTTGCCGTTCCAAGAACTCCTTTTAGAAATTTTGACTGTCGTTGGGTCCTAAACATTTTTTCAATATTCCCCCGAGCATAAGCAACAAAACATTTTACACCTGTATTTGCTATAACTTTTCGTTCCAATAGTCCGAGTTTTCCTACCGGATGTGTTGGGAGTTCCTTTGAAAATGCTTCCTATTTTTTGTCTAAAGATATGTGAACATTCCTTCTACCTGAACCAGTTTTTCTATAAACGGACAAATTTTTCCGGTTGAAAACTTTATGAGGACCTGTGGATGCTTGGCCAACTTTTTTCTGGCAACACATTTAAATTCATTTAAGTTCATCTATCAAAACTTGTTAAAAAAAATCAAATAAGAGTTGGATTCAAAGTTTTAATGAAAAATTATTTTAATTATAATCAAATTCCTGCCACGATTGTATTCTTTTATAGATTTTCTTATCGTTTTCACAATGTGTATTTTATACACATACATTTTTTGTTCAATCAAAACTGAATGAACTGCTGAAAATTTATCCAACAATATTATTGTATTAAATGAGTGATAATAAATGAAAGTGAAGAAGATACAACATTGATGCGTTTTTTACCTAAATCATACACCACCACAGTATTTCTACACTTT
This sequence comes from Cochliomyia hominivorax, assembly GCA_004302925.2. Lineage (NCBI taxonomy): Eukaryota > Metazoa > Arthropoda > Insecta > Diptera > Calliphoridae > Cochliomyia > Cochliomyia hominivorax. Next base: position 18,333,361 of record PYHX02000413.1, on the reverse strand, counting down.
TCTCTCAGTTATACACTCTCTATAGAAAAGATTGTGTATTGTTGGATGGCTGACATCGTCATCGTCATGAACATCAGAATGCATTTGGTACAAATTGTACTATGGGAATTTCTTGTTATTTTATTCCTCTAAACAGGAATCTGTTTGCACACATGCAACATTTATTCTTTATTTTTTCTCGTTTACGCAATTTATAAGAAGAAAAAATAAGGAAGGTAGAGTTTTGAATTAAAGATTTTTTTTCATTGATTGCCAATTTGTTATACTTTAGAATTCATTTGAAATTATTTGTTATTTCATGGTATTTTCTTGTTATATTATTTTATTGTTTTAGATTTCTGAGAAAAAAATACAAAAAGACGAGTGAACTATTTTTTTAAACGAGAGATTATAAAATTCGTCATAGTTGATATTTTATTGCAAAATATATTTGTTGATTTGTTAAAATTTTTGAAACTATTTTTATATTTTTCCATTGGGCGTAATATTCTTCATGGAATTCAAAGAGTTACTTATTATCTAAAACTTGATATAATATATTCTACGATCATTATTCTGTTAATTGTAGAATGTCTCCAGTTTAAACTTAATAATACGATATTCAATAATTTTCCAATATTGTTGTGTTCTTTTGTCAGATTAGTAAAATATTCTGAAATATAACATTAGATTTTTCATATACACAGATGGACAAAAGTCACCGTCATTTGCGTTTATGTAAGTTTGAAGGGTCTTTTCGTCCATGAAACAATTGATATAAAAAATAGTTTAATTCTGGATAAAATACGAATTTTTTAAATGTCTTTTAAATTAAAAAAATCGTTGATGAAATCAAATTGTCCATATAAAAATCATATGAACGTGTTGTGCAGACTGTTAAACATGGTGATTTTGCTGATGTCATATATATGGGGCTGTATGTTGGCGGCTTATATTGGGGAACTTGTAATCGATAAAATCGACATAAAACTGCAAAAAAAACTTGGCATTGAATCCGACTATTTCTTCCAGCAGGACAATTACCCTTACTGCGCGGCGGAAATTGTTTTTTTATGGATCTAATATAACATCCATAACATACTTAAAATTCCTTCTCAAACAGACGACATCAAACCAATAGAGTTTTTATGGGACCACTTGGATAAAGAAATTTTTTGAACATCACATTACTGCCAGGAATTTGCCTTAAAAGAGAAATTAAAAAAAGAATCGTAGAAAAAAATCTACAGGGACCCTACTCTTGTAAACGTCTGTAGATTCTGTTCAATGACCAAGTGCTACATCCATTGGTAAACGTTCAATTTGTGGCGTCTCTGTGAATGTCATTCAAAAATGCCATTAAAAAATGTTCATATATTCGAATATTTTTTTCTAACATTACTTGGGGGAAACTCCGTGTAATATATAAACTAAGTGTTTTTTAACCGGTTAAATCTTTGCAAATAGAAAACAAAATTGTACAGGGTTCGTTCAAAAATGTTTTGTAATTACAATATATCTTTCCAGTTTATTAATTTTAAAAACGACATAGATCATGTCATAATCATGGATGTTGTTTCAAGAACTATAAAATCTATAACCATTTTGGTTGTAATTCGATATCTTTTATAAATGCTAATTCCATTTAGATTTTTATGTAAATATTATCATACACATTCTTTCTACCTGTAAATGGTGTATGTGCATGAATTTCTTTTATAATCCCATACTCCCCAACATCATCTTGTATATTTTGACTTTAAATATTTTGCAAGGTAATTTAAGAAGGCAAACGTAAAATACATTCATACATATCTTTACCTCCTCCTCTATCATTGACCTTTAATATCCCAGAGAAAAAAGAAGAATATTTCTGTTGATGATTCAAAAAAATTGTTGTTTTTATTTTAAATCTTTTTTTACCCAAATGAAAATCTTCCTCTTTTTATTATTTGCTTCACTTGTGAATTTTTGGTTTGGTTACTTATTGTTGTTTTTATTTTTGCATTTTTTGGAAGAAAAACAAAAAAGATATTTCCTTCATTGATGGCTGGCTGGCTGGCTGACTGGTTATACATCCAGCCTAGCGGGTTGTTTTCTTAATAACTCAACAACTAGGACCTAAAAGCAAAAAAATATATATGTTTTTGTTGTATTTTTACACACTGTCTATTGCTTTTGTTGTTGTAATAACTGCCGATGCTGCTGTTGTATTTTTATTTTCAACATCTTCACCTCTGCACAATATGCTCCGATGTGTTTTTGTGTGTGTTTCTTCTCTAAATGTGTGTGTATTTTCCCATCGTTTTATTTGCTTATTTATTTTGTATTTATTATTTCTGTTTTTTTTTTTATACATTGGATTTACTGGCACTTCTACGTGAGAATAACAACTGCCGCCTTGTGACTGTGATCTTAAGTTTACTACTTTGTTGTATCGTGAAAGAGAAAAAAATCTCTGGTGTATTTTATGTTTTTTTGTTTTGTTTTCTTAATTCAATTTTTAGTGTAGAGTTGCGAAGTTTTATTTGAAGGTACTAAAGTTTTAATCATAAGGTACTTTTTTAAGTTCTAGAGGAAAGAAACATTAGTGTGGTTAGTAGTCATTCTTCACATACTCTGATGTCCTAATTAATAATGAGATTCATGAAATTTGGTTTTTTTTCAAGTCACGAATTTAGGTATTTTGAATACTTTTCCTCTTGAAATTATTCCCTAATTTAAGAAATATGAATGTTCAATTTGGCTGTGTCAAGAATGCTAAGAAGTATCAAAAGACATAAGAAATCGCCAATCCGATAACTCTTAAAAATCTTTTGAATTACAACCTAAGACAGCTGCATTCACTAAAAAGCTACAGTGTTCAGATATTGCAAGAATTGTGTCCCTCAAGAGAGTTCTTGAGATCTTGAGTCGGAATAATGTGCTGGCCCATCCAATCTTGGCCATATTATCCTGATAAGCAGAAACAGTCATTTATTTTTTTCATCGTTCTTGCGATATAGCATAGAGCTCATCCTATAGCATAGAGCTCTTACAGGCGGTAAGCGGTAAACCAAACAGACCATCACTGTCCTAATCTGTAAGGTTCTCTATAGCATAGAGCTCATCCTCTTCAAGTAGTAAATCCTCATCCGTGAAGTTCGCTCCTCTTTTCGCCTGCGCATCAGACTCTAGGTTCGTGAACTGAATACTCTGTCATCTCATTTAATTTTGTATTGCATTCTGTTAAAGATCTAATTGCGACTTTTCTGTTGGTAAAAATCATATATCGACAGTAAATCCTATAAAACCACAGCCCATTGATCGCTCTCCGAAAAGCTTCAATCTCAGTCTACAATATAATGAAGTCTGAAGAACATCCGAATATTGAATTTTTGAATGAGGACATTTCCATCAATTTTGTCCTTAGTTTTAGAGTCATTATTGTAGATGTAGTAAACTTTTATGAACGACAGGCAATGACCGCGTTCTTACCATGTGACGAGAAAAGGATGTTAGTTAGCATGAAGAGAAATTAGACTTAAAACATTTCCAATATATAAATATTGCTTTTCCATAATCTAAAAGAAGAAGATACTAAAACATATATGTACACACATTCTCAATAGTTACAGTCATTTGTCATGAGTTTCTTTAATTCCTAAATAAAAACACTTTGGTCAATTTTGTTATGTTTTCTAGAGTCGTTAGTGCAGATGCTACAGTAAACTTTCAAAAGCGGCAGGCAATGGTTATGTTCCTCCCTGAGATGTGTAGAAAAATGTTAGTATGAATAGGAAATGAACTTAATCCATTTTAAATATCAAAAATATTGTTTTTCTTAATATTAAAGGAGAAGATACTAAAATATTTACACACATTGACAAAAGTAAGCATCATCTATCATGAGTTCCTTCTAACTGACAATGGAAAATGATGGTGACTTTTGTTCATCTGTGTATGTATTTAGCAAAATAATGCATCTCTGTTTGTTTTATTCTGTCATTTGTCGATATTGTTGTTGTATTAGTATTTAATATTATTGTTGTAATAGCATCATCATCATCCATCCATCCATTTGCTTCCATAACATTTTATATATCTTTTTTTGTTGTTTGTTTGTATTGTTGTCTGTATTAATAAATTTTTTCATCTTTATTTTTTTTTTTTTGTACACAAACAAATATTCTCCACCACCATCACTATGGGAATTTTGCCATTTTTTGTCCGTTCGTTCATTTATTTTCATTTGCTGTTGTTGTTATTGTTGTGTGGTGTAGATGCCGTTGAAATTCTCTTTTTCTCTCCGATGGTTAATTCATTGCGGAATGTTGGCTGGCAGTATGTGTTGTGAATTTGTGCGATGAGTAGGTAGAGTACAAATAATAAAACTAAATGTATTTTACGGATTGTTTTTCTTTTTTTTTTTTGTGTTCTTCCGATAATTGTGAAGATGATGTTGATGGCGTTGTTGAGTTTGTAATCGTGTTTTAGTTGCGTTCTGTTTTTTTGGTCAAAGAGAAGGATTTTGTATCTCGATTGAATATATTATTTTTGTGTTTTCTCAATTTATATTTGTAATTATGATAAATTAATATTATCTTTAATTAAATATTGATTAATTTGTGGTAATTTCAAATTAATTAAACATTTTCCCTTTTGTGTTAATTAATAATAGAAACTCAAAAGAATTCACCAGAATTTAAAACAATAATTATTGCAATAATAATTAAATACATGTGTGTGAAGCAAAAAAGAAAAAAAATATATAAAATAAAAAATAAATGCATTAAAAATAAAAAAGAAGTGTATCGAACTTTAAAAAAAATGAAACAGGTGTTTTCATGTTTTTTATTCGAATTTTTCGTACCGTAAATTAGCCATTTAACCTTTGGTTATTGTGGCTTTATGACGTCTGCTCTGACTTACATCGTGCAATATTTCTAAAACTCAGTACCAAAGGAAAAAAGTTTCAAACAGTTAAAAAATGCATTGGAATTCGTAAAATGTTTTCTTGAGAATTTTACTTTTTTTTAACATTAATTTAGAGTTTTAAATATTATTTTTGAATCACTCAGACATTGTTGTTTAAAAAAAAGTTCTGTTATTTCATGTTTATCGATTGGAACAAAATATTAAAAATAAGATTTTACTCGAAATAAAATATTGTAAAAAGTGACATTTTTTATAACGTGACTTTTTTATTGTTTTTGTTTTTATGTGATCTTCTTATCTTGAGTCTTATGTTGAGATTTTGATACAAATTTCGATTTTGTAATTGAATTTTATTAAATGTATATTAAAGAAGTAAGATCAAAAAATTCTTAACATACATATATGTTAATAAAAACGAAACTACTAAATTTACAGTTTTAATTGTTTTTATTTGAGTGAATATATATAGTTTTCATCACTAGTGATGAAATTTTGATTCTTTTTCCAAAACCCTTCCACTAACATTTTTTTAGTACTTTCTATTACTTTGCTCAAACAAGTAGTTTATCTCCGTTTAAAATCTACCACAGTTTTGGGCAAGTTTTTGTGCACTTCAATTCTTCTTTAGAGAGCCCAATATCTCTTCACTGGCCTTAGCTCAAGGGCTTGTTTTCCAATGTGACAGGATGCAAAGTCATGCCGAAAATTAAAAAAAAATTAATGCCCGTTAAAAACATAATTTTATTAGGACATTTTGACTGTTTTTGGATCCTGAACTTTTTTCAACATTTCCTCGAGCATAAGCAACATAAAATTTTTAACCAGAAAGTTGCGAAAAATCTGCCATTACATACGTCTCAAAATCTATTATGTAGCAGGAATATTTTTAATTGACTTCAATTCCGTGTTATGTTTTGGCTTCCGAACTTCTTAGCAGCTTTCCTGTCATGAACTTTTTGAGCTTTGTATGTTTTTAACCCTACATTAACTTTGATTTTTCTCTTCCTCTTCCATTGCTGAGGTGACAGCCCTAGGCCGAATTTCGGGTCATTCCGGTACGAAGAACAGGCTGTCGCGGGAATTTTTTGATTTGATTTTGATGCTTCGCTAAAAATATATTAATTTGTTTGACAAACTGTCATGTATCTGAGGTATCTGATCAAAAAAATCAAATTATATAAATTTTAATAAAAAAATTGTGTTAAGAAATTTTCGATCTCACTCCTTATATGAACAGAATTTAACTGAAAACCTTTGATCTGGATGTCTATATGTCAGCCTGCAACGACGTCCAATCGTAGATATTGAATACAATCTACTGTATAAGAGAAGTTCTACCACAACTATGATCGGAAAAGCTTATGCTTACAGACCATGCTTTCTCCAACATATGTCCAGCATGTGGGCAAGGATCACATGATGCACGACATTTGTATAACTGCAAATCTAATTTTTCTAATGCAAAATTATTATTGTGGGCAAAATGTGATTTAATGTAAAAAATTATTCTTTTTATTTTTATGGTTTCGGTGAATTTATTGTTTTTGGTGAATTTATTTTTTTTTATAAAAAATGTCATTTTATAGAAAATAATTAAGAAAATAACTAATATATCTTTAAAATACAAATATTTTTATTTTTGTGCAAAACTTTTTAATGGTGAAAAAATTTTTCTGTGAAAAAATATTTAAGGTGAAAATTTGTGTCAGTGGTGAATTAATTATGCCATCATATTCAGATTAAATAGGACAATTATTTTTTATATATTTTTTTATAAATTTTTTATAAACCTATTTATTTATTTTTGATTTTTTCAGAACTTCACTTTATAGTCCACAAACGCATCAAATCACATAATTGCATAACTCACAGTAATACAAAGAATAGAAATATAAAAAGATAACCTTAATTTTTTTAAGGTGTATTATGGAAGAAAAATGTATCGATCAATTTGAAACGGTTGCATTAAATCTAACAAAATCTTCTTCAACAATTACAACTATAACATCGAGTGATACTTGCTCAGTGAAAACTCCATTTTTCTTATCATCAGCCTCGTCGTCATCATCATCGACGTCTTCAAACTTTTCATCATTATCGTCCACAAAGAGCACAACGAAGACAGGAGTCGATCAAATCTCTTTAAAGTCATTGACAGATAAAGAAGATTTTGATAAGCCCACAACAAGTCGTAGTTCCATGTCGCTATTACAAGAAGAATTTGAGACAAATTCACAACATGATTTTGCTGAAGTTTTGGATGAAGATGATGAGACTACAACATCGGGAGTTTTGGAAGCATATGAGATAAGTTCATCAAATCTTTTGCCTACAACAAATGATGATGTTACTTCAGAGCCAGTGGCGGTGGTAGACGATAGTTCCTCTACAGATGCTATACAAATAATTAAGGTTTCGGATGCATCAACCGAATCATCGGCGGGAAGTAATAATGGTTTTTTCAATTCATCAGAGATTTATGTCATCAACGATGACGATGATGATGAGGATGAAGAAGATATAGACGAAGTTGAAAATGATGATGATGGTGAAGTTATAAATGAAGATGGTGAGGAAGATGATGATGATATTGAAGAAGTTGTTGAGAGCAATTTGATAAGTATAGATGATAACCTTCATATTGAGGAAGAAGATGATGAAGAAGACGTTGACGACGAAGAGGAAGAAGAGGAATTGTGGAAGATGAGGAAGAATGTGATATGAACACCACAAATCAATCTTCTAAACGCTCCTCACAGAATACCACCTCGCATCAGAACACTTCTAGTTCACAACCCCAAAATAATGGCGTTATAATGAGTACAAATGGTACCATGATATTTTTGGAAACTCCAGTTGTCGAAGAACAACCACATCATCACCATCAATCACAATTTGCAAACGCTACGAAGGGAACATCGCATAATGATTCATCAATGAGAACAATATGAAACCAAAACGTTTAAGTGATGAATTTTCCAAAAATTCATCAAATAGTAATGAAACTCCCACTTCGTCAACAGCAGTAAGCAGTAAACTCCATCAAGAGACGAATGATATGATTTTCGATTTAACCGAATCTCAACCATGTCCAGAAACACAAGCACATGAACGTATGTCATCACGTTTGAAAAAGATGAACTTGAACCACAACAATAACACAAATAGCAATAGCAATATTAATTCTCAGGATTTACCAACTTCTTCCTCTTTAAATGCATCAAAATCGTCCTTATTAATGCCCACTCTTTCAGATATAGAGTCAATGGATTTAATTGAACGTCGTGATTTTGAACATGAGCAACGTCTTACAGGAGGCATTATATTGAAATCAAGTTCGTTAATTAAAAACAATGTTCTCGATTTGGGTTTAGTTAAATCGCAACAGCAGCAGCAGCAAAATGTGAAAAGTTCAAATGGAAATAGTAACCATAGTGGAGAGGAACAACCTTCTAGTAGCCATTGCAGAGGATTTTCTTCTGATAGCAAGTGTACCTATAAAGATTTGTCAGCAACGCCCACAAGTAGTCGCAAACTAATCGGTCGTCTAACCAAATCTACTGCCAAAATGAATTTGTGCAACACTCTAAGTCATAATCAACCACAACACCAACAGCAACCGCAGGAACTAACAACAAAAACATCACAACGCAGTACTGATCAAATACCAAAATCTCTTAACCTCTCCACCGCCACCTCATCAACAACCTTATCAACATTAACGTTCGCCTCTTCATCCTCCTCATCATCATCATCAATAACACCAGCAGCAATAGCAACAAATTCAACATCGGTTATTGTGGAAGCCGCCTCGACACAAAATTCCGAAATTTATTCAAATTCCAATTCGAACGATAGCCTAACATCACGACCTTCATCAACAAGTTCGGCATTAAATAAACGCTCAGAAGTATTAACACAAGAACATAAAGTTTTTAAGCCTTCAGTGGTCGTTCCATCATCATCTGCATCTTCAACTGCAGTATCAGCATCAAATTCTTCATCATCCACCTCGTCCGCAACCTCATACTCTTCATCTTCTACAGCCACATCATCTTCGTCGGTGGCAGTTTGTATACTCGAAAATGGCTGTAGTCGCACGAGTGCTATCCAACCTATGGTCAGCAATTCTAATCATAATAGTAATTCATCTTCCTCTAATGAAGCCAATGACGATGACGTGCAACCCTCCACTTCATCGGCTCGCTGTCAATATGCTCCGCTACCCCGAACACAAAGACAAGTGAATGCAAGTGCTCAAACAAGTGAACGGTATTTATCACGCTCAAGCGGCATCGCGGGAGGAGCATCAGTTTCTGGAAGTTCCGGAAATGATGTTTGTTTCTCCGGGCTGCATTACGCGGTAGTGTCAATGGTAACAACAACGCTAATCAACGTCGCTCTGAGATCTCACAAAACCCAATGGATGGCTTTAGAATGCTCAACGATAATTTGGATAATAACTTCACATTCAATCATCAAAACACTTCTTGGATAGATTGTGAAGAAAATAATTCAGATATTGAAGAAATTTGCACGTGTCATCAGAGTTCTATGAGTGATGGTAGCAGTCACGGTGGCAGCATTAGTGATCTAAATGATGTCGATGAGCTGGACAGTGGCCATGTGTATGGCAAAGATGGTGGCGCAGATCTGTCCTACAACATAATGCATAATCTATCCATATCAGAAGATGCAGCAGCCTCTCCCGAATGTGTTGGAACTCGAAAGCGAAAATACACAGATACACGACTGATGGAACATGACTACAACTCTTCGACCACAATTACTGGTAGTGGTGGTGCAGGAGCGAGTTTAGAAAGTAACAGTCGTAAACGTGTTGCTTACGATTACACCTCAACCCCACGTTCCTCACAAATCAATATGGGAGCATTGGTTCATGTCTCCACACCTTCACAACTTTTAGCCACCTCATCCACCGGTTCACCTTTAGGACGACGTACACCCCGATCACTGATACCAACACGAGATAATCCTCCGCCAGAGTTGCAGCAGTGGCTAGCCCAATTTCAACGTTGGTCCCATGCTGAACGTTTGTTAGCTGTTGATCGTTTGATCGAGCATTGTGAGCCAACACAAGTGCGACATATGATGAAAGTGATTGAACCACAATTTCAACGAGACTTTATTTCTTTACTACCTCGAGAGTTGGCATTACAAGTACTTTCCTATTTGGATCCTAAGGATCTATTGAGAGCTGCCCAAACGTGTCGTAGTTGGCGTTTCTTGTGCGATGACAACCTATTGTGGAAGGAGAAATGTCGCCAAGCTCAAATATTGACTGAACCACGGACAGATCGTCCAAAACGTGGTAGAGCGGGTAACATGCCACCAATAGCATCACCTTGGAAGGCAGCCTATATGCGTCAACATATAATTGAAATGAATTGGCGTTCAAGACCTATACGACAACCTAAAGTACTCAAAGGACATGATGAACATGTTATAACATGTTTGCAATTTTCAGGAAATCGTATTGTATCTGGATCAGATGATAATACATTGAAAGTTTGGTCTGCAGTCACAGGAAGAGTAAGTTCTTTAAAAAAATTCTTAAATGCGGTAAATTCAATTTGTATTTTATTTGTTCATTTTTAGTGTTTACGCACTTTGGTGGGTCATACGGGTGGAGTTTGGTCATCGCAAATGTCAGGCAATATCATAATCTCAGGTAGTACTGATCGCACTCTTAAAGTATGGGACATGGAAACAGGTCAATGTGTACATACA
>PYHX02000413.1:18285222-18322614 GCA_004302925.2 Cochliomyia hominivorax | reverse complement strand
GTGGTATAGTCTTAATAATAGCAGATATATTAAGTTTGATCACTGTCTCCTCATGTTTATTTATAAAAATTCCCCAAATTAATACCATAAGAGAGAACAAATCATCACAAGGTATGTATGAATGATTATGTGTGTGTCTGTTCACAACTAAATATAAATGTAAATTTAGAATCAAAAACTTTTCAATATTATATCTGTTATAATGTGGGCCACATTTGCCAACAAAATGTTTTACTTAAAGTAATTAATTTTTCTTTAATTTAATTAGATTTTCTTCCCATTTTTATATTTTAGGTATCAGTGTGTTTGGTTTATGTCTGGAACTATTCAGTTATACAGTTATGATGTCCTATAATTACTCAAATGGTTATGAATTTCTTTCATATATGGAATATCCCATTTTACTCTTACAAGAGTATGTTTTAGTTTATTTTGTATTTAAATATCAAAATCTATTGGGACTTAAAACTCAATTGGTTACCGTTTTCTATGTCATAATTGCTACACTGATTTACATGAAAATGTTTCCAGTCATCATCTTACAATTTTTGGTGGTAAGTTTCCTTTTTCTTTATTCAATTGTATTTTGACCATTTGGTCAGAAACCCATTAATCATTGATTAGATTTATTATGTTCTTGTCTTTTTCACTTGCTTCTTTTTGCTTTTTTATATATTTTTTGCTTGATAACAATATCATTTTTTTGTAAATTGTTTTGCTTTAATTGTTATTTTGCTTTTTAATTTTATGTTTGCTGATAACAAATTTCGAGTTTTGTAAATGTTACTTCTTCCTAAAAATGCGGAAATAACTTACTTTGGTTTTCTTTTCTACTTAAATGTTATCAATTTCGTTGCTGCCTAAATACTCTAACTAAAAATTATTTCAAAAATAATTTTTTTAAATCTACTAAAAATTTCAAGAATATTTTTTGTGAAATTTCGCATTAAGAGAAAATTTAGAAAAAAATTCCATAAAAGTAGAATTTTGAGTACACTTTTGATGAAACTCAAATTTGGAGATATTTTTTTAATAAAACTCATGTTTAGAGAAAATGTTCGATAAAACACGAATTTAGAGAAAATTTTCGAAAAAACACGAAGTTAGGGAAAAATTTCGATAAAACACGAATTTAGAGAAAATGTTCGATAAAAGACGAATTTAGAGAAAATTTTCGATAAAACATGAATTTAGAGAAAATTTTCGAAAAAAAAACGAATTTAGAGAAAAATTTCGAAAAAAAAAAACGAATTTAGAGAAAAATTTCGATAAAACATGAATTTAGAGAAAATTTTCGAAAAAACACGAATTTAGAGAAAATGTTCGATTAAACACGAATTTAGAGAAAATTTTCGAAAAAACACGAATTTAGAGAAAATTTTCGAAAAAAACACGAATTTAGAGAAAATTTTCGATAAAACACGAATTTAGAGAAAATTTTCGATAAAACACGAATTTAAAGAAAATTTTCGATAAAACATGAATTTAGAGAAAATTTTCGATAAAACACGAATTTAGAGAAAATTTTCGATAAAACACGAATTTAGAGAAAATTTTCGATAAAACACGAATTTAGAGAAAATTTTCGATAAAACACGAATTTAGAGAAAATTTTCGATAAAACACGAATTTAGAGAAAATTTTCGATAAAACACGAATTTAGAGAAAATTTTCGATAAAACACGAATTTAGAGAAAATTTTCGATAAAACACGAATTTAGAGAAAATTTTCGTTAAAACACGAATTTAGAGAAAATTTTCGATAAAACACGAATTTAGAGAAAATTTTCGATAAAACACGAATTTAGAGAAAATTTTCGATAAAACACGAATTTAGAGAAAATTTTCGATAAAACACGAATTTAGAGAAAATTTTCGATAAAACACGAATTTAGAGAAAATTTTCGATAAAACACGAATTTAGAGAAAATTTTCGATAAAACACGAATTTAGAGAAAATTTTCGATAAAACACGAATTTAATGAAATTTTTCGATAAAATTTAGAATTTAGAGAAAATTTTCGATAAAACACGAATTTAGAGAAAATTTTCGATAAAACACGAATTTAGAGAAAATTTTCGATAAAACACGTATTTAGAAAAAATTTTCGATAAAACACGAATTTAGAGAAAATTTTCGATAAAACACGAATTTAGAGAAAATTTTCGATAAAACACGAATTTAGAGAAAATTTTCGATAAAACACGAATTTAGAGAAAATTTTCGATAAATCTCATATATTTAAATTTTAATGAAAATGTTTGACAAATCTAATAAATTTTCGATAAATCTCATATTTTGAAAAAATTTTGGATAAATTTTACATTTAGAGAAAAGTTAATTATTTTTATATTTAAATGTCGATAAATTTTTGGAGAAAATTTTCGATAAGACTTAAATTTTAATGAAAATGTTTGACAAATCGAATATTAAGAAAAATTTTTTCATAAATCTCAAATTTAGAGAAAATTTTTGATAAATTTCATGTTTAGGGAAAAGTTTTTTACGTCTTCAATTTAGCGAAAATTTTCGATAAATATTCAAAAGAAAATTTTCAAAAAAATTCAAAAAAATCTTAAATTTAAAGAAATTTTTATAAATCTATAATTTAGGAAAAAAGGACGAGTTTTAATAAAACGCATATTAAGAGAAGATGCGGTAAAACTCATTTTAAAAGCAAAATTTCGATAGGAAAATGTTTGATGAATTTTATATTAACTGGAAATCTTTTACAAATTTAGAGAAAATTTTCGATTAAGTTAAGAAAAAATTATGAATTTTAAGATACAGAAAAAATCCGATAAATCTTGTATGTATAGAGAATTTTCGTAAATTTCAAATTATTAAGATTGTTTTTTCGTTGCTTTGTTATTCAATTTAAGCGTTTCAAGAAAAAACGTTTCATTTGTGCTTTAATTTGTTTGCTAAATCATAAAATAATATTTATAAATAATAAAAATTCACTTATTAATTTAAAAAAATGCATGTTTTTAAAAACAATTTGAAAATAAAACTTTTAATTAAATCAATTTTAATACACATGTAAGTACCCTAATTAAAGCATGAAACTTCTATTATCAACTTAATTTTAAAATAATTAAAATTCCGTACAAATTCAATTATTTGCAGCCTTTTACTACACCCATTGGAGCCACCAGTAAAGTTTTACAATTATTAGCCATTTTAAGAAGCAAAGATGCCAGTTCTGTCAGTCGTACCACTTGGGCCCTTTCAGCATTTACCAATTTTAGTAAGAAGTTTTTTTTTTAAATCATAAATAAAATATTGTTTTAATATTTTAAATATTTTCCCCCCGTTTCAGCTCGCATCTATACTGTTTATGTACAATCTCATGATTGGATGTTGTTATCGAATTTCATGATTTCAACTTTATTAAGTTCTTCCGTATTTGTGGCAGCTTGTGTTTATAAGAAGAAAACAAAGAAGGAATAAATATAAAAACAAATTTCAATTAAACATGAACACAAATTTATTTCATTTTTTTGTTTTTTATTTATTTTAATAATTAAAATTGTTAAAACATATTTTTGATTATTTTTTATTAACAAACACGATTTAAGAAACAAAAATTAATTAAATTATTATAAATCACAATTAATATAAATATACGATATTTAATGCAAATAAAATCAATTCTTTTTACAAAAATGTAAAAGTTTATTAAGAAAATCACTTCAACAAGATTTCGATAAATTTCACATTTAGAGAAAATTTTCGATAAATCTCACCATTTAGAGAAAATTTTCGATAAATCTCACCATTTAGAGAAAATTTTCGATAAATCTCACATTTAGAGAACATTTTCGATAAATCTCAATTCTTTTTACAAAAATGTAAAAGTTTATTAAGAAAATCACTTCAACAAGATTTCGATAAATTTCACATTTAGAGAAAATTTTCGATAAATCTCACCATTTAGAGAAAATTTTCGATAAATCTCACCATTTAGAGAAAATTTTCGATAAATCTCACCATTTAGAGAAAATTTTCGATAAATCTCACCATTTAGAGAAAATTTTCGATAAATCTCACATTTAGAGAACATTTTCGATAAATCTCACATTTAGAGAACATTTTCGATAAATCTCAATTCTTTTTACAAAAATGTAAAAGTTTATTAAGAAAATCACTTCAACAAGATTTCGATAAATTTCACATTTAGAGAAAATTTTCGATAAATCTCACCATTTAGAGAAAATTTTCGATAAATCTCACCATTTAGAGAAAATTTTCGATAAATCTCACCATTTAGAGAAAATTTTCGATAAATCTCACCATTTAGAGAAAATTTTCGATAAATCTCACATTTAGAGAAAATTTTCGATAAATTTCACATTTAGACAAAATTTTTGATAAATCACCATTTAGAGAAAATTTTCTATAAATCTCACCATTTAGAGAAAATTTTTCAATAAATTGAGTGGTACAAGAACAATAATGTGGTATATGCATTATTATTTTTATACCACTCAAGGACTTGTTTACCAAAGTGACACGATGGCCAAAAAGTGGACACCTTTTTTGTAAACATTTCTTGACATAAATTTCGGTATTTATTGAGGCCGTTGTAAGGAATAATTGACTTCATTTGCCCCAACTGCATGTTGCTTTTCATACCAAAAACTATCTCGTAATTTTTCACTGCCTTTGGGTCCTAGACTTTTCTTCAATATTTCCTCGAGTATCAGCAAATGTAAATTTATTGACCAGGAAATTGCAAATTGTCAGATTTTTTTCGGACATTGACCCAGATAATAAATGATGAAACAAATATATGAACATTTTATTTATTTTTAGTTAAATTATTTAATATTAAACATTTATTATTTTACTTAGTCGATGGAAAAAATACAAAAAAAATCTATTAAATTAAATTAAATTAACTTAATTTCTTTTGTTTTGCTTTAATTACACAACCTTACACATCGTTATTGCATTACTTTTATCTCCGCTAGCATTTTGCCACATTCACTTTTACATATCACTTTCACTTCACTTAACATCATCTAAAACTTAATAACTTTTGCCAAATTTGAAAATAGACAACATATTACGCATTAAAGCAGGTCCATTCCAATAACCCTTTAACATCATGTACCAATAAAGGGCAGGCATGAAATCTTTCTTCATTATAAACATGGTATAACGTTCCTTATTTTGGGCAACAGGGAAAGTTTCCAAGGGTTGTAAGTTATAATCGAATTCCGCCAAAATACAGGTGTGATAACCGGTAACCAAAGGGCAGGAGGCATAACCATCATAGGAATCCTTCAAGTCTTTGCCATTCATAACAGCCAACATATTGCGATAAACAACAGGAGATTGAGCAGCTGGAACAAAAAGGATGGATAATTTTTAAAATTGTTTAACCAGGAAAGTCAAATCTCAAATTCTTACCAGCAGCAGCGGCTGTCTTGGAATTAGGTGAAGCTGAACAATCACCAATAGCAAATACATTGTTATATCTGATATGTTGCATGGTAGATTTATCGACTTCCACAAAACCAGCTTCATTTACTAAATCACGGCATTTAGCTAAACCTTCTGGAGTGCCCATGGGAGGCACAACATGTAACATGGAATACTAATAAAGGGAAAATTATTTAAAAAGGAGTTTTTTCTTTCAAATATATTCTCAAAATTATACCTGTTCTTCAAATATCTCCTCAGGTTTGTCGAGATTCTGGAATATAGCAATATCCTTATCGGGCTTAACTTCAATCAGGTTACGTCTTGTGTTAACTTGAATATTACGTTTCTTGACAATGGGCCACAAAGCATCAGCATAATGTTTAACTCCAAATATTACGGGTAGCGAGGTATTATAGATGACATTGACATTGTTACGCTTGTTAGTCTACAGAAGGAAATAATTTTAGTTAAGGCAGTCTGAAGAAGGATTTTAAAGATCTTTGTTACCTTTCTCAAATAATGTTCAGAAATATAAACAATTTTTTGTGGAGCTCCGGGACATTTCACTGGAGAACTGGGGAAGGTGAATATAGCATTACCTTTTTCAATGTTGCGCAAAGCGGTGTAAGTACGATCAACGTATTTTGGCGAATAAATCGAGCACACTTTGCCATTGGGAATGGAAAGACCCTCTTCCAAACCGGGAATCTGAAGGAACAAAATCAAATTCATTTAGAATCAAAAGATTCAAACTGGATTTTTATTACACAATTCCTGAATTTCTAATCGATAAATCTCACGATTTAGAGAAAATTTTCGATAAATCTCACATTTAGAGAAAATTTTCGATAAATCTCACATTTAGAGAAAATTTTCGGTAAATCTCACATTTAGAGAAAATTTTCGGTAAATCTCACATTTAGAGAAAATTTTCGATAAATCTCACATTTAGAGAAAATTTTCGATAAATCTCACATTTAGAGAAAATTTTCGATAAATCTCACATTTAGAGAAAATTTTCGATAAATCTCACATTTAGAGAAAATTTTCGATAAATCTCACATTTAGAGAAAATTTTCGATAAATCTCAACATTTAGAGAAAATTTTCGATAAATCTCACATTTAGAGAAAATTTTCGATAAATCTCACATTTAGAGAAAATTTTCGATAAATCTCACATTTAGAGAAAATTTTCGATAAATCTCACATTTAGAGAAAATTTTCGATAAATCTCACATTTAGAGAAAATTTTCGATAAATCTCACATTTAGAGAAAATTTTCGATAAATCTCACATTTAGAGAAAATTTTCGATAAATCTCACATTTAGAGAAAATTTTCGATAAATCTCACATTTAGAGAAAATTTTCGATAAATCTCACATTTAGAGAAAATTTTCGATAAATCTCACATTTAGAGAAAATTTTCGATAAATCTCACATTTAGAGAAAATTTTCGATAAATCTCACATTTAGAGAAAATTTTCGATAAATCTCAGATTTAAAGGAAAATTTCTATAAATTTCATTTGTAGTCATTTATTTTTTATATATAATTTTTAGTGAAAAATTAAATTTTCAGTGAAATTTAATTTTTTTAGTAAAATTTTTTTTTTATTTATTTTTTTTTTGGGAAAATTTTGATTTTTTAAGTGAAAATTTTATTTTTGTAAAAAAAAATAATTAAATTTTTAATGAAAAATATGTTTGTTGCTAAATCTCTCTTACCTTATGATAATTCAATTCCAAACCAGTAGCAATCAAAAGCATATCGTATTTAATGTCATGACCACCAGTAGTTGAGACGGTATTATTGTTAGGATCAAAATGAATAGCTTTCTCTTTGATCCATTGAATTTTTTTGGGTAAAACATCAGCCATCATTTATAAGAGTGTTCCAAACGTTTCATGCCACCACCAATCAAAGTAAACATGGGTTGATAATAATGTTTCTAAAACGAGAAACATAGAAATTATTAATAAAAGTTAACAAATTTAGAAATGTATAACTTACATCGGCTGGATCCACAACAATAACTTTGCCTTTACCCAATTTCGAGGATAATTTGGCAGCCAAGGCACAACCACCGGCACCACCGCCAACAATAAGAACTTTGCATCTGTAAGAAAAAAAATTTAGATATAAAATTAATGCGTTTTATATAAAATCTTGGAAAATTTAGAAAAATTAATAAGTTTTCTTTAAAAACTTATCAGAAGCATTACTTAACGTGAGGTGAATAATTGCACTTGCCCTGTAGTTCTGAATTACTATCAGTTTGTGTTCAGATTTGTATTTACCTTTTGTTTAAGTTTTGACTTCTGATCTTAGCAAAAATGCTGTACCAAATTTAATATCTTATAAATTACAAGTGAGATCAAAAAAATTCTAAACACACGTTTTTCACTAAAATTTTTAAGTCAAATGATGTTTTTATACTTAAAAAAATACAAATCATTTTCAAACATATGCTGGTATAGCAGCTCGGTTAGCTCAGTGCTCGGACTATTTGGTATAAAAGAGCCGGGTTCCATTAATTTCCTGATAGGAACGCTGCTCAAAATTTTGAGGACAAAAACAGATTACGAAAATTAAAGTCAAGTTCTATAAAAAAGCATTCTTGCTGCATAGTAAATGATGAAATGTTTGTTTTGGAAGATTTGTCGAATCTTTTATGTCGCTGATGTTCGAGTGAATGATGAAGAAAAGTTTATTTTTGGCCTGACACGGCATCATATCACTATGTTAAACAAGCCCTTGAGTGGTAAGAAACAGTAATGAGGTATTTGTACCAAGAGAGGCAAATCCTCAAAACTGCCCGGAGAGAAGACCAGTCGAGGAATATTAGATTCTTGTTACAAAAGATTTAAAGAGCTCAAAAAAGGTGTTTTAAAGTGTGGTAAATTTTAAACGGAGATGGACTACCAGTTCGAACAGAAAACAATATAAAAATAACTTTAATCAGATAAAGAAAATTAAACCTGTAACTTTAGTAGTTTCATTTTTATTAATATAAGTTAAGAATTTTTCGATCTCACTCCTTTATTTGCAGAAATTAATAGCATACTTTTTAATAGTTCTACGTATTTAGAATCTATTTTGTCATTACTATTTAACTTTTGTCTGTAACCCCAGACGACTACTGATTCATTATCAATAATTTTAATACTTTTTACATTAAAATGCAAAAATCTAACAAATAAGAATGATATGTACGGCTATGCCGAATCTTCAATACTCTTCACCACAAATGCGCGTGGAAAAAATACATTTTGTATCGCATATACTCACTCACATATACACTAACAAATGTATGTATATTTCTTAAGTGTAACACTAAAACCCTTAATGAGTCATAAAATTGGTTATATTTTTGTCTATAACTTTTTTTCCAACTGAACCGATTTTAATGGTTTTTATCCTGATAATATTATGGTAAAAATTCATTCTTATTTTATCGATTTATAATTAAAGATTTTCAGAAAGTTCTTCGTTTGAACTAAGAGGTTGCCTGAGAAATGGGTCTATATCTTTTAATATACTGAATCGATTTTGTTGGTTTTAAAAAGGAAATTTCTCAGGACTATATCTTATGCTCAGGCCAATTTTTATTGAGATGTATCAATTATTGTGGACGTGAGTGTGCCAACAGACTCAGATTTTGATTTGATGCAAAAATATATTTATTTAGGAGGTCTGAGATGATTTCTTCTTAGCGTTACACACGAAATGACACTACTACTTGTGGTGGTGGAGGGTATAAAAACTATTTTTCATTATCATTTCGCGACATTTTCGAAACGTTTATTTTGTATAATAAAAACAAAACTTTAATACAGACAGACAAACTAAATAACTTAAATTATTTATTTTAATTACAAAATATTTATCAACAAAATTGTGTAGACAAATTCAAAAGCATGACAAATTCTAAAAAAATACCTTAATTAATTATACACTGGAGAACAATTCTTCATTACTTGCATGTGAAAAAATCCAAAATAAAAGCAACAGGATTCAAATGGATTTGGGTTGGGTTTGTTTTCTTTATTTTATAATAAACGTCTAAGTATTACGGCCCGTTTGGGCAAATAAAATATTAAAAAATATCGTGTCTCCAATTCCAAAGGGAGAAAAGGAAGGGGGATATATTATTCTACATTTTTTGTTAACACAACGAAAAGAGACATAATAACATCTTTTTTATGATAACGCGTTTAATGGAAATTAATGTATTCATAATTTATTTAATCTAATTTAGAGTCAGACTAAATAAATATTGAAAATAATAAAATAAACGTATTTATGTGTACACAAATGTATAAAAGTCACCCTCATTTTCTCATAAAATAAATTATGTATGTAAAATAGTTTACTTTTGCATAAAATATGGTTTAATTAAAATGTTTTATTAGTTTAAACAAATTTTTTCATTAATGTTATTAACAACATTAAGTATTTGAAGTTCATATTTCTTATGGACAAAAGTCACCGCCACTGCATATTATTGTAAAGAAATGAGAAATTTCAACACTTCTACATACATTTGTGAATATCTGTACTTGATATTCACCACCGCACTGTAAGCCGAGTGAAACCAGCAAAATGAACCAAATGAAACGCCTTTCTTTCGCAAAAGTGCACATAAATAAAGCTACAGATTTTTAGAATAAGCTAATATTCTTTGATGAAAGCAAATTTTCTATATATAAATCAGATGGACGTGTTTTAACATGGAGAGAATAGCGGGAAACTTTAAAAGAAAAAACGCATTCAGTCGACTGTTTAACATGGTGGTGCGGCTGGGATTGAGAACCTAATAATTATTGATGAAATAATGGGTTAAAAATATCTATTTGAAGGTATGTTGCTTAAAAATGCTTGAAAACTTGTCACTGAATTCGATTATTTCTTCTAGCAGAACAATGACCACAAGTACCCGGCCGAAATAGATATTTATGTGATCGCTTGGATGTTACTTTATAGGCTTTTGTGTAATGCAAATAGTATCCTCGGACATTAGAGATGAGCGTTATTTTAACGACTGTGATGTTATCACTGTCATTGATAAATCACTGATAACTACAGTGACTGAAATTGTGAAAAAATTGTTATTAATAATGTCATTCTTTCCTAATTTATGGCTGATTCTCGATTCATTTATACGGTGCGCATTGTAAACTCTATAGAGACTCCCATATTCACAGAAAATAATATCCTTTGTCCTCTTTTATTGAACCCTTTCGTTTTCCGTGATTTTTAATTAAAAAAAAAACATTCTTATGTTTTCTTTTACTGTGACCACTGTCACGGTATCGTTCATCTCTATTGGACATGAAATTTCGACTCTATAGTTCATATTTTTCTTTTCTCTTGATATTTTTTTAGTTTTGAAAATTTTAAATTTTGTCATCTTTTAAAAATTAATTATAAAATTTGCTATATATGAGTTATAGAAAATATGTGTCAAATAAAAATAAACTATTATGGTTTGTTAATTTATGCATATCATTGTATGTGGTTCAGTTCCAAAATATACTCTGTGGCTAATTTATATGTATATTTTAAAGAAATTTTTAAATTTGTTATATTTCAACTAATAAATATTTTCATTGTTGTAGAATTTGTTATAATGTTGTGATCATATTTAATTTAACCCTTAAGAGGACACCAGTGCCTGACCAGGCATCTTTTAAATTTATTAAAAATTTTAAATAGATACAATTAATAATATATAATTTAAACTTGATGAATTCCTTAACTGAAATGTTTTTTGATGAAATTAAAATAAAATATGAAATTAATAACAAAAATAATAATATTAATATTAATAATAATAATAATAATGTTAATAATAATAATAATAATAATAATAATAATAATAATAATAATAATAATAATAATATTATTATTATTATTATATAATAATAATAATAATAATAATAATAATAATAATAATAATAATAATAATAATTATAATAAAAATAATAATAATAATAATAATAATAATAATAATAATAATGTTAATTATAATATTAATAAAAATAATAATAATCATAATAATAATGTTAATAGTAATAGTCATAGCAATAATAATAATAATAATAATAATAATAATAATAATAATAATAATAATAATAATAATAATAATAATAATAATAATAATAATAATGTTAATTATAATAATAATAATAATAATAATAATAATAATAATAATAATAATAATAATAATAATAATAATATCTTAGCTGCTGTGGTTCATTCTTATAACTTTCAATAAATATTGTTTTCATATGATATATAATATATATAAAATATAGATAGTATATTGGATTCTTGATCTTAAGAGGAACGAACCATAAGAATACGTAACAAACTTTAAAGAAAAAATAAGTGATACGAATATAAATATACTTACATTTTTGTAATAAATGTATTCTTTGGAATGTTTCATCTTTATTTTTGTTTAAATTTGATAAAGAATGCTGTATGCGGAATCTATAATTAAAACTAAATCCAAATTATATAAATACATCAAGAACAAGAGAATTTTTGAATAACAAATTTTAAAATAATTGGAATAACTAGATTTTTTAAACAACATTTAAGGCTGAATAAAATTTTTCGAAAGCCTATTGAAATCATAAAGTTTGTACTTTTGGAACTACTGGACCTAATTCTATCTGCCAGCTCTTGGGTTTCGATTAAGTAAAATCACTTTGGTGTCTGCTTAAGGGTTAAGGTTTTTCCTCAAAGTAAACATAATTGTTTTTATTAGGAAAATTTTGTTTATGTCCTTTCAAAGTCCAAGGTCAAACATTTTGAAATATTAAATAAATAATTTTGACAAACGAAATACAATTTCTTTCAATTATTTGCTGATTTAGACAAAAAATGTGTATTATTAACAATAAGTTTATAAAATGTCTAAATTTTTTTTGTTAAATTATACACAAGTGAATAAAAGTCACCGTCATCTTTTATGTGCAGTGTTTGAAGGCTCCTCATGCTGTGAAAACAATTGAATGCAAATTTGTTTGCAAACGTTTCTGCATAGAATGAACTAATTTATTCATCACTTCTTGGATCAATTTTCTACCATTTCTCCAATAATTTCTCTTTAAGCATATTTTTACAATTAATGAGATGTTCTCAAATCCTGGAAAGTCTCCAATTATTTTTCCATGTTAAAACACGACCATTTGATTTAGAATTTGCTTTCCTTAGAGAATATAATTCTGTACCTTTGTTTATGTGTTCTTTTGCGAAAAAAGTTATATTTGGTTCACCTTACGAATCAACGGGTATTTCATATATATATAGTATACTGAATATCTGAACCAGTGTTTTCCTTTAACATTTGGCAATTTTGAACGATTATTACTTTTACTATTTTTTACAATAATTTTTCCTTCTTTAATTGCAGCTTCTTTTCTTTTTACAATCGTTTTTTTAATTTTCTTAAGATGTAGTGACGGTGACTTTTGTCCAAAAGAAGTATGAACTTCAAATAATAAATACGTAATTTGGTTAATGAGATTAATGAAAGAAAATTATTTAAACTAAGAAATCATTTTAAATAAACCATATTTTAAGCAGAATTAAATTATTTTTATTTATAATTTGTTCTATGAAAGCAGAGGCAAATGACGTTGACTTTTGTCCATCTGTGTAAGAATTTTAAAATATCCCACTGTAAAATTTAATATTTTGTTGATATTTCCCTCAATTATCACTTTGTTTATTTGTTTTATTTATTAATAAATTCTGTTTCTTTATATAATTTTTATACCCTCCAGCACCACAACTGATGAAGAGGGTATATTAACTTTGTCATTCTGAGTGTAACACTATAAAGAAATCATCTCAGATCATAGAATGTATAATATATTCTTGCATCAAATTAAAATCTGAATCCATAATAATTGACAGAGCTCAATGAAATAGGACCTGAGTATTTGTTAAAGTCCTGATAAGTTTCCTATTTAAAACCAGGAAAATCTGTTCAGCATATTAAAACATATCGACCGATATCTGAGGCAACCTCTTTATTTCATAAAATTGTCAGTTATAAATCGATAAATTAGAATGAAATTTTGCCATAACATTAAGCTATAAAAATCGGTTCAGTAAAAGCAAAGATATAAACAAAAAAACTTATTTCATGTGTATGTAAGATATATAACGTATTTACTTCACATGCGTTTGTGGTGAAGGGTATTAAAGATTCGGCATAGCCGAGTACAACATTCTTACTTGTTTTAGTTAAATCTAACAAGTTTTTATTTCGACATTTCAAAATTTGCCATTTCATCATTTCGTCATCTTTTTTCTATTAATAAATATAAAATAACAACAAAAACTATAAGATACTTTAATTATATATATATTTGTATATGTATCTGCCCAAAAACTATCTATGAGATGTATTTTGAATACAAATTGTATACAATGTTGCTGGCTTTTCTGTTGTTGTTATTTATTTAATATTCGTTCATTTTTTTCCAGAAATTCATGCTCTTTTTTTTATTAAGATAAATTAGTATGCAATGCTGGGAGTATGTTATTGTTAAAAAAAATCTATTAAATACAAAAATAATTTTCTCAATTCTCTTTAAAAAAATTAAGTTTTGCTAAAATAATTAAATTCGCCGGTTAAATAAATATTCTCTGACATTTCTCGTACATTTCGTTCTAAAAACACCGAAAAATAATAAAAAATAAATAAAATTAAATTATAACGACACGTGTGTGTAAATGTATGTGTTTCTAATATCAACATGGAAACTGAATACATAGAAACATACTTCACACACAAATATCGATGGTCGTATGAAAAGGTTTTTAAAAAAATAATAATTTGATAACCGACAAATCTAAAAAGAGTCCAACATTTTAAATTTAGATTTTACAACAGTAACATCGATATATCTGTATAACATCCACCGCCTCTAGTGGTGATGGAGGGTATATTAACTTTGTTATTCACTGTGTAACGCCAAAAAGGAATTATCTAAGATTCCATAAAGTATATAAGGAGTGAGATTGAAAAAAAGCAGCTCCTTACACATTCATTCCTTAGAAAAGCAACCCTGTCAGGTTTGTGTTTAAACTATTCGGTGCTAAAATTAAGGCTTAAAACCATAAAAGGCTCAAAAAGTTCCTGAAAGCAACGCTGTTACAAAATTTAGGGGCCAAAAACTAAGTACGGATATTGGATAGATGATGAAATGTATGTCCTGGTAGAATTTTCGGAACTTCCTAGTCGGAAATTTTATGTTGCTTATGCCTGAGGAAATGCACCCGAAAGCAATCAAAATTTTCGAAAAAGTTCTTGCATGCATTTGCGGCTAAAGAAGTCAATTATTTGTTACAACGGTATCTATAATTACAGAAATTTACATCAATGAATGTTTGCAAAAGACAAGCCCTTGAGTGGTTCAAAAACAATAATGAGGTATTTGTACCAAGAGAGGCAAACCCTCCAAACTGCCCGGAACTAAGGCCTACGGAGAGATATTAGACTTTTTTTGTAAAAGAATCGAGGAGCACAAAAATATGTGTCCAAAAGTGGGACTTTTAAGTGGTTCGAGCAAAGTGACAGAAAACACTATAAAAACGTAAATGGAAGCGTTTCCGATATAGGATCATAATTTTATCTTTAGCAAATGTAAATTGTAATAATAATTTAATGGTTTCGTTTTTATTAACATATATGTATGTTAAGAATTTTTCAATCTCACTCTAGTGACAAAGATGTTATGGATTGATATGTAAGACAACCTCGAAGTTCAGACAAAAATCTTTTGCCTATTTTGCAAAATAAGAATCAGATTAAAAGTTTATGTGTTAATCTGAAACTGAAAACAAATATGCATATGGTAGAGGATATTTCAGATTCGGCATAGCCGAATACATCATTCTTACTTGTTTTAAAATGAAATCACATTTATCCCTAATTTTTTTAAGAACTTATTTCGACATACAATTTGCTTTAATCAGGTGTAGATCTATGTATGGAGGACAATTTAACGATCATAAAGATCCTACGAGTATAAAAACATTATCGAATTAGCGAAAAACTTTTAATAAACATTTTCGTATGTCCGATTATTGAAGAACATAAATTAGTCCAATAATCTTATTGTTTTAAGAAACCGACAGTAAGTAATATATAGAAATGACCTTGACGATCATTAAAAAATCGTTAATTTTAAAATTAAAAAAAAAATCAAAACTTATTAGTGTATTCAAACATCGAAACCGGTTTTTTTGCATTTCAGAAAACCGACCGGTTTTAAAAAATTTCGACATGCTGGTTTTTTTCAGTCGGTTAACCGGTTTTTAATGGAAGTCACTTTTAAGCTTTTCAATTAAATAATCAGTTTCATTTCTTTCTGTTCCGCCGTAATTGAGAATATAAAAAAATTTCTTATTCCGCGTGCACTCTCAGACATCATATTCTGAATCGTGTTTGCTATATTTCCGACATAATCACGTGATTTAAAAATAATTAAATGCTATTTTTTTCAGCAATATACATTGTTTAGGTAAAGAAATTCAGAAATTAAAGAAAAAGTGGATTTAAATAAAACGATACCAGAAAAAGTTTTCATACCGCACCCATTTAGGGCATTAAACAAATATACACTTTGATTATGATGGAACGATTATTTCAACTTCATTTCATGTAAAGCAGATTTATCGGTTTTTTAACATAAAACAGTATTTGAAACCTTTTTTTGGAAAAACTCATTTTTCGAATAACTCGAAAACCGGGTTTTTTTGAAATTATCGGTTTTTCGAAAACACTATTTGAGATTAATATAACTTTTTAAAGGATTAATATTTTTATGTGATTAATGCACCTGTTCATTTTTTAAATAACTTTTACTTCCGACTTCGTTAGAGCAAACATATGTATTAGTGTGTTAATTGATATGAAGTTGGTAGCGACAAGTACGATTATTTCTTTTATTTTTTTTGTTTGTTTTGTTTAAGTTTTTAATCTCTGGAGGGGTCTTTCGTCCAACACCAGTACAGATCCCAGGTAATTAATTAGAAAAAAACAAATAAAATAATTTCTTATGTATTTGAAAAACGAAACTAGAAAAAACAAGAATTCTATTTTTTGTGTATTAATCGATAAAAAAAGATTAATTTGGAAATTATATGAATATAGTTTTTTATTTATTTATTCGATTGTTTTTAGATAATTTATTAACTACAAATACTTAAAAATTTCTAGTTAATTAATTTTTTATTAAAAAAATCTTAATTTTCCATTTCGCATTTACCAAATAAATAATACAAAAGATCTCTTCTTCAGATTAAAAGATCATGATATGGAAGCACTTGAAATGAGTCAGCATTATTTAAATTGAAAAATAATCGGTAACATATTCTTTTTTTCTAAATTTTACAAACCTCTTTTTAATTAAATTCCCTTCTTGAAAACTTTTTTTTTTCAAAAATTATATCTGAATAATAATTATTTCACTTTATCGAACAAAAAAAATTTTCCAAATATATATTTATCTGAATGATTAAAATTGCAACACATTTATAATCTATATTGATTAGATATTACTACAAGTGGTAAAGAGGGTATATTAAGTTAGTCATTCCATATGTGACGCCAAGAAGGAACCATGTCAGGCAACATAGAGTTCTTGCATCAAATTTAATCGATTCAGCAATGTTGGCACGCCCACACACACAATAATTGGCAGAGCGGCATGAAATTAGGCCTGAGTATTTGTTATAGTCCAGATAAGTTTCCTATTTCAAACCAGCAAAATCTGTTCAGTAATTTAAAAGATATAGACCGATATCTGAGGCATTCTTAAAGTTTAAGCAAAGATTTTTATTAAAATTATCAATTATAAATCGACAAATTAGAATGAAAACTTAAAATACTTCATTATCATACCAATAGTTATCGAAATCGGCTCAGTGGAAAAAAAAAGTTATAGCCAAAAAATAACTTATTTTATGACTCATTAAGTGTTCCATGTTTTATTTAAGAAAAACTTTTATATATTGTAAACGTCTGTTAGGGTATGTGTGAGTGACGTTACACGTTACCCGCATTTGTGGTGAAGGGTATTGAAGATTAGGCATAGCCGAAATTAGCATTTTTACTTGTTTTATTTTAATTTCGATTTTTTTTTTCGTTATCGAGTTTTTTTATTAAAAAATTATTTTTGTTCGATTAGAAATTTTATTTGAGTTCAATTTCATTCATGTTTTATTGAAAAGATTTTTTGTAGAGATAAAAAATTTATTATTTTAGTAATTAATTAATAAATATTAAAGAAATTTATTATATAATTTCTATTTTTAAATGTTTCACAATTTTCTAGTCACTTGAAAAATCAATTAAAATTAGTTTATTGACAAATTTGTGGATTTTAAATCACAATAAACGATGACGTATTATAACCATAAAAATTATGTTTAATCTACAATTTAGAGAAAATTTTCGATAAATCTACAATTTAGAGAAAATTTTCGATAAATCTACAATTTAGAGAAAATTTTCGATAAATCTACAATTTAGAGAAAATTTTCGATAAATCTACAATTTAGAGAAAATTTTCGATAAATCTACAATTTAGAGAAAATTTTCGATAAATCTACAATTTAGAGAAAATTTTCGATAAATCTACAATTTAGAGAAAATTTTCGATAAATCTACAATTTATAGAAAATTTTCGATAAATCTACAATTTAGAGAACATTTGCGATAAATCTCATATTACGAAAAAAATCGATAAATCTCATATTTAGGAAAAATTTTCTTTAAATCACATGCTTAGAGAAAATTTTCGATAAATCTCGTATTTAGAGAAAATTTTCGATAAATCTCGTATTTAGAGAAAATTTTCGATAAATCTCGTATTTAGAGAAAATTTTCGATAAATCTCGTATTTAGAGAAAATTTTCGATAAATCTCGTATTTAGAGAAAATTTTCGATAAATCTCGTATTTAGAGAAAATTTTCGATAAATCTCGTATTTAGAGAAAATTTTCGATAAATCTCGTATTTAGAGAAAATTTTCGATAAATCTCGTATTTAGAGAAAATTTTCGATAAATCTCGTATTTAGAGAAAATTTTCGATAAATCTCGCATTTAGAGAAAATTTTCGATAAATCTCCTATTTAGAGAAAATTTTCGATAAATCTCCTATTTAGAGAAAATTTTCGATAAATCTCCTATTTAGAGAAAATTTTCGATAAATCTCCTATTTAGAGAAAATTTTCGATAAATCTCCTATTTAGAGAAAATTTTCGATAAATCTCCTATTTAGAGAAAATTTTCGATAAATCTCCTATTTAGAGAAAATTTTCGATAAATCTCCTATTTAGAGAAAATTTTCGATAAATCTCCTATTTAGAGAAAATTTTCGATAAATCTCCTATTTAGAGAAAATTTTCGATAAATCTCCTATTTAGAGAAAATTTTCGATAAATCTCCTATTTAGAGAAAATTTCGAAATTATTAAATTTCGATAAATCTCCTATTTAGAGAAATTTTCGATAAATCTCCTATTTAGAGAAAATTTTCGATAAATCTCCTATTTAGAGAAAATTTTCGATAAATCTCCTATTTAGAGAAAATTTTCGATAAATCTCCTATTTAGAGAAAATTTTCGATAAATCTCCTATTTAGAGAAAATTTTCGATAAATCTCCTATTTAGAGAAAATTTTCGATAAATCTCCTATTTAGAGAAAATTTTCGATAAATCTCCTATTTAGAGAAAATTTTCGATAAATCTCCTATTTAGAGAAAATTTTCGATAAATCTCCTATTTAGAGAAAATTTTCGATAAATCTCCTATTTAGAGAAAATTTTCGATAAATCTCCTATTTAGAGAAAATTTCGATAAATCTCCTATTTAGAGAAAATTTTCGATAAATCTCCTATTTAGAGAAAATTTTCGATAAATCTCCTATTTAGAGAAAATTTTCGATAAATCTCCTATTTAGAGAAAATTTTCGATAAATCTCCTATTTAGAGAAAATTTTCGATAAATCTCCTATTTAGAGAAAATTTTCGATAAATCTCCTATTTAGAGAAAATTTTCGATAAATCTCCTATTTAGAGAAAATTTTCGATAAATCTCCTATTTAGAGAAAATTTTCGATAAATCTCCTATTTAGAGAAAATTTTCGATAAATCTCCTATTTAGAGAAAATTTTCGATAAATCTCCTATTTAGAGAAAATTTTCGATAAATCTCCTATTTAGAGAAAATTTTCGATAAATCTCCTATTTAGAGAAAATTTTCGATAAATCTCCTATTTAGAGAAAATTTTCGATAAATCTCCTATTTAGAGAAAATTTTCGATAAATCTCCTATTTAGAGAAAATTTTCGATAAATCTCCTATTTAGAGAAAATTTTCGATAAATCTCCTATTTAGAGAAAATTTTCGATAAATCTCCTATTTAGAGAAATTTTCGATAATCTCCTATTTAGAGAAAATTTTCGATAAATCTCCTATTTAGAGAAAATTTTCGATAAATCTCCTATTTAGAGAAAATTTTCGATAAATCTCCTATTTAGAGAAAATTTTCGATAAATCTCCTATTTAGAGAAAATTTTCGATAAATCTCCTATTTAGAGAAAATTTTCGATAAATCTCCTATTTAGAGAAAATTTTCGATAAATCTCCTATTTAGAGAAAATTTTCGATAAATCTCCTATTTAGAGAAATTTCGATAAATCTCCTATTTAGAGAAAATTTTCGATAAATCTCCTATTTAGAGAAAATTTTCGATAAATCTCCTATTTAGAGAAAATTTTCGATAAATCTCCTATTTAGAGAAAATTTTCGATAAATCTCCTATTTAGAGAAAATTTTCGATAAATCTCCTATTTAGAGAAAATTTTCGATAAATCTCCTATTTAGAGAAAATTTTCGATAAATCTCCTATTTAGAGAAAATTTTCGATAAATCTCCTATTTAGAGAAAATTTTCGATAAATCTCCTATTTAGAGAAAATTTTCGATAAATCTCCTATTTAGAGAAAATTTTCGATAAATCTCCTATTTAGAGAAAATTTTCGATAAATCTCCTGTTTAGAGAAAATTTTCGATAAATCTCCTGTTTAGAGAAAATTTTCGATAAATCTCCTGTTTAGAGAAAATTTTCGATAAATCTCCTGTTTAGAGAAAATTTTCGATAAATCTCCTGTTTAGAGAAAATTTTCGATAAATCTCCTGTTTAGAGAAAATTTTCGATAAATCTCCTGTTTAGAGAAAATTTTCGATAAATCTCCTGTTTAGAGAAAATTTTCGATAAATCTCCTGTTTAGAGAAAATTTTCGATAAATCTCCTGTTTAGAGAAAATTTTCGATAAATCTTTTACACAAAATTTTTAAAAATATCTATTTCAGAAAGAAATCAGTAAATCTCTTGTTTAAATTCTGTATTTTATAATTCTATTAATTAGCATTATTTTAATAATTATAGACATTAAGGAAATTCATATGAAAAAATTTCCATAACAGACTTAAGAAAAATATTCGTTAGTGACGAAATAATTATTTTTCAAATGATTAAATGTGAAATATAAAAATTTTAATATTCAATAACGGTGGCAAAAGATTTTTATTTCTATAAAAATATTATGATTTTTATATTTCCTCGTACATTTAAATTTACGATTTAAAAAAAATTGCGTATGATTTTATTAATTTAAAGAATATTTTATGCTTAAAAAGCAGCAATAAAACTTAAACACATTTTTTCAATTGGAACCCATATCTCTGATTTTTAATATGAACGAACCATTTATGAAAAAAAGAATATGAGAAATAAGAAAAATAATTTAATTTTTTTTTTATTTATTTTTGTTTGTTTTCTTGTCTTCTTTCTATTATGTTAAAAAAAGAAGAATAAAAAACTGATAAATATATGAGTAAATATATGAGTAAATAAATAGAAAAGTTAATGACTTGCACATTTTTTAATTTAAAAAAAAGAACTATTTTTATAAAAAAAACCAACCGAATACATTTTAACATAAAAACAAATAAAACAAATTAGAATGTATAGTTGGTCAAGTGCGACTAACTAATACCCTACACCATATTGTTGTTTAAAAATGGTAGTAAAGAAAAATTAATGAACTAACCTCATATAATTATTATGACATTATGTTAAATTTATGAGTTTTAAAATTAATTTTTTTCTGGGGGCTTTTATGGGAGCTACAAGAAATAAAGAACCAACCCTCGTATAATATAGCACATCGATTTTTGCTTATATTTATTTTAATTTAACCTGTTATTAATACAATGCCAATGTATATGTGAGATTTATGCCTTTAAAAGTGATATTTGGACAGGGGTTTATATGGGACCTATGAGAAATAATGGACCGGCCAATTTTCGTTAAAATCGCTTTATATTAAGGAACTTTAAGACTTTAAAACCCCATATCTGGAAGAACATTTGTATGGGTGGTACCTGAAATATTGTACCGAGTTACTCAATTTCTATAGGCCTCGTCCTTAGTCCAAAAAAACATACATGAAACTTCATCAAAATGTCTCAAAAATTGAGACTTGTTAGAGTATTTACATAGACAGCCAGCCGGACGGACGGACAGACATCGTTAAATCGACTAAAAAGTGATACTGATTGGTGGGTGTAACATGGTTTATTCTGCATGTGAATACCCCAACCGTCTACGGAGGGTATGTAGGGTATAAAAAGGAAAACATTAAAAGAAAATAAGAAAAATAAAAGATTTGGATCACTTACTCATGTTTTTCGGATAATGATGGTGAAACGGAGAAACTTCTTAAGGCCGTCAAACCGACACTTGTATTTAAAGTGGAACAAGTTTTGGTTAAAGCCAAAGCTTTGTTAGAAAAACCATATAAAACACTCATTTTTTATTAATTTTTATTATATTTTTTTCTAATTTATTATTAAATAATTATTTTTATTATTTAATATTTTGTTTTTTTGTTCTATTAATTCCCTTTTTATTATATTAACATGTGTTAATTACTATTATTATTATTATTATTATTATTATTTTAGATTGATTATTAGATAATTTATTGGAAACTTTTAATTCGTTTGATTGCTTTAGTCTCCTACGTGATTCCCACTCTACGGTCACTAGCAAACTAAAATCAACGTATAGAAAAGATTACTAAGTCGACAAATCAGTCAAGTCATCCTCCTACCATCCATCTGTTGTGTTTGGTCTCTATCTCAAATAATTTGGGGTAAAGTGGCCTTGAATTATGCCGGCTAAATTTATGCTCTTTTATATTAATACACGTTTATTTCTCTCCCCACTAGAGGTGAATGGAGAATAAGAAATAAATGAAAAAACTAAAACAAAATCAAATAAATAAACATTTCAACTTGTTGCTTGTTCCCCACTTTCTCAAAAAAAAAAAAGAACAATGTTGCCAGAAATTAAATATTGAAAATCCCCAAAAAAAATTATTAACACACATTTTAGAACATTAATAGACACTTATTTGGATAAACCCGTCCATAATTCACATATTTTAAGAAAAAGTTCTATAAATCATATATTTAGAGATAAAGTTTTTCATAAATCTCGTATTTAGAGACAATTTTCGATTAAATAGATAAATCACGTATTTAGAGAAAATATTTGATAAATCTCGTATTCAGAGAAAATTTTCGATAAAAATCGTATTTAGAGAAAATTTTCGATAAATCTCGCATTTAGAGAAAATTTTCGATGAATTTCGCATTTATAAAAAATTTTCGATAAATTTCGCATTTAGAGAAAATTTTCGATAAATTTCGCATTTAGAGAAATTTTCGATAAAAATCGCATTTAGAGAAATTTTTCGATAAATCTCGCATTTAGAGAAAATTTTCGATAAATTTCCAATTTAGAGAAAATTTTCGATAAATCTCCAATTTAGAGAAAATTTTCGATAAATCTCCAATTTAGAGAAAATTTTCGATAAATCTCCAATTTAGAGAAAATTTTCGATAAATCTCCAATTTAGAGAAAATTTTCGATAAATCTCCAATTTAGAGAAAATTTTCGATAAATCTCCAATTTAGAGAAAATTTTCGATAAATCTCCAATTTAGAGAAAATTTTCGATAAATCTCCAATTTAGAGAAAATTTTCGATAAATCTCCAATTTAGAGAAAATTTTCGATAAATCTCCAATTTAGAGAAAATTTTCGATAAATCTCCAATTTAGAGAAAATTTTCGATAAATCTCCAATTTAGAGAAAATTTTCGATAAATCTCCAATTTAGAGAAAATTTTCGATAAATCTCCAATTTAGAGAAAATTTTCGATAAATCTCCAATTTAGAGAAAATTTTCGATAAATCTCCAATTTAGAGAAAATTTTCGATAAATCTCCAATTTAGAGAAAATTTTCGATAAATCTCCAATTTAGAGAAAATTTTCGATAAATCTCCAATTTAGAGAAAATTTTCGATAAATCTCCAATTAATTCGAAAATCTCCAATTTAGAGAAAATTTTCGATAAATCTCCAATTTAGAGAAAATTTTCGATAAATCTCCAATTTAGAGAAAATTTTCGATAAATCTCCAATTTAGAGAAAATTTTCGATAAATCTCCAATTTAGAGAAAATTTTCGATAAATCTCCAATTTAGAGAAAATTTTCGATAAATCTCCAATTTAGAGAAAATTTTCGATAAATCTCCAATTTAGAGAAAATTTTCGATAAATCTCCAATTTAGAGAAAATTTTCGATAAATCTCCAATTTAGAGAAAATTTTCGATAAATCTCCAATTTAGAGAAAATTTTCGATAAATCTCCAATTTAGAGAAAATTTTCGATAAATCTCCAATTTAGAGAAAATTTTCGATAAATCTCCAATTTAGAGAAAATTTTCGATAAATCTCCAATTTAGAGAAAATTTTCGATAAATCTCCAATTTAGAGAAAATTTTCGATAAATCTCCAATTTAGAGAAAATTTTCGATAAATCTCCAATTTAGAGAAAATTTTCGATAAATCTCCAATTTAGAGAAAATTTTCGATAAATCTCCAATTTAGAGAAAATTTTCGATAAATCTCCAATTTAGAGAAAATTTTCGATAAATCTCCAATTTAGAGAAATATTTCGATAAAACTCCAATTTAGAGAAAAATTTCGATAAATCTCCAATTTAGAGAAAAATTTCGATAAGTCTCGAATTTAGAGAAAATTTTCGATAAGTCTCGAATTTAGAGAAAATTTTCGATAAATCTTCAATTTAGAGAAAATTTTCGATAAATCTTCAATTTAGAGAAAATTTTCGATAAATCTTCAATTTAGAGAAAATTTTCGATAAATCTTCAATTTAGAGAAAATTTTCGATAAATCTTCAATTTAGAGAAAATTTTCGATAAATCTTCAATTTAGAGAAAATTTTCGATAAATCTTCAATTTAGAGAAAATTTTCGATAAATCTTCAATTTAGAGAAAATTTTCGATAAATCTTCAATTTAGAGAAAATTTCGATAAATCTTCAATTTAGAGAAAATTTTCGATAAATCTTCAATTTAGAGAAAATTTTCGATAAATCTTCAATTTAGAGAAAAATTTCGATAAAATTCCAATTTAGAGAAAAATTTCGATAAAATCTCCAATTTAGAGAAAATTTTCGATAAATCTCCAATTTAGAGAAAATTTTCATTAAATCATATATATAGCGAATAATTGCCATAGATATCACATGTACAGAATAATTTTGACAGATTAGAAAATTTTTGATACATCGCATACTTAGAGAGAGTTTTCGCTAAATCTCCAATTCAGGGAAAGTTTTAGATAAATATCGTATTTAAAAGAAGGAATAATTTTTGAAAAATCTCGTATTTAAGAAAAATCGATAAATCTAGTGCATAGGAAAAACTTTCGAACATTTTTTGTAAATTTTTTAATTTAGAGAAAATTTTCGATATTAATTTATGTCGAAATTTTGCGATTTATGTTTAACTCAAGTTGACAATATTATACAATTTAAACACTTTTAAAATTTAAAGCTTTTTAAAAGTTTTTTATCTCGGTCGTTTTATGTAAAGCATTAAAAGCTTTAAATCATTTTTTGCCATAGATGGCGTCTTATCGATTTTTATTAATTTACAATGAATTTAATGAATATTTTAAATACTTGATATATAACTATAATTATAGAAATAAGAAATTGTTTGATATTTTTTTTCTTCTTTTTCAGATTTTAAAGCGTTAAATCTTCAGATGTGAAATGAAGAGGGTAAGTGAATATCTTTCTTATTATTTTTAGTTTTGAATGAATTTCTCTCATAAAACAAAAATGAAAAAATATTCATATCAATATGATTTTGATAAATTTTCTAGTTTTTACTTTATATCGAATTGTATGTAAAAAAAGGCACGTCCAATTCAAGTCTACAATAGACCTCGTGTCGTCAACTTAATTAAAAAGTGAAAGAAATGTTACCATACAAATTTGTTAGCAGGGAAAGAGGCGCGGTTTTATTAGAAAATATTAAGTTTTAATTTTAGATCTTGATAGCAAAATTATAAACGATCACTAAATACCCTACATTATTAGATCTCATGAAAAAGTTAACTCTCTTGCATTCATTCTTTATTTTTATCCAGATATTTTTAGTCATAATACCCTCTCGTCTATCATATTGCAGTATAATAATTAAAGTAGATGTTAACACAATGACAAAATTGTAATTAATACAGATGTCTGTGATTCATAAAAAGAGTCTAAATGCCAAGTAGAATATTTTAATATTAAAATGGAGAATAAAACGAATGAAGATTATACTTCCCCGTTCCAAATATTTTCCCTTAGCAACAGAACGAGATCACCATATGAAAAAAAAGAAAAGAAAAGAACATAAACGGTGAAAAAATGCAGTCACTGGTGAAATT
Organism: Cochliomyia hominivorax; assembly: GCA_004302925.2. Lineage (NCBI taxonomy): Eukaryota > Metazoa > Arthropoda > Insecta > Diptera > Calliphoridae > Cochliomyia > Cochliomyia hominivorax. Next base: position 18,296,269 of record PYHX02000413.1, on the reverse strand, counting down.
TATTAAGAAATTTCAATAAAATGACATCTTCATCATTTTATATTTAGAGTCAATGTATTTCATTGATTTCTACATAAAATTTAATGGAAATACAAAATCACAGAATAATTGTTTTTTATTCACACATTTACACAATTTTAAGCGGCACAAAATTCAATATATTTACAATTACACGGGGTAACAAAAAACCCTTTAAATTAATATTTTAGATGAAATTTCTGTTAAACAGCATAAATTCTTAAATGAATACATGAAGTTTTTTTAATCTTTTTAAAGAGAAGATTTGCGGTAGAGCTCATATTAAGAGAAAATTTCGATTAATCCCAAATTTAGAGAAAATTGTCGATAAATCTCCAATTTAGAGAAAATTATCCAGTTTAGAGAATATTTTCAATAAATCTCCAATTTAGAGAAAATAAATCCCCAATTAAGAGAAAATTATCCACAAATCTCGTATTTAGGGAAAATTTTCGATAAATCTCGTATTTAGAGAAAATTTTCGATAAATCTCGTATTTAGAGAAAATTTTCGATAAATCTCGTATTTAGAGAAAATTTCGATAAATCTCGTATTTAGAGAAAATTTTCGATAAATCTCGTATTTAGAGAAAATTTTCGATAAATCTCGTATTTAGAGAAAATTTTCGATAAATCTCGTATTTAGAGAAAATTTTCGATAAATCTCGTATTTAGAGAAAATTTTCGATAAATCTCGTATTTAGAGAAAATTTTCGATAAATCTCGTATTTAGAGAAAATTTTCGATAAATCTCGTATTTAGAGAAAATTTTCGATAAATCTCGTATTTAGAGAAAATTTCGATAAATCTCGTATTTAGAGAAAATTTTCGATAAATCTCGTATTTAGAGAAAATTTTCGATAAATCTCGTATTTAGAGAAAATTTTCGATAAATCTCGTATTTAGAGAAAATTTTCGATAAATCTCGTATTTAGAGAAAATTTTCGATAAATCTCGTATTTAGAGAAAATTTTCGATAAATCTCGTATTTAGAGAAAATTTTCGATAAATCTCGTATTTAGAGAAAATTTTCGATAAATCTCGTATTTAGAGAAAATTTTCGATAAATCTCGTATTTAGAGAAAATTTTCGATAAATCTCGTATTTAGAGAAAATTTTCGATAAATCTCGTATTTAGAGAAAATTTTCGATAAATCTCGTATTTAGAGAAAATTTTCGATAAATCTCGTATTTAGAGAAAATTTTCGATAAATCTCGTATTTAGAGAAAATTTTCGATAAATCTCGTATTTAGAGAAAATTTTCGATAAATCTCGTATTTAGAGAAAATTTTCGATAAATCTCGTATTTAGAGAAAATTTTCGATAAATCTCGTATTTAGAGAAAATTTTCGATAAATCTCGTATTTAGAGAAAATTTTCGATAAATCTCGTATTTAGAGAAAATTTTCGATAAATCTCGTATTTAGAGAAAATTTTCGATAAATCTCGTATTTAGAGAAAATTTTCGATAAATCTCGTATTTAGAGAAAATTTTCGATAAATCTCGTATTTAGAGAAAATTTTCGATAAATCTCGTATTTAGAGAAAATTTTCGATAAATCTCGTATTTAGAGAAAATTTTCGATAAATCTCGTATTTAGAGAAAATTTTCGATAAATCTCGTATTTAGAGAAAATTTTCGATAAATCTCGTATTTAGAGAAAATTTTCGATAAATCTCGTATTTAGAGAAAATTTTCGATAAATCTCGTATTTAGAGAAAATTTTCGATAAATCTCGTATTTAGAGAAAATTTTCGATAAATCTCGTATTTAGAGAAAATTTTCGATAAATCTCGTATTTAGAGAAAATTTTCGATAAATCTCGTATTTAGAGAAAATTTTCGATAAATCTCGTATTTAGAGAAAATTTTCGATAAATCTCGTATTTAGAGAAAATTTTCGATAAATCTCGTATTTAGAGAAAATTTTCGATAAATCTCGTATTTAGAGAAAATTTTCGATAAATCTCGTATTTAGAGAAAATTTTCGATAAATCTCGTATTTAGAGAAAATTTTCGATAAATCTCGTATTTAGAGAAAATTTTCGATAAATCTCGTATTTAGAGAAAATTTTCGATAAATCTCGTATTTAGAGAAAATTTTCGATAAATCTCGCATTTAGAGAAAATTTTCGATAAATCTCCTATTTAGAGAAAATTTTCGATAAATCTCCTATTTAGAGAAAATTTTCGATAAATCTCCTATTTAGAGAAAATTTTCGATAAATCTCCTATTTAGAGAAAATTTTCGATAAATCTCCTATTTAGAGAAAATTTTCGATAAATCTCCTATTTAGAGAAAATTTTCGATAAATCTCCTATTTAGAGAAAATTTTCGATAAATCTCCTATTTAGAGAAAATTTTCGATAAATCTCCTATTTAGAGAAAATTTTCGATAAATCTCCTATTTAGAGAAAATTTTCGATAAATCTCCTATTTAGAGAAAATTTTCGATAAATCTCCTATTTAGAGAAAATTTTCGATAAATCTCCTATTTAGAGAAAATTTTCGATAAATCTCCTATTTAAGAAAATTTTCGATAAATCTCCTATTCGATAAATCTCCTATTTAGAGAAAATTTTCGATAAATCTCCTATTTAGAGAAAATTTTCGATAAATCTCCTATTTAGAGAAAATTTTCGATAAATCTCCTATTTAGAGAAAATTTTTCGATAAATCTCCTATTTAGAGAAAATTTTCGATAAATCTCCTATTTAGAGAAAATTTTCGATAAATCTCCTATTTAGAGAAAATTTTCGATAAATCTCCTATTTAGAGAAAATTTTCGATAAATCTCCTATTTAGAGAAAATTTTCGATAAATCTCCTATTTAGAGAAAATTTTCGATAAATCTCCTATTTAGAGAAAATTTTCGATAAATCTCCTATTTAGAGAAAATTTTCGATAAATCTCCTATTTAGAGAAAATTTTCGATAAATCTCCTATTTAGAGAAAATTTTCGATAAATCTCCTATTTAGAGAAAATTTTCGATAAATCTCCTATTTAGAGAAAATTTTCGATAAATCTCCTATTTAGAGAAAATTTTCGATAAATCTCCTATTTAGAGAAAATTTTCGATAAATCTCCTATTTAGAGAAAATTTTCGATAAATCTCCTATTTAGAGAAAATTTTTCGATAAATCTCCTATTTAGAGAAAATTTTCGATAAATCTCCTATTTAGAGAAAATTTTCGATAAATCTCCTATTTAGAGAAAATTTTCGATAAATCTCCTATTTAGAGAAAATTTTCGATAAATCTCCTATTTAGAGAAAATTTCGATAAATCTCCTATTTAGAGAAAATTTTCGATAAATCTCCTATTTAGAGAAAATTTTCGATAAATCTCCTATTTAGAGAAAATTTTCGATAAATCTCCTATTTAGAGAAAATTTTCGATAAATCTCCTATTTAGAGAAAATTTTCGATAATCTCCTATTTAGAGAAAATTTTCGATAAATCTCCTATTTAGAGAAAATTTTCGATAAATCTCCTATTTAGAGAAAATTTTCGATAAATCTCCTATTTAGAGAAAATTTTCGATAAATCTCCTGTTTAGAGAAAATTTTCGATAAATCTCCTGTTTAGAGAAAATTTTCGATAAATCTCCTGTTTAGAGAAAATTTTCGATAAATCTCCTGTTTAGAGAAAATTTTCGATAAATCTCCTGTTTAGAGAAAATTTTCGATAAATCTCCTGTTTAGAGAAAATTTTCGATAAATCTCCTGTTTAGAGAAAATTTTCGATAAATCTCCTGTTTAGAGAAAATTTTCGATAAATCTCCTGTTTAGAGAAAATTTTCGATAAATCTCCTGTTTAGAGAAAATTTTCGATAAATCTCCTGTTTAGAGAAAATTTTCGATAAATCTCCTGTTTAGAGAAAATTTTCGATAAATCTCCTGTTTAGAGAAAATTTTCGATAAATCTTTTACACAAAATTTTTAAAAATATCTATTTCAGAAAGAAATCAGTAAATCTCTTGTTTAAATTCTGTATTTTATAATTCTATTAATTAGCATTATTTTAATAATTATAGACATTAAGGAAATTCATATGAAAAAATTTCCATAACAGACTTAAGAAAAATATTCGTTAGTGACGAAATAATTATTTTTCAAATGATTAAATGTGAAATATAAAAATTTTAATATTCAATAACGGTGGCAAAAGATTTTTATTTCTATAAAAATATTATGATTTTTATATTTCCTCGTACATTTAAATTTACGATTTAAAAAAAAATTGCGTATGATTTTATTAATTTAAAGAATATTTTATGCTTAAAAAGCAGCAATAAAACTTAAACACATTTTTTCAATTGGAACCCATATCTCTGATTTTTAATATGAACGAACCATTTATGAAAAAAAGAATATGAGAAATAAGAAAATAATTTAATTTTTTTTTTATTTATTTTTGTTTGTTTTCTTGTCTTCTTTCTATTATGTTAAAAAAGAAGAATAAAAACTGATAAATATATGAGTAAATATATGAGTAAATAAATAGAAAAGTTAATGACTTGCACATTTTTTAATTTAAAAAAAAGAACTATTTTTATAAAAAAAACCAACCGAATACATTTTAACATAAAAACAAATAAAACAAATTAGAATGTATAGTTGGTCAAGTGCGACTAACTAATACCCTACACCATATTGTTGTTTAAAAATGGTAGTAAAGAAAAATTAATGAACTAACCTCATATAATTATTATGACATTATGTTAAATTTATGAGTTTTAAAATTAATTTTTTTCTGGGGGCTTTTATGGGAGCTACAAGAAATAAAGAACCAACCCTCGTATAATATAGCACATCGATTTTTGCTTATATTTATTTTAATTTAACCTGTTATTAATACAATGCCAATGTATATGTGAGATTTATGCCTTTAAAAGTGATATTTGGACAGGGGTTTATATGGGACCTATGAGAAATAATGGACCGGCCAATTTTCGTTAAAATCGCTTTATATTAAGGAACTTTAAGACTTTAAAACCCCATATCTGGAAGAACATTTGTATGGGTGGTACCTGAAATATTGTACCGAGTTACTCAATTTCTATAGGCCTCGTCCTTAGTCCAAAAAAACATACATGAAACTTCATCAAAATGTCTCAAAAATTGAGACTTGTTAGAGTATTTACATAGACAGCCAGCCGGACGGACGGACAGACATCGTTAAATCGACTAAAAAGTGATACTGATTGGTGGGTGTAACATGGTTTATTCTGCATGTGAATACCCCAACCGTCTACGGAGGGTATGTAGGGTATAAAAAGGAAAACATTAAAAGAAAATAAGAAAAATAAAAGATTTGGATCACTTACTCATGTTTTTCGGATAATGATGGTGAAACGGAGAAACTTCTTAAGGCCGTCAAACCGACACTTGTATTTAAAGTGGAACAAGTTTTGGTTAAAGCCAAAGCTTTGTTAGAAAAACCATATAAAACACTCATTTTTTATTAATTTTTATTATATTTTTTTCTAATTTATTATTAAATAATTATTTTTATTATTTAATATTTTGTTTTTTTGTTCTATTAATTCCCTTTTTATTATATTAACATGTGTTAATTACTATTATTATTATTATTATTATTATTATTATTATTATTATTATTATTTTAGATTGATTATTAGATAATTTATTGGAAACTTTTAATTCGTTTGATTGCTTTAGTCTCCTACGTGATTCCCACTCTACGGTCACTAGCAAAACTAAAATCAACGTATAGAAAAGATTACTAAGTCGACAAATCAGTCAAGTCATCCTCCTACCATCCATCTGTTGTGTTTGGTCTCTATCTCAAATAATTTGGGGTAAAGTGGCCTTGAATTATGCCGGCTAAATTTATGCTCTTTTATATTAATACACGTTTATTTCTCTCCCCACTAGAGGTGAATGGAGAATAAGAAATAAATGAAAAAAACTAAAACAAAATCAAATAAATAAACATTTCAACTTGTTGCTTGTTCCCCACTTTCTCAAAAAAAAAAAGAACAATGTTGCCAGAAATTAAATATTGAAAATCCCCAAAAAAATTATTAACACACATTTTAGAACATTAATAGACACTTATTTGGATAAACCCGTCCATAATTCACATATTTTAAGAAAAAGTTCTATAAATCATATATTTAGAGATAAAGTTTTTCATAAATCTCGTATTTAGAGACAATTTTCGATTAAATAGATAAATCACGTATTTAGAGAAAATATTGATAAATCTCGTATTCAGAGAAAATTTTCGATAAAAATCGTATTAGAGAAAATTTTCGATAAATCTCGCATTTAGAGAAAATTTTCGATGAATTTCGCATTTATAAAAAATTTTCGATAAATTTCGCATTTAGAGAAAATTTTCGATAAATTTCGCATTTAGAGAAATTTTCGATAAAAATCGCATTTAGAGAAATTTTTCGATAAATCTCGCATTTAGAGAAAATTTTCGATAAATTTCCAATTTAGAGAAAATTTTCGATAAATCTCCAATTTAGAGAAATTTTCGATAAATCTCCAATTTAGAGAAATTTTCGATAAAATCTCCAATTTAGAGAAAATTTTCGATAAATCTCCAATTTAGAGAAAATTTCGATAAATCCTCCAATTTAGAGAAAATTTTCGATAAATCTCCAATTTAGAGAAAATTTTCGATAAATCTCCAATTTAGAGAAAATTTTCGATAAATCTCCAATTTAGAGAAAATTTTCGATAAATCTCCAATTTAGAGAAAATTTTCGATAAATCTCCCAATTTAGAGAAAATTTTCGATAAATCTCCAATTTAGAGAAAATTTTCGATAAATCTCCAATTTAGAGAAAATTTTCGATAAATCTCCAATTTAGAGAAAATTTTCGATAAATCTCCAATTTAGAGAAAATTTTCGATAAATCTCCCAATTTAGAGAAAATTTTCGATAAATCTCCAATTTAGAGAAAATTTTCGATAAATCTCCAATTTAGAGAAAATTTTCGATAAATCTCCAATTTAGAGAAAATTTTCGATAAATCTCCAATTTAGAGAAAATTTTCGATAAATCTCCAATTTAGAGAAAATTTTCGATAAATCTCCAATTTAGAGAAAATTTTCGATAAATCTCCAATTTAGAGAAAATTTTTCGATAAATCTCCAATTTAGAGAAAATTTTCGATAATCTCCAATTTAGAGAAAATTTTCGATAAATCTCCAATTTAGAGAAAATTTTCGATAAATCTCCAATTAGAGAAATTTCGATAAATCTCCAATTTAGAGAAAATTTTCGATAAATCTCCAATTTAGAGAAAATTTTCGATAAATCTCCAATTTAGAGAAAATTTCGAAATCTCCAATTTAGAAAATTTTCGATAAATCTCCAATTTAGAGAAAAATTTCGATAAATCTCCAATTTAGAGAAAATTTTCGATAAATCTCCAATTTAGAGAAAATTTTCGATAAATCTCCAATTTAGAGAAAATTTCGATAAATCTCCAATTTAGAGAAAATTTTCGATAAATCTCCAATTTAGAGAAAATTTTCGATAAATCTCCAATTTAGAGAAAATTTTCGATAAATCTCCAATTTAGAGAAAATTTTCGATAAATCTCCAATTTAGAAAATTTCGATAAATCTCCAATTTAGAGAAATATTTCGATAAAACTCCAATTTAGAGAAAATTTCGATAAATCTCCAATTTAGAGAAAAATTTCGATAAGTCTCCGAATTTAGAGAAAATTTTCGATAAGTCTCGAATTTAGAGAAAATTTTCGATAAATCTTCAATTAGAGAAATTTTCGATAAATCTTCAATTTAGAGAAATTTTCGATAAATCTCCAATTTAGAGAAAATTTTCGATAAATCTCCAATTTAGAGAAAATTTTCGATAAATCTCCAATTTAGAGAAAATTTTCGATAAATCTCCAATTTAGAGAAAATTTTTCGAATAAATCTCCAATTTAGAGAAAATTTTCGATAAATCTCCAATTTAGAGAAAATTTTCGATAAATCTCCAATTTAGAGAAAATTTCGATAAATCTCCAATTTAGAGAAATTTCGAAATTCCATTTAGGAAATTTCGATAAATCTCCAATTTAGAGAAATATTTCGATAAAACTCCAATTTAGAGAAAATTTCGATAAATCTCCAATTTAGAGAAAAATTTCGATAAGTCTCGAATTTAGAGAAAATTTTCGATAAGTCTCGAATTTAGAGAAAATTTTCGATAAGTCTCGAATTTAGAGAAAATTTTCGATAAATCTTCAATTTAGAGAAAATTTTCGATAAATCTTCAATTTAGAGAAAATTTTCGATAAATCTTCAATTTAGAGAAAATTCTTCGATAAATCTTCAATTTAGAGAAAATTTTCGATAAAATCTTCAATTTAGAGAAAATTTTCGATAAATCTTCAATTTAGAGAAAATTTTCGAATAAATCTTCAATTTAGAGAAAATTTTCGATAAATCTTCAATTTAGAGAAAATTTCGATTAAATCTTCAATTTAGAGAAAAATTTCGATAAAATTCCAATTTAGAGAAAAATTTCGATAAAATCTCCAATTTAGAGAAAATTTTCGATAAATCTCCAATTTAGAGAAAATTTTCATTAAATCATATATATAGCGAATAATTGCCATAGATATCACATGTACAGAATAATTTTGACAGATTAGAAAATTTTTGATACATCGCATACTTAGAGAGAGTTTTCGCTAAATCTCCAATTCAGGGAAAGTTTTAGATAAATATCGTATTTAAAAGAAGGAATAATTTTTGAAAAATCTCGTATTTAAGAAAAATCGATAAATCTAGTGCATAGGAAAAACTTCGAACATTTTTTGTAAATTTTTTAATTTAGAGAAAATTTTCGATATTAATTTATGTCGAAATTCGAAATAATTGTGGGATTGTTGTAGTCATTTTGGCGTATTATATTTTACTCAAGTTGACAATATTATACAATTTAAACACTTTTAAAATTTAAAGCTTTTTAAAAGTTTTTTATCTCGGTCGTTTTATGTAAAGTATTAAAAGCTTTAAATCATTTTTTTTGCCATAGATGGCGTCTTATAGATTTTTATTAATTTACAATGAATTTAATGAATATTTTAAATACTTGAAATATAACTATAATTATAGAAATAAGAAATTTTGTAATAATTTTTTTCTTTTTCAGATTTTAAAGCATTAAATCTTCAGACGTTTGTAAAACATACAAAATTTGGAAATGAAGGGGGTAAGTGAATATCTTTCTCATTATTTTTAGTTTTGAATGAATTTTTATGATAAAATAAAAATGAAAAATATTAATATCAATATGATTTTGATAAATTTTTTAGATTTACTTTATATCGAATTGTATGTGAAAAAAGGCACGTCCAATTCAAGTCTACAATAGACCTCGTGTCGGTCAACTTAATTAAAAAGTGAATGAAATGTTACCATACAAATTTGTTAGCAGGGAAAGAGGCGGCAGTTTTATTAGAAAATATTAAGTTTTAATTTTAGATCTTGATAGCAAAATTATAAACGATCACTAAATACCCTACATTATTAGATCTCATGAAAAAGTGAACTCTCTTGCATTCATTCTTTATTTTTATCCAGATATTTTTAGTCATAATACCCTCTCGTCTATCATATTGCAGTATAATAATTAAAGTAGATGTTAACACAATGACAAAATTGTAATTAATACAGATGTCTGTGATCCATAAAAAGAGTCTAAATGCCAAGTAGAATATTTTAATATTAAAATGGAAAATAAAACGAATAAAGATTATACTTCCCCGTTCCAAATATTTTCCCTTAGCAACAGAACGAGATCACCATATGAAAAAAAAAGAAAAGAACATAAACGGTGAAAAAATGCAGTCACTGGTGAAATTTATTAAGAAATTTCAATAAAATGACATCTTCATCATTTTATATTTAGAGTCAACTGTATTTCATTGATTTTTTACATAAAATTTAATGGAAACACAAATCACAGAATAATTGTTTTTTATTCACACATTTACACAATTTTAAGCGGCACAAACTTCAATATATTTACAATTACACGGGTAACGAAAAAACCCTTTAAATTAATATTTTAGAGAAATTTCTGTTAAAACAGCATAAATTCTTAAATGAATACATGAAGTTTTTTAATGTTTTTAAAGAGAAGAATTTGCGGTAGAGCTCGTATTAAGAGAAATTCGATTAATCCCAAATTTTAGAGAAATTGTCGGTAATTCTCCATTTTAGAGAAAATTGTCGATAAATCTCTACTTTAAAGAAAATTGTCGATAAATTTCAAATTTAGAGAAAATTGTCGATAAATCATAAATTAGAGAAAATTATCGATAATTTTCCAATTTAGAGAAAATTGTCGACAAATCTCCTATTTAAAGAAAATTATCCAATTTAGAGAAATTTTTCAATAAATCTCCAATTTAGAGAAAATAAATCCCAATTAAAAGAAAAATTATCCAAATCTCGTATTTAGAGAAAATTTTCGAAAATCTCGTAAATTTAGAAAATTTTCGATAAATCTCGTATTTAGAAGAAAATTTCGAATAAATCTCGTATTTAGAGAAAATTTCGATAAATCTCGCTATTTAGAGAAATTTTCGTAAAATCTCGTATTTAGAGAAATTTTCGATAAATCTCGTATTTAGAGAAAATTTCGATAAATTCTCGTAATTTAGAGAAAATTTTCGATAAATCTCGTATTTAGAGAAAATTTTCGATAAATCTCGTATTTAGAGAAAATTTTCGATAAATCTCGTTTTTTAGAGACATTTCGATAAATCTCGTATTTAGAGAAACACATTCGATAAATTTCGATAAACTTTAGAGAACATTTTCGATTTAAATCTCGTATTTAGAGAAAATTTCGATAAATCTCGTATTAGAGAAAATTTTCGAAAATCTTCGTATTTAGAGAAAATTTTCGATCAAATTTCCATATTTAGAGAAAATTTGCGATAAATTTCATATTTAGAGAAAATTGCGATAAATTTCATATTTAGAGAAAATTTTCATTAATCTTATATTTAGATAAAATT
>PYHX02000413.1:18262697-18285122 GCA_004302925.2 Cochliomyia hominivorax | reverse complement strand
AAAAAAAATGAATGGATCGTTCCGTTTCAATTTATCTAAAATATTTCCTAAAGAACTGCTATTAAAAGGTATTTAAAATTCGGTGCAGCCAATTATTTGTCTAAAAACTAAACTTAAAAAGTAAAAATTTAAAAAAAATGTAAAAATTAAAAATATATAAAAGAGTACGTAATCGAAAGATCTAAAAAATTTCCCTAACAAATAACAGGTCCATTATAGAGAGAAATAATTTAAAATAGCGTTTTTTTTAAGGTTTTAATTTTAAAGGACTTTTAATCACAATTTTCCAAATGTTATAAAAAAAAAATGGGAAAATTTGTCGGTTAAGCCTGACTATGAAATACCCTACACCACATTGTTGATTTAATTTCTGCTCAAGAGTTTATGAATTTTAAATATTTTGTGCAATTTATCATTTTTGCTTAAATCACAAAATTTATCTGCGACGAATTTTGTTAAAATTTTATATAAAGAAATTTTATGGACCAAAAACAACATTACGGGCTGACAGTTGTATGGGTCCCATACACTGAACCAAATTCCGTAGGTAATAACGAAAAAATTTTCGTAGAACTTTAATGAAAAAAAGGTATTCAATAAACAGATTTTTATTCTAATTAAAATACTTTTTCTTCAAATTGAAGAATTTTCTTCAAATCAACTAAAAAATTAATCAAAAAAATTTTTAGTGAAAGATGTTAAATTAAAAAAATTTCTATTAAAAAAAATTAATGAAAAATATGTGAAATCAACAGATATTTTAGTAAAAACGTCAGTAACGCATCGTAAGTAAAATAACACAAAAATTTATTCAATTACATACAAAAATGAAGTTAATTTGAAGAAAAGTTTTGTTAAATTTAATTATTTTTTCATCAAATAATTTTTTTTATATTTTCTTTGTCATATTAAATGAAATCTGACAAAGAAAATGTAAACTGAATATAGATTTTCATACGGGAGGAAAAATTTTTTTAGAACGTAAATTCCATGAAAATCAGCTGATCAACAAACATTTAACAAACTTTTCATCAGAAATACAAACCGTTCGACTCACCACCGTCCTTTGACGTTGCAATATTTTCAGTTGTCTATTACATTTCCTAAACTACTTAATTATTATCTAAAACTAGCTTTCACCGGTGCGCTTTGCTGCACTATAATTCTCCTCAGTCCTAGATCTCGAAAGAAATTTGACAAACCACAAATCGAAGTGTATTAAAAAATGAAATGGGACCAAATTCTCGCTATAGTCGATCTATAGATATTCGATATTTGTTCTATATGGGGTCTACCTGTTCCCTGAGCTTATCCCTCTTACATTTTGTCCAGTAAAACTGTACCTTGAGGACCAAATTTGAAAGTTCTCGCTGTAACAGTTCTTAATATATTCTATAATCAATATTTGCTTTCCTCCTCCTTTCCTTGGCCCTTAATAGTTTTTGTTTTAATTTATAAGAACAATTTAACGTAATTTTTTTCTTCAATTCAATTAATATTTCATAAATTTAACTTAAAAATGGTATTCAAATTGAATAATATTCATCAATATGAAGAATTTTTTTTGTCAATTTGAATAATGTATTATTCAAATTGAATAATATTTATTCAAATTGATGTATTTTTAATAATGAATTCAAATAGTCATATTAATAATTTTTCGTCAATTTAAAGAATTTACGAAAAAATAATGTCACATCGTCAAATTTATTTTACAAAATCTTCAAAAAATGTCTTGTGAATAAACCTGTTTTTCCCAAAAAGTATTAAATTTTTAAAAAACTTGTAACAAAGATTTATGCGTTCTTGAATAATTTCAAACATGATCTGAAAAATTTCAGAAATCACGTTCCTATTTTGATAAAACGATGAAATTTTGCATAGATTTTTTCTTCATGTCATAAAGCTTATTGAGGGTTCTTAATTTTTTTAATGGTTTATTGAGGCACCTTAATAAACACATTGAGAAGTTCCATCCAAAATTTTTTTAGGGTACGAAATGACCCCCAATATTGTTTAAAAGATCTTATTAAGATTAATTAACATTCGAAAATCATTTCCTACACTGCAACATTATATTGGCGTTTTGAAATACCCACAGGTACCGCTGTGTGTGAATTGTTTGTTAATGATATCTGGGTTCAGTGTATTAAAGGCGGACAGATATTTTATGCTTAAATCTTCGAAAGACCATTTTGGGGTCATATAATCATCAAAATGACAATTAAACGTCAAATTTGGCAACAGTGGCTGTTGGGTATGAAAAATTTAAAATTCATCGATCATTTGGAAAATATTTACAAAATTTTTTTTTGAATCTTTTTCAATATTTGTAAAATTGATTTTTTCCTGTGTAACTATTGTGAAAACATCGTGAGTAACCGAAACCAATAAAACGGAGAATATAATTTTTGTTAAATACAGAGCTGAATGGTTATGTTTCTGGAGACAAATTGGCGATCGTTAATATAGAAAAAAATGCTACTAAAGCCAGCGTTTACTGTTCTTAATTATGATTTTGGTTGTTATTTTTGAAAAATTGCGATGTTTTTTCTTAACAGTCCTTTTTTTTGAAGTCTATTTTTAATTTTAAGGTATTTAAGTTTCAATATTATTACTTTTTGAATATTTATAACAATTTTCATACAATTTCTTTTTAAATTATTTATGCGATTTTCGATATCTCTTCAGTTTTTTCTTTAATCTTTTTTAATTAATTAATTAATTATTCTAATAGAATATTATTTTTATCATTTAGTTTTTCTTATTATTAATTTTTTATAAATTGCATTGCATTATTTTTTATTATTAATTAAGAATTAATTATTATTTTTTTAATTAATTAATTAATTTTAATTGTTTTCTTTTAATTCATTTAATTTTTTTATAATTTTTGTTTTTTTTTATTGCATTTATTGCACTAATTATCTAAAGTAGAGTATTTTATTTTAGTTTTAGTAAATAAAAATTTCTTTTTTATTTTTTTAATCCATTTAGGGATTTTGTTCCAAAAACGTGTTGTTGTTGTTGTGTTGTCGTATTTGCTAAATTATATTTACTCCAGTTCTTTGAGGGGATTCTATTTTATACAGCCGCCACAGGCCCAGGTGGAGTTGAAATACTCGTCGTCATGGTTTTACTTAGATTCCTTAAAAAAAATACAAAAAGTGTTAAATGAAAATTATCAAAAATAAGAAAAAATTATTAAAATTAATTAATTTTAATTGATTTTTTTTTAATGTTAAAATGTTTTATTTTTTTATTTTTGGTTAAAAGCTTTTTTAAGAAAAAAAAAAACATATAATTAAAAGAAAAACAATTATAATATAAATTAGCCAATAATTAATCAGCCCAGGTTGTAAGAGAAAATAATGGAAATTGTTAAGCCATTAAGAACAATTATAACAGAGCAAACTGAGTAAATATACATTTAGGAGAGATGTTTTTTTTTTTAGTTGTTAAAGCCCCGATGTTTTGTAATAAGCAAAGAAAATTTTCTGGTTTTTGTCTTTACTAAGAACGATTTTGTTTCTTTTAAATATGCATGAGAGAGAAAGAGAGCGAGATCACAAATAAATACTCACCACTGATCCCGTTTTCTTTTTCAATTAATTCTCAGTTGCTGCTGGTGAGTTATTTGTATGAAAATGTTTTGTTTTAAGTTTAAAAATATTGAAATTAATCTAAATTTTGCAGGATCAATTAAGTTAATTGATCTTTAGTTGTTTTTTTTCTCTTTTTTTGAATTAATAGAGAGTTTTTTATTCGACTAAATGGCAATGATGTTTAAAGTAATTATATGTTTCGTTTTTTTTTTGTTCTCTTTAATTTTATAGCAAATATAAAGCTATAGATCACAGTGAAATAAGGATTGATAATTAAATCCTTTTTTTGTTATTTTGTCCTGCAAACGAAAAAGTCATAAATTGACAACTAAAATAACTAAAAACTGTCAGAGAATTTTGAGTTTTAATACCCTACACCACTCTCGGGCAACATCATAAAATAGTTAGTTTCCGCCCGTCTTTCTGGTTGGATTTGTCAGAATTTGGTAAAAGGCCAAAGTTTATTGAGTTTAACATAGATCGGTACAGTACAGGACATTTTAACGACAACTACTTGGAAGGGACACAAAAAGAGTATAATAAATTTTATAGTCACTACTAAAAATGTGGATTTTTGGAGGGTATTTGTTTGATGCCAAAGTGTGAAAACACATTATTTAATCTGATAACCGTTATTCATGTTGAAAAACACAATCGGACTGAAATACATTGAAAGGCAAGAAATTTGGATCCCATATGTATAGAAGACGAGAGACGTTCAGAAGGCACTTTGCATAACGTCAGTATCTTATTGGCGTCAGAGTCACATATATTTAATCGTTTGGTCTAAAAATCATGTCTAATAACCCTTATTCGAGAAACACTCCTGAACTGAAATATATTCAAGAGAAGGAAATTTGGTCCTCATATGAAGTGAAAGCGAGAGATATTGAACTGAGACTTTTTATGATGGATCCTTATAAAAGCAAGTCATTTTGGCTTCATATTGTTACAGGCGATGAAAAATTATACATTAAAGTGCAAAAATAAAATATATGAAAAGTCCGACTAAAAAAAAACGTGCCTCAAGGGCGGTGCTCAATTTGTGTTGGTACCAAACTGAGTTATGAATTATGATCTGCTAAACTTGAGACAGACAATCACAAGGACCATGAATTAAAGACAATTCAGTTAGAATCGTTATAAACCAAAAACGGCAGAAGTATTCGGCCTAATAGAAGAGCATTAACTTATATCAAAAGTGTAGAAGTCAAATCAACATTGAAACCGAATAACAATGACTCCAAAGTAATGGAAATTTTTATGGTACCAAATCAGTTTTATGTATAATGAGTTGGTGGAGTTTGTGTCAGACGGTTACAAGCGTTTTCAACTTAAGCCAATTAATTCGTTGAAAGAAGGAATTCAACCAAAAACAAAGGGTCTGATACAAGAGTTTTATATTACAGAATGAAAACGATCTCACATTGGTTCCAAAACGATTTTTTTTAAATAATTCGGTAATTTTAAAGCCGTTAGCTTTAAACCACCATGGATCAGTCACATATTGCAAGACCTGCGGAAAACTATTTGGAAAACATTGGAAGAGAAATTTTGTCCACACGTCAAATCTAAATGCCCTCTCTGGAATATGATTCACTTTAGAATTTAGGTGAAATAGAACTGAACTGAGTTGAATTAGAACCGAACTAGTACTTAACTAGAACTGAACAAGAACTGAAATAGAACTGAACTAGAACTGATCAAGAATTGAACTAGAACTAAATAGAACTGAACAAGAACTGAACTAGAACTGAACAAGAACTGAACTAGAACTAAATAGAACTGAACAAGAACTGAACAAGAACTGAACTAGAACTAAATAGAACTGAACAAGAACTGAACAAGAACTGAACTAGAACTGAACTAGAACTGAACAAGAACTGAACTAGAACTAAATAGAACTGAACAAGAACTGAACTAGAACTGAACTAGAACTGAACTAGAACTGAACTAGAACTTAACAAGAACTGAACTAGAACTGAACTAGAACTGAACTAGTACTGAACTAGAACTGAACTAGAACTGAACTAGAACTGAACTAGAACTGAAATAGAACTGAACAAGAACTTAACAAGAACTGAACTAGAACTGAACTACAACTGAGCTAGAACTGAACTAGAACTTAACTAGAACTGAACAAGAACTAAAATAGAACTGAACCAGAACTGAACTACATCTGAACAAGAACTATACTAGAACTAAACTAGAACTGAACTAGAATTGAACAAAAACTGAATTAGAACTGAACTTAAACTGAACAAGAACTAAACAAGAACTGAACTAGAACTGAACTACAACTGAGCTAGAACTGAAGTAGAACTTAACTAGAACTGAACAAGAACTAAACAAGAACTGAACTAGAACTGAACTAGAACTGAACAAGAACTAAACAAGAACTGAACTAGAACTGAACTACAACTGAGCTAGAACTGAAGTAGAACTTAACTAGAACTGAACAAGAACTAAACAAGAACTGAACTAGAACTGAACTAGAACTGAACAAGAACTAAACAAGAACTGAACTAGAACTGAACTACAACTGAGCTAGAACTGAAGTAGAACTTAACTAGAACTGAACAAGAACTAAAATAGAACTGAACCAGAACTGAACTACAACTGAACAAGAACTATACTAGAACTAAACTAGAACTGAACTAGAATTGAACAAAAACTGAACTAGAACTGAACTAGAACTGAACTAGAACTGAACTAGTACTGAACTAGAACTGAATTAGAACTGAACTAGAACTGAACTAGAACTGAACTAGTACTGAACTAGAACTGAACTAAACTAGTACTGAACTAGAACTGAACTAGAACTGAACAAGAACTGAACTAAAACTGAACAAGAACTGAACTAGAACTGAACTAGAACTGAACTAGAACTGAACTAGAACTGAACTAGAACTGAACTAGAACTGAACTAGAACTGAACTAGAACTGAACTAGTACTGAACTAGAACTGAATTAGAACTGAACTAGAACTGAACTAGAACTGAACTAGTACTGAACTAGAACTGAACTAGAACTGAACAAGAACTGAACTATAACAGTATTTTTCAAAAATACACAGGAGTTATACATTTAACTCAGCAATTTTCTTCACTCACTCTTTACATAAAAACTGGGGCGGAGTCTATAGGATGGGAAAATGTAGTGCTCTTGTAACAATATTTATATCTGTATATGTAAACAATAAATATTGTTCCTAATCGTATATAGATTATTCCATAATTACCAGGGTCAGTTCCTAAATAGTCTCAGGTCCCTTACAAAGTCCACTAAATGGTTTAGGGTATTACATAATCGATTTCGACCGATTAAAATTATTTTTAAATCTTTATTTGATTTAATTCTATTTTTTGTGTCATAATTACCCTCAATTTAGTTATAAATCCATTAAAATGTGCGTTTTGTTTATGTTCTTATTTTTTTTCGTTTAAAGAATTATCACAGTTCAACAACACACAATGACACACACACACACACTCGTAGATCATTTAAACGTGTATTTTGTGTTTTAAGTATTTCCGTTGTTTATTGGCTACTTGGACAGATCCTTTATTATGGTACGATGATTATTAGGCAGTAGATCAGCATATATAGAGCAGCAATATTGATAGGCATGTCAGCAAATTCTATATTTTATATACACGAAATATTAAACATAAAAAAATATTTTCTTTTTTTTTTTTGTTGACAAAAAATTAGCAAAAATTAAGCTCAAATTACAATAAAAAGACAAGAAACATGAATTTGTTTTTAGACAAAATATATTTTTAAAATTAATTCATTTGAGGTTAATATATTTAGAGGTCATGCAGAAATTGTTAATTAATTATTATGAATTATTTTCAAAATTAGTAAATAAAATTTAAGAAGATTTTTTTTAATTATTAGAATTATTAGATTTATAATTAGAATTACTAGTAAATACAGATTAGAGATTTTGATAAAAAAAGATTTTTGAACTATTTTACAAAAATTTTATTAAGTTTTAATTTAAATTAGTTTAATTTAATTTATTTATAATTTATATTTAATATTTGTTGTAACAAAACTACAAATTGCTAAATTACTTTCTAAAAGAATTTCAATATGCTGATCTGATATTTATAAAGGAAATGTTTATTTTATGCTTTCTTTTTATATATATAGAGCCAGTCCAATATTTTGTTAACTAAACTAAAATTACATTTTTCTTTTTCGAAAAAAATAAATAAATCATATCGACCACCATGTGTTTCTTTCGAAAATCGAATATTTTTATAGTTCTATAGAGTCAGAGGAAAAATTGTTTCCATAAAAAAACAGAATATCGTTGAAAGAAAAATTATAATATAACAAGTTAAAGTGTTTAAATCGGCCGTGCCGAATTTTCTATACCCATCATCTTTGCTTATATGGATGTTTTCTGTTTTGTTTTCTTTTAAAATTTAATGTTAAGTCCCTGTTATAAATATGCTTTCATAATATCATCACTTGTAGAAGATGACGGCCATCACTTAAGCCTCATATGAGTCAACATCGATTCTATAGAGTACTCAATATGTACATTAATCCCATAGGAGGTTCAATATATCGGAAAATGCGTTTTTGCTTATAATTCTGGATCGATTCTCTAAATTATTTCCGATCTGTTTGTACAAAAAATTATGTCTCTGTCTGTCGCTTAAATAGAACATTAAAAAAGTCGAAAACATTTTTCTGTCTTATAATGTTATTGTAATCAATACTATAACCAACAACAACCACAAGGAAAACAAAGAATTGTTTATATCTCGGTTATTTATGAACTTATTTTAAAATAAAAAAAAAAAAACAAAATTCGAACAAAAAAATTAGTAATTTTTTGGAGTGGCAAATGGGTGCGTAGCTGCCCCAGAAGCGTCGGAATAAGTTTTCGCCCATATCTCGAAAACTAATGGCCCTATCAGGATTATGTCTTCAAATGAAAAGTCCACAAAAATATTAGTAAAACAATTAAATTTCTAGCATTAATAAAATGGCCAAAATCTCCAAAACATTATTTTAAATGTTGTTATTGTTTTCCTATAGTTATAAACAACAACAACAACCACATGGGACTAAATTTTGAAAGAAAGAATTGACCACATCTCGGTGGTCTATAAACCGATTTTAAAAAATGAAAAAGCTGAAATTGGGGGAAAAATTTGTAATCAATCAATGTCATAACAAAATCCATAGGTCTCATAGGGGCGTTCAAAATATAGGAAAATAAAAATGTTTTTGCCTACAACTCATGAACTAATAGTTCGATTCATTTCATGTCTTCAGAGCATAAAAAAATTAAGTCTCAAACTCTTGTAGATTCTGAAAAAAAATTAAGAAAAAAAAAACGAAAAAAAAGTTTGAGATACTTTCAGTTTTTTTGCTAAAATCTGAACCATTTATGAGCCAATTTTCCTGAATTTCAATGGCAAAATTCTCGTAAGCATTTTCAATCGTTTGATATACAACCGACACACAGACGGGCGGATGGACAGATGGAGATAGCTCAATCAATTTCTATTTTCAAGCCGATCCAGAATATATATACTTTTGAGAGGTTTAAGATGAAAATTGTGGAAATAACAAATCAAAAGCTGTCATCTGAAGTAACTGATAGAGCTCAATGGAATTTGGACTAATCAAAATTGTTATTGTCCTAAGAAGCTGCCAATTTAAAACGGGCAAATTTTTGGAAATTTTGAAGATTTTGAAAATTTTAAATACTAGAAAATAGTCCGATGGAGCCTTAAAAAACAATGATGTTAATGTCATATATCTCTGAAACATATACATATACAATTTGTTTATGCAAAATTTATGGAACTGAATACATAAATATCTGTTGTATAAAGTAAATATTGCGATTTGATATTGGTGAAGGGTATTAATGCTATGGAACATATATCATTCTTAATTGATTCACCTAAAAAAATATTTTTGCCAGGAAGTCGATAACTAAAAATATATTAACGGTATTTTATGCTCAACAATGATATTGAATTTGATATATAAGACAAGTGAAAGTCTGATCGCCCGAAAAAGTTTGATTTTATTATGAAAATGAGATCTTATATTATAATTGGGACTCTTTCAATTAATCAGTTTTCCACGTAAAAGTTAAAGGGCAAAAGACATTAGAAAACGATTTTTCATGTCTGAAATAATGTTTGATCGTTAGAAAAAGCAGTTGTTGTTTATATTGTTTCTGATGATATAAAATCGATAATTACAATAAACCGAACTGATTGTAAGGATTTTCATATGAGTGAATTCTGCTAGTTAAGATCTACGAAATCCCATGTGATAGATTATATCAAATAGTTTAAAAGATATTAAGTTTTAAACATTTTATTTGTGTGTGAGAAGAACTTTTATTATCTTTGGAAGTCACACCACAAGCGACTCCTTTACGAATTAAAGTTGAGAAGTGATTTTTCATATCGGAAATTATGTTTAAATGCTATAAAATAGCACTCATCCGGCTTCGGACAGCCTGGTAATGAGTGTTTATGACATTAACATGGACATTAAGCCGGACAAACGGATGATCATCGTTAATTTAACGAATAAAATTTTAGGTTATAAAATACAAAATTTTTTTGTGAATTGAAAATAAGTAAAAAAATAGATTTATCGATAAGAAAACCCATAAGTGATCGCTGAGCAATATTTTAATAAAATTGTGTGATCATTTGTTAAAAAGAATTCATTGATCTTGTTAATAATTTACATAAACAAATCACAGATTAATGTAAAAATTAAAATTTCGAAGAAAATGCCTTTAAATCCCCAAGCTCTGAGACATGAGATCAGTGCCTTAAATTCTTACATCATTACAGAGTTTGTTAGACAACTGATCTTATCTTACAACTGAGGAGATATAAAAAATATATGATCGAGGCATCTGGGATAAAAAAGAACGATATTAAAATAATTAACACGATCATTTAAATGAATACATCGAACAATTGTGTACTATATCGCTATCATAATGAAGGGCTCAAGTGATCGCTTTAAACTTGATATAAAATTAAATTAATTAGGGTAACAAAAAAGTCGCAATAGATGATATAAACCTTTTATTCTTGACTGGCACAACTTATGTGAGATAAAACCGATTTGAGATCGAAAGTGATCAGTGATTTTTTGGCTTTAAAAAAATCCCCCAAATAAAAATTGCGAGTAGAAATTTTAATGGAACATTCATAACGAAGAACAAGTTTATTTTCGCAAGCGATATAATTTTTGTAACAGTTCGTCTGTATCTGCTTATTCTTCCGATTGCTACAGCTTTTGCTGGGTTGATAATCTTTGTCCGAATGTGCCTCGGGTCGTGGATACGTCTCGGTAGGTTTGATTAATGATATTCTTAAGTTGAAATCTCTATTAGATAATAATACGATTTTAAACGAACTAATTGAGATTGAAATGAGAAAGAGAGGGAGAGAGATGCTTCCAGATTTTATATGAAGCAGAGATGGTATATAAATATTTTACATATTCCCGCTCTCTGTACATTTATTTGTGGTCAATCCTTAATTCCGATAATTACGTTAGAGCCATATGAAAATTCCTATTCGGATTGAAATAAGACACAAATGATAATTTTTGAATTTTATCACTAAAATTTTCATCGGTTGGAATTCACATGACAACTGAGGTGGATGTGAAGATTAAACAGAGAGGGGACATATCGAGGCCGAAGTAATTAGCAAAGTACAAGAACTCAGAATTGCAACTTTTTGGCAAATTATTAACCATTGAATTATTTTGTCAGCAGTATCCTCAAGTAAAGTTATGGATGCTTTTGAAAATTTTAAGTCTTGGAATTCTTAATCAAAAATAGTTTTAAATATTGAAATATTTACAAAATACTAAAATGTCAAAAATGTCAAAAGTTCACAAAGATGACTGAAAAACGAAGAAATGCTGTTATTAGACAAAAATACACAATACAATTATACAAATAGATCACATATTAAACTACATTTCAACAAATCTACTTAAACATGGAAAACATAAAAAGATAAAAGAATGAAACAAAATGTTAAAAAGAAAAGAATAAAAAAGAAAAGAAGAGTAGAGAAGAGAAAGTAAATTGTATAAGAAGCAAAAGCATTTTACTAAAAGCAAAATTACTAACTAAAAGCCACTAACTAAATCATCAAAACTACTTATTTAGCCCCAACAAATCAGTTATTTGCATTAAATATTTGCATTAAGAGAGAAAAAAACCGAAAACATAAAATAAATAAAATAAATAAAATACGAAAAAGAATAAAATGAAAGGAAAGAAGAAGAAGAAGAATTTTGTAAAACTTACCCTTGCACCGAATTGGAAGTTGATATAACACCATTATCCAATGAATCCCTGGATAGTTCATCGGCCATCTGGACTTTTAGCTGATGACCGAAAGAGTTAATCTCCGAATTGGGAGTTAATTGGGAACCGGGTGTTTGAACACGATACTGGCCCGGTGTTGTTACCGAACCATGTTGTGATATGGAAGTGGTCATGCCAGGACCACCATTTGGTAGAACACCATCGACTATACAACTCTCACCGGTCGTTGAATCGTGTATATTGATTATTTGACTGCCGGCAGCATTATCGGCCAATGCAGCGCCATCACTATCATCCACACCCTCATCATCGATATCCATATCTTCAGCATTCTTATCCAAGGGTGCCGTCTCTTCGTCTTCATTGTAGATTTTAAAATAGGCATAGGTCAAATAGATCACAGATATAATGAATGAGGGTATGGGAATGGCCATGGAATACACCAAATTTAGGGTATTCTGCCAATAGTCCAAATGACTAATGACCACACTAGGATCCACTTTTGAATAGTAGCAGGGAAATTTAACGCCAACCTTAACATAACGATTCAACCAAATGGTACAATTTAACATGGGCGGATAACCACAACCCTTGACATTAGGATACAAACGGGCACCAATAAAAAAATACATGCCACTATTATTTATAAGGCCTCTATTCAATTCCGATATTTCCTCGAATACATCATTGCCATTGGCATTGATAAATGTATTTTCAGGATCTATAGCAGAATCTTCTATAAGATAACCATTCGAACCATCTTCATCACCGAAATTTAAATGTTCCATTTGAATAACTCCGCCACCACCACCACCACCACCACCACCAACTCCGCCTCCACCACCAGCCCCCTCTAAAGAACTGATCATAGGATCATTACCACCCAAATCATATTCATAATCATCTCGAATAGCCCGTTCATAACGATCGGTTCTCTTCACAGGCGGTACATATTTCTCGGCCTCTTTAAGATTTATATGATACTCTGTGACATTAAACTCATCCGTATAATTGTGCATATTCAGACGATAATTTACCAAAATCTGTGTACAACCATAGATTTCCTTAGTGCAGCCCTCTCGACACGAAGACCAAGTACAATTGCGTGCCCCAGTAAGTGTTATGGTTGAAAACGTTTCACACAAGGCGGGCACCTCTTCAAATTCCATAAATATGGTAGTAAAAGCTGGCTCTATGACAAATGGTACCAAAAACAAAAATGCAAATAGACTAAAGGTACCAAGCAATATGAAAAAGGCAGTTGTATAAAAGAGTAATTTCTCTCTGAGAGTACGTTCATCGATTTCATCACCCATCTTTTTATTTGGAGTATTATTTTATTATTATTTGTTGTTTTAATTTTACTTAAATTAATTAATTTTAATTTTATGTTTTATTTAATTTTATTAATTAATTAATACTAATTTAAAGCGTGTGGGTTTTCGATTTATTTTTAATTTTTATTTTAATTAATTAAATTTAATTTGTTAATAATTAGCGAGCTTTATTTTGAAGAAAGAGAGCGGATTAGAAATTGATAAAGAGTTTAGTTTAAGAGAATATATTATTTTTTTAAAGATTAACTAAGTTTTAATTTAATATTATTTAAGGTTATGTTAGTGCATTTATTTTTTATTATTATTATTTTTTTTTTTTGGTTTTATCACAGGGTGTTTTTTTAATTTATAAATATTTTTTTAATTTTTTTTTGCCTCTAATGATTTTCTTGTTTTATTTATTAAATACGTTTTTTTCTATATCACTAATTTAGCAATGAAGTTTATTAAATGTTATTTTGAGGTTAGATTTTATAGTTTCAAATTATTTGCAAAAATTTTTTCTTTGTTTTTTGTTAAATATTGATTTTTTATAGTTTTAATTTTTAAATAAAAAATTTAAATTTTTTAATTTTTGTTTAATTTCATAAGTTTTTTTTTTTTTTTTTTGAGGTTTTTTTCTTTGGGTTTATTAAAAATTTAATCAGTTTTAAAGTTTGAGTGTAGTATTTTTTAATATTTAAGACTTTTTATTCACTTTTTAATCTGAAGCTTTAATTTTTATAATTTTTTTAATTTGAAAATGTTGCATTTTTAAATATGTCTACGTTGAGGTTTCGATCTAGAATTCTTTAAAAATCTTCCTTTTATGTGCTCTTTTGTTACTCTTTGTTATGCCAAATTTATATTTCTCTTACTATTGATCTCCTCCCAATTTCTGTTAAAATTATTAAACGTTATTTTACATTTACAATTCTCTCATTAAATTTATTATATTTAAATTTCAAATGATAATTTGAAATTCTCTCAATCTCATGAGAATTTTATTTTTAAGAGATAAACCTTATTGATTGTCTCTCTTTCAAAGCTTTCTCTTTTCAGAACTTTTTATTGAAAATTTGGTATTTTTTCTCTTAGTTGCAATGTATAATCTCTTCTCCTTTTGTGATCTTTTGGAAACTTTATTCTTAAAAAATGATCTTGAATAGTTTTCTCTTTCAAGTCTTATTTTCTATTTGAAATTCTCTCAATGTTATTGCGATCTTATGAGAATTTTTAGGAGTAACTTTGTATGTTTGTCTCTCTTAAATACGATTTACTTTTCTCTTTGTTTTAATATTAATAAAGCTGCTGTGTTGTTTGGAGAACTTTACTGTAAAGAAGTGATCTTGATAATTGAGTTTTCCTTTCTCTTCCTTTCTCTCAATTATGTTGCGACCTTTAGAGAACTTTCTTATAAAGAGGTTATCTTCAATGTTGATTTTTTTCAAATGATATATTAAGTTTTATTTTCTCTTTGAAATTCTCTCAATGTTATTGCGATCTTATGAGAATTTTGTATGTTTGTCTCTCTTAAATACGGTTCACTTTTCTCTTTGTTTTAATATTAATAAAGCTGCTGTGTTGAGTTTGCCTTTCTCTTCCTTTCTCTCAATTATGTATCGACCTTTCGAGAACTTTCTTCTAAAGAGGTTATATTGTATGTTGATTTTAAGTTTTATTTTCTCTTTGAATTACTCTTAATTTTATTGCGATTTTATGAGAATTTTATTAATAATCTTAAATGTTTCTCACTTTTTACTTAATTATTATTAAAATTGTATTCTCTCTCAAAGTTTTTGTGCTGTTTTGAGAACTTTATTCTTAAAAATTTGATCTTTCTCAAATGATATATTATGTTTAAAGGATCTTTTGCTGTATAATCCTATTGTGCTCTTATAAGTACGTTTTTCTAAAGTGACGATCGCTTTTGAAACTGAACTGAAATTCTCCTCTCTCCCTTTGTTTTAAGCAGAAGTCATTGTTTATGCTCTTGTGTTGTTTTGCCAACTTTTTTGAAAATGTGATCTTGTATATTAATCTCATTTGTTGAAATTTATCACTTCAAAATTTTCTAGATCTCTTTAAAAGACTTATATAATTGCGCCTCTTTTCTCGTTAGTTCCAGATTCTCTCTTTATGTTATAAAAACGAGAAAAAAAGGAAAAGTGTTGTTCACAAAATATAAGACTTTTGAGATAAGTTTAAGCTTCTCTTGTGTATGTACGAAAATTGATCCTTTTCCTTTATAGGGTTTCCTTTTTAAGGTTTGTTTCCTTTCTCTGCTTTCTGGAGAAATTTCTTAAACAATGTTATTTTCTCTTAATTCGTATTTAAGAGAAGGATTTCAGATTTCCCTGTTTCCGTAATTGTAAATTGCTTTCTGAAGAAACTTTTTATTTTTTTCTTAAATTTTATTGAAGTCTTTTATTTTATATACTTCAATGTATATGACTTTTGAGTTTAGTCCTTAAGAAACTTTTTTTAATATTTTGCGTCCTTTTTAATATATAAAATCCCTTTCACACATACATATCCAAATTGTTGTTTTATGGCTCAAATTCAATTTAAGCCTTTTTTTAATTAAAAATTTAAACGCGCTAATTTTCAAGTAATTTTTTTAACTGTAACTCTTAATAGGTATTTTTATGACCTCCAAATAGGTAAATGATCCTAAGGATGAGCTTAACAATTATATTATCCTTTTTAGCTTAATTAAACCTTAAACATATTAAATATTCATATAATGTCATAATTGAAATGAAATTTTTTTATACCAAAAATATGGAGAGCGTGAGAATGAGAGAGAGTGAGAGAGCGGTTATTATAGAGCCTGCAAATATTGTTTCTGTTGTCGTTGTGCGTTAATGCATTTGGCAGTAAATTAGATACTTCAAGCCAATTTAATTTAGCCCCATTTTCAACACAAGCACATGTTTATATCACTCATATGTGCCTCAAACACCTTCTTAGCTTTTGTGTTTAGTTTTTTTGCTGCTCTTAATTGTGTTCTTGTTCTCCTTTGACACTGATGTTATGCTCTGTAAAAATAACAACAAAAACCTTAAGAGCCCCCAGGAGATATAATTTAATTATTTTTGCTTTTTATTTATTTTTTTTTGTTATTTTAAAACATTAACGAATTCTTTTTTAATTTAATGAGTTTTTTTTTTATTTTTTAATATTTTAAAACAAAATTTTCTCTTTCTCTTGTTTTTTTGTTCTCTTCCCTTTTTTAAACCTGAGAATGTGTGTGTGTGTGTGTGTATTTTATTAAAGCATGTGCTCATACACCAAAAATTTGTTATTGTTTTTTTTTATTATTTTTGTGTTTTTGCTTACTTTTAAGTAAAGCTTTTCTCTTCCTTTTCCTTCTCTTTTAACACTTTTTTGTGAATAATCTAGTCTTTGAGTATATAACGTTATTAATGACGTAGTTCACGTAATTGTTGACGTAGTATTGCCATTTACGTATAATTTTTTTTTATAGATTCTTTAATTGTTTAATCTATAATTTTGTTCGTTTTTTTTATTTATTAAAAAAATCAAACTTAAATTATTTAATGCTCAATAATTCTTTTTTAAAGCAAAAGAGAACGTAAGAAAGGTAAAGAGATGAAAACAGCCAAAAGTACAGGAGATGTAGAAAAATTAATATTAAAGCCAAAAATGATTATTTTTTTTGTTATTTTTTGTATCCTTTTTTGTAGCAATAATTTTGAAAAAATGCTGATATTTGGATTTTTTTGTTGTTGTTTTTAATTGTTGAATTATTTTAACTTTCAAGGCTTTTTAAAGAATTGCTTATTGGTTTTATAATATAATAAATTTATATGTTTTTTTGTTTTCTTTTTAATTTTTAAGAACTCATTTATTACGTTATTTTTTGGTTTTTAATAAAAAAAATGTTTTTCAATGGCAAAACACAAATTTCTACTTTTATTTATGGACGGATTTTTCTTTTTAATAAATTAATTATATTTTGAATTTTTTCTTTCAAAAATAAATATTTTTTTTAATTTCACATTTTCTCACTTTTATGATTTATTAGCAGTTTTGGTTTGAATTTTTTTTTACAAAAATTTATTTTTTTTTTTTTAAGTTTGGAATCTGTTTTTAGGAATAATTTTATTGAATTGTTTGTTTGCTTTAAATTTTATTTATTTTATAATTTTTTGCTAAAAATTAAAAGGAATTTTTTTGTTTACATTTGTTTCAGTTAAAGTTTATATTAAACAAATAAGAAATTTTATGTTCCAAGTGTTTGTTTTTGTATCGAATTTCTTTCAAAAAAATAATTAAAAAAAAGGGGGAAACAAATTTAAACTTTGTGGGAAAAAATATTTTTTTGAGGCAAAAAATAAAAAAAATAAAAAATAAATAAAAAAAAAAAATAAAAATAAAAAAAAAAATAAAAAAAAAATAAAAAATAATTTTTTATTCAAAATCTCTCTCTGAATCGCTCAGTGTTTCAAATTAAATAAAAATAAATCTGTAACTTCCGAACGGATGTTAAGTTTCGATCATTATTCATAACACATGGAAAATTGAAATTATAGAAATTATATATCAATGCATAGCAAATTCTGTCAACTTTTCAAAAATATAT
This sequence comes from Cochliomyia hominivorax, assembly GCA_004302925.2. Taxonomy (NCBI): domain Eukaryota; kingdom Metazoa; phylum Arthropoda; class Insecta; order Diptera; family Calliphoridae; genus Cochliomyia; species Cochliomyia hominivorax. Next base: position 18,267,233 of record PYHX02000413.1, on the reverse strand, counting down.
AACATTCCAATCAACATTTCACAGGTCTAATTATGTATGTCGTGAAGATATCTAAAAAGTAAGGCTTCTGTGTTCCCGGTTTTTTCGCTACCGGGAATTTTAGAAAAATATTTTTCATTCCCGAGAATAAATTGGAACATCGTTTGTTCTATAAAATAAACGTCTTAATAGTTTCCTAATGAATGAAGCCTAATTTATGGTAAAAACTAAGAAATCCTATATTCGGGTTTACCGAATCTATGCGAAATTTATTATTTTCTCATATAAAAGCTATGATGTTCTCAGCACACAAATTTAGTCCAAGTGCAAAGTTATATCAGTAAAATTCCTTTGAAGTGCTGATATTTAAAAGTTTTATTAGCTTAAATTCTTTTCTGAAAAATGGAGAATTATATATGCGCTTTAGGCTAATAAGGACCGATATTCCTAAAATTACCATATTTAAGACAATTAGAAATAATTATGCTAATTTTAGATGGATTATTCCATACTAAAGAGTTTTTAAAGCTTAACCCCCTTTTCCGAGATGGAGACTAATGTGCGACCTATAACCAAATATGGATTCTGATGCATTAAATTAAGCTAAAGACGGTAAGAAAAATAGTTGTGCCAAATTTAATAGAACTATTTTCAATATATAAGAGTTTTATATGCTCAAAATCTTATTCCAGTTAATGCTTGAATTGTGTCTCAGATATCGGTTTGCAATTGCAGCGGTTCCAAATAGGAAAATGCTTAGAACAAAAATCTAATTAAATTTAATGGAATTTTTATATAATTCCTTCTGGAGTTATAGGCCTTCTTCATTTAAATTACTTCCCTAAAATTCTCGAATGAAATTTCTCGGAAACGTTTTCCCGTGGAGAGACTCCACTCAAAAGGTTTACTATTTACGAAATTATTTCGAAAAAATCAATTTGGACATCCTATGGATCGTTAAGTACGATGTGGTTGAGAAATTTGAATGGAATGTCCTCTTATTTAAATTTTTATGTTTAAGATTTTCATAACCAATTATCCTTTACAATACATTTTGGAATTATCACAATATCTTTAGTCATCAAAATTTTCAACTACAAGACGTATGAGTAATATTTAATATAAAATGTTTTTAAACATTTTACAACCAAAAATAATGTCTTTTTTTAAATACATATCCAAGATTTGTTATTATTGAATTTAAGGATGAAGTGAAACAATTCATCTACCGATTTTTTTTTCACTCGTTGCAAAGAAAATGAATCATTTTTTCTCCCCAAAAAAGAAAAAAAAACAAAACATTTTCGGATTCTGTAGATTTTTGTAGCAAAATAAAATTTCTTATTTGTTTAATATTTTTTTTAACAATTTTTTCCTTTTTTGTTTAATGTTTTTAATTTGAAATAAAGTTAAAACACTAATATTTTTCGAATTTGTTTCATTATTCACAATTTTCACTCACTCTGATTTAAATAAATAAAATTTTTATGGGTTTTTATTACTCAGATGTTTTGTTTTTGTTTTTTTTCAATATATATACAGATGTATATGTATTAATATATATATATAAATGTTAGTATTTATATACTTTTAGGGTTTTTTTGTTAACGTTGATTTTTTTTAATATAAAACCGGGGTTATTATTATGTTAGTGGCGCCACGTTGCCAAACACGCACTTTGTTTCGAACCAAACGACAATTTGACGTCTTTTTTTCTCCTCTTCAAATTCATTGACAAAAAAAAATAATGTTCTTTTTAAAAGAAATTTAATAAAATAAATTTATAAATTAAAAAAAAATATATTTTTTTGAGGAGTAAAATTAAAAAATATTGATTTGTAAAAAAAATAAATCAGAATTATTTTTTAAAAAAGGTTAAAAGGAAAACAGGAAAAAGGAATTTCAAAACACTTTATGTAATCCAGAATTTTTAGCTTTAAAGTGATTTTTTCTTTTTTTGAACAACTTTAGAGTTTTTTTGTTGTTGCTTTTTGTTCTTTTTTTGCTTATTTTCTTTGTGGTATTGTCAACATCCGTCTTAAAAGAAATTAAAGAAATAAGAATATAACACACACAAACACACTTAAAGACATTTACTCACATTGTAACTCACTTACTCATACACAGGATTTTTTATACAAAGAAATATATTTAAAAGTGAGTGTGAGTGAGTGTGTAAGTGTATCTTTATAAATATGTCCGTTATATTCATATATAGAACCCACACCCCAGTGTATTACGAAACGACTAAAAACGAGTTATAAACGACTTTAAAGTTATTTATTAAAAAAATAATATTGAAAAATCATTTAAAATTTTATTTTAGAAAAAGAGGAAGAAAATTTAGAATAGAAAAAAATTTATTATTAAAAATTATTATTTTTTTTTTTTTTAATTTAAATTTCAACGTTTTCCTTTAAAAACCCATTTTTAAACTCTTATTGTGAGAAAAAAAAATCAATTAAATTTTGATTTATTTTCTTTTTTTGGCAAATAATCCTCTCAGAATCCTTAAATTTATTTATAAAGATTTTTTTTGTATTATTTTATTCTCTCTGCAGCTCCTTTTAAATTTTTTATTATTTTTTGTTCGCACTTGTCATTTGCAACATTGTTGTAGTTGTTGTGTATATGTTTGTAAATTTTATTGTTGTTGTTTTTTCTTTTTGCTTTTTTTTGCTCACATATATTGTATTTGTTTTATATAAGTGTGAGTGTGCATACATACACATTATAGAACATATTTTTTTTTATTTTACATAAACTTCACTTTGTTACTTGAGATTTTTTGTAACATTTTTTCTAACTGTAATTTTCTTTAATAAATTTCCTTCCTTTTTGTTTTTGTAAATAAAATTCGATTTTCTTAATTTTTCTTTTATTTATTTTTAAACTTAAATTCTGACCTGATTGTTCAGGTCGTAAGTGCAAAAGAAGTCAAATTCTAAGTTATCAAAATGAAAACGTCGTCATCACAATCATCGCCAACAACAACAACAACAAAAACAAGAACAGCAGCAACAACAAATACATTAACAACAACTACACTAATAATAATAACAACAAAGCAGCAGCAAAAAAATTAAAAAAAAAAACACAACACCATCATCATCACCATCACCATTCACTATTATATGATTAGTTGTTTGTGTTGTAAACACCAGCAACAACAACATTAACAACAAAACCAACAATAACAACAACTACACACAACATTTTTCTTTATTTCTGCTTCTTCTATTAATACGCACACAAACAAACAACGTAAAAATTTTGTTAGCGCTTCTATCACACGGAATGGTGCGCTCTACGTAATAACGGACACTGACACGAAAAGGTTCCTAAATTTACGACAAGAGCTCCATTTTGGTGTTTTAGTTGGTTTATTTTCCTTAAATTCTCTGTATCAGAATAAAAGCTTTTTTAGTAGAATGAAAAACGTTATTAAGTTTTACAAACGGCTAAGAAACTCTCTCTATCTCTCTCTCTCTATCTCACTCTCTCGGGTAAATGAAACGAAAAGAGAGAGAATTTTAGGAATTACTGTAAATTGCTCTTGTAATAAAAGTAAACCGTTACTTGTAAAGACATAAATAAAAAATACAAAAAACGAATGAAATAAAATGTGTTAATAAAACATGTGATTGAATTAACCCATTGGGGTATGAAGAAAAGTTTAGTTTTAGTAATAAAAATTAAAATAAAAGAAAATTCGCTAATGCCAAGAAATCGAGTGGTTTTAGATCACTGTTCTTTAAAACAGTGACCGTGATCGTGGTATTAAAAAAAAAATAATAAATCAGGGAAAACAATAAAAGACGATGGAAGACATTACCATTACCAGCGATTTACCAATCACAGTGATTAAATCACATTCGTAAAAAATATCGCTCATCTCTACCCTTGCAAGAAGGTATATAAAAAAATGTGGGTATTTTGAAATCTGCGGTAAATAATACGGTCGTTAGTAAAAAAAATGTGCTTTGAAGTGAAAATACGGTCGTTTTCAGTCTAGTGTGCTGTGAAATGAAAATAAGGTTGTTTCCTAAAAAATGTGCTATGAAATTAAAATAGGTCGTTTGCAAAAAACGTGTGCTGTAAAATAAAAATATGGTCGTTTGAAAATAAAATGTGCTGTAAGTACTGTCGTTTGCAACAAAAGCGTACTGTGAAATGAAAATATGGTCGTTTGGGAAAACTGTGTGCTGTGAAATGAAAATACGGTCCTTTGCAAAAATGTGTGCTGAGAATTGAAAATACGGTCGTTTGCAAAAAAGGGTGCTGGAAATTATAATCTGGTCTATTGCGGTCGGTTTTGAAAAAGTGAAATGTAAAATAAAAACATGGTTGTTTGTAACAAAAGTGTGCTGTGAATTAAAATATGGTCATTGCAAAAAAATGTGCCGAGAAATGAAAATACGATCGTTTTCAACAAAAGTTTTGCTGTAAAATAAAAAAACGGTCGTTTTCGAAAAAAGTGTAATTCTGTTATGGACAACTAAAGTTTATTGCGATATTGTGGCGAAGAGAGTGATGTACTGAATTAACAATTACACT
>PYHX02000413.1:18204373-18262597 GCA_004302925.2 Cochliomyia hominivorax | reverse complement strand
TGGGTTTTGTTGAAAATATTTATCATTTTTATTTAATTATTTTGATTAATCTGGTAACGCATTTAATCAGATAACATCAGATTATTTGACATTAAACATAATAACTGAATCACAGTGATCTCAAAACCCTTTTTTGGAAATAATTCTGTAACTTTGGAAGTATTGAATATTGTTTCAACGAAATTTCACATGAACATTCTTAAGGTGATTGATTGAAGAAGGGCATATTTCTAGTGGGTCCATGGGGTTCGGAAGTGGGATTTCTAAAGTTGGATGATATTTTTTTTTTCTGCCAAAAATTTATTTACAAATTTCATTATAACAAATTAATCACACAACCCACATATTTCATTGTTGAAGAGAATATTTAGACAAAGTAAAATTTTAAACCCTTTATTGGAGAGGTTCTTTTTACTTTTTTCTTTTTTTTTTTTTAACTTAGTGGGCTCTAGTCGTATTCTAAAAAGTTTTCTGAATTCTCTAAAAAATTCTTAATTTTCTCTTGATTGAAATTTTGGATATTTTGGATTGGAAAAGTGGATATTTTGATAACCCTACTTTAAGGATAAATTATGGAAAAGTTATATTAAAAATTCACAAAAATATCTTAAAATCAAATATCACCACTTTTTACAAGATTAAACCGAAAATAAAATTTTTTGGATTTTTTGAAAAATTTTGTTAAAGAAATTTAGCTTAAATACGTTATTATGTTCATATTATTATTTTTCAAGTAATACCTTTCCAAACGATACCAAACACTTACATTAAACATTTTACATCACTTTTCCAAAATTAACTGAATTTTGGCCCCCTCTCTAGAAATTTAGCAACAAAAATTGGATGTGTGACATGGTTAACGAATTTAATTTGATAAAAAAAACATCAAATAATATTTGGGTTTTAGTTTTGTGTGTGTTAAGAATTTCTCAATCTCAGTCCCAATAAAAATGGGTCATTTAATGTGTAAAATCTTTAATTCTATTAAGATAAAAACGTTTTCCTTATTTCCCTTTCATTACATTTATTTCACCCCTTTTTATATTTTCCTCTTAAAAATCCCTTCGTTTTCTTTAATAAATTTTCATTAAAATATAAAAAATCTCTCTTTTCAATATTGAATGTAAGAAAAAACCGCATAAATATTGAACATCATTTAACTAAAAAGCGAAAAAAAGCGGCAACAACCTACTTTTCAGCTAATAAATTTTATTTATAAAAAAAAAATAAAATAAAATCATAAAATTATAATAAAAAGGAAAATCTGCAGCAAAATACTTCCGTATTGTAATGATTTTCATAAAAAAAGTTTTTTATTTATTTTCAAAATGCAAAACTGATTTTGAAAAATGGAAGAAAAAGAGAAAGAAAAGCGGTAAAATGAAAGACCTCCAGCCCAACAGTCAGCCACTAACATCAATTACTCGTGAAAAAAGGAAGAAAATGCAACAAAAAAAACTATTCAAAACACTAACGGGCAAACACACATACATGTTAATAAACTAAACACAACCACACACACATGTGCATGCATAAATGCATTATGCTCATAACCACAATAAATAGTAAACAGGAGAGAGAAAGAAAGAGAGAGAGAGAGAAAGGAGGAGAGAGTGTTTGTGTATTAAAAAGGATACAAAAAGCGAAGCAAAGAAAAACCGGTCTTTGCCACAGGTTATTATTTCTGCATTGTGGTATTAGTAGTGGTAATGTTAAAGGCATTATTTATATATGTATGTATATGTTATATAACATACATATACACATACATGCATTAATACATTTATGCTACTTACAGTGGAATTGAATCAGGAATAATTGGAAATAGAAGGTCATTATTTATTGCCAGTCAAAATGACTATTTTTTTAAACAAGTAAAAAAATAATTAGTCGGTCAATTCTGGCTATGAAAGACCCTACACCACATTTCGCAGTAGGGCAAATCGATTGTAATTTGGAATGAAATCTGTAACTTTTCGTTAAAATCATTTTATATTTTGGAATTAGATGGATTTAAAAATCTATTCTGGTTGGACATTTGAGTGAGGCCTATATGAAATAATCATATCCAATTTCAATAGGATGCTACCTTAAGCTAAAATTATTCTACATTTTAAATTTCATCTTCATAACTGCGACTGTGCCTTTGATCGTAAGCTTATTAGACAGCCAGGCGATGTTCGTACATCAGGTTAAATAGAATCAGATAGTGATTCACAGTCGAACGATATATTGATAACTATGTCCCTACGAACTATATAATGCCGAAGCTATAAACTACGAACTGTTGTAGCAGAAGCGGGCAGGCTCTATTTTATTATCCATTATATCGCCCTAAAAATTCGGTTCTGGTTTCCTTGATGATCCTGTTGTATTAACCTTTATATGGAGCCTACAAATTTCGATTCGGGTTAGAAACAAACCGTCTCAACGAATTAAAAATGGACATCAATTTGAAATCACCTATTGACATTAACAAATTTTAATCCCTCAAATAAGGAGAAATGGACAATAATAAGAAAATTGTATAATTGTCTACAATTCTTGCCCATTTCCTTAAATTCCACGGAAATCATTAAAAAGGAGAATTTCTTTCATGTTTGTGCACCTTAATATACAGTGAAAAGTGATTTAAAGCCCCATGATTAAATTTGATCTCTTCTGATCATAAATGGAGGCCTCCATATTGAACAGTTGAATTAGTGTGATCACGCATCAAATGGATTCTTTATCACACAGCATTCACAACAGTTACAATAGTACTTTTAAAAGCCTTTTTTTAAAGTGTCAAAGTCTTTTAGTCCTTATTTCAATATCTCCACTCTACTCTATCCCAATATTTTATTTTACATTAAAATCCATTTTGGGTCCTTAAGTACTTCATTTCAAGTTAATTATTAATAAGTGTCTGAAAAAAGAGTACCAAAATTGTGCATAATTGTTCAAAAGAACCACAATGGTTAACTGTTTTGGAAAAAATGTACAGCAATTTCTGAAGGTGCAAAAAGTCCCAACTAATGTCAATATATATCAGTATATTTTTATACAATTGGATCTATAAATATGTGTATTTTCATAATTTAAGATAATTGATTACAGCATTCAAAAAGTTCAATTGCAAAAATGTAAGAAAAAGTACCATAAATTCACTTCTGTTGAAAAAACCATACATTTAAATGAATTATTACATAAAATCCAAAAAGTACCTTTAGAATAAAAAAGAACCATAAATGTCAACATTATATTTCTCATCTAATAGTAATTTTTATAGATTCAAAAGTACCACAAATATTTGCATTACACATTATTTTATGTTTTTCAGATAATTAATAAAAAAAGTACCAAAAATACCCTCCTTTTCTATTTTTCTATATGGAAGTAAATGTATACTAAATTAAAGGGGTAAAAAAAATACCACTTGATGAAAATACTTTTTTTAACTATTAAATTATATAGAACCATATTAGCAAATTTCTATACATTAAATAAAAATATTAGAAAAGTACTATTATTAGAAAAAGTAACAATTTCTGCCAATAAAAATACATGTCATCTAAATTTTTAAAATTTATAATTTATCCGAATGTTGCAGATATTCTTCAAGTAATTCCAATACTCTTAAAAATCTAAAAAAAATCTTAAAAAGTACCATGGCTATTAACTCTAATTTGGTACCATTAGTGTTTTGGTGCAAAAGCCCCTCCAATGTAGCAAATTGAAAACATTTAGTTTTCCATTTCTAATTAATTTTAGTACTTTATTTCCTTTTTACAAGTAAAGAATATTTCTTTTAGAAAAAAGTACCAATAACAATTAAGAATTTTATCCCCTTAAAATTACAAAAAGTACCAAAATTTCAATTTCTTAATTTCTATATTTTTATGTATGGAAGTTTTAAGGTTCCAGTAATCATAGAACCTTCTAAATAAAACATCCCAAATATCAGAGATTTTAAAGAGATGTCGACAAAATCTTCTGAAAAAATCTGACTCTAATGGAAGTGCTGTCATTAAAGGCTCAAGAGTGGTTAGAACAAACATATTTTTATTCCTCTGAGATAAATGAAATCTTTAATTAATTATTTTTTAATTAATTAATTATTCAATTCATTTCGAAGGCTTTCTTTTGACATCCCTCTTTTTGTTTTAGATATTTTCCCCCAAAATTTCATTTTCCATCCCACTGTGTCGTCTTACAAAAAAAAAAAAAAAAAAAAAAAAAAACTCACCGCCATAAAAAGAAAATTTATCATTTCCATTTTAGCCCAACTAAAAGCTTATGGGCAAATGTACCTCTATAAAACCCGTATAAGCGTTTTTTTTTTCTTGCAACATCTTTCAGAAAGCTGCAACAACAAAAACAACAACATAATCATAAACTAAAATAAACATGAAAATATTTTTTTCAAAATATTATTTTCTGTTTCATTTCGAAGAATCTTCATACATTCACGCTTTAATCCACTGTGTCGACATTTCAAACACGTTTTATGGGACTTAAGATATTTTCTCCTTCAGCCTTTTTTCCCTTTTCTTTCCTTTTGTTTCTACACGGTTATTTAAGTATTTTGGTTGCACGTTAAATAGATAAACACATTGCCACATTAAAAATTGATGTGTGAAGTGTATGTGTATGTATGTGTGTGTGTGTAAGTGTTTGTATCTGTGTAAATGCATACATTTTTGCAAAATAGATCGAAACAAGTGTGTAAAATTGTTTAAAGTGTTTTATAGCATAAGAGCTCTTAGTGGTTGAGACAACGCTTAAAGTACCCGGTAGCTGCTTCAAAAAAAATCCATTTTGAATAACAAAAACAAACAGAAAATGAAACTGTTTTTTTTATTTGTGGTAATAAGAGCATCCTTAAGTTAAGATGTTAAGAATGAGGGAATCACATTTTGAAATTAAAGAATAAATGGACTTCGTTTTTCACATTTTACTCGAAATAAAACACTTGAAGATCTAAACACTAAATTCTAGACAGAAATCCTGTTAAGGAATAAAAGCTCACTGAGAGGAATATTTTTGCAATCAAACCAATTTTCTGTACAAAAAGTTTATAAACTACAACTAAACTGGAACTTAACTAGAACTGAACTAGAACTGAACTGGAACTGAATTAAAACTGAACTAGAACTGAACTAGAACTGAACTAGAACTGAACTGGAATTGAACTAGAACTGTGCTAGAACTGAACTGGAATTGAACTAGAACTGTGCTAGAACTGAACTAGAACTGAACTAGAACCGAACTAGAACTGAACTAGAACTGAACTAGAACTGAACTGGGACTGAATTAAAACTGAACTAAAACTGAACTAGAACTGAACTAGAACTCAACTTAAAACTTAACCGGAACTTAACTAGAACTGAACTAGAACTGAACTAGAACTGAACTAGAACTGAACTAGAACTGAACTAGAACTGAACTAGAACCGAACTAGAACCGAACTAGAACTGAACTAGAACTGAATTAGAAATGAACTAGAACTGAACTAGACTGAATTAGAACTGAATTAGAACTAAATTAGAACTGAACTAGAACCGAACTGATCTTAAACTGAACTAGAACTGAATAAGAGCCTGATTTTATTTTTTATAATCCATCCTGTGGTGCATAAAACAGTTAATTATAATAATTACTGCGTCCATTTTATAATCAACTTGCTTTTATAACTCATTTGAATTTAAAGCCACATTTACTTTGACCAATTGCAAAACCCAGTTAACTTCTTTAAAATTTACCTTAAAGTGCACTTAACTTAAATAGTTAGTACCTTTCAATATTTGTTGTTCATAACCAACTAACAACAACTTTTTTCTTCTTCTTCTGCAATCAACATAAAGTAAAGTGGTAGCATTTGATGGAACATTAAGTTAATTATTCCATATGTCATGAACTATTTAAACTTGTTGGTAGATTTGTCAACTGATAACTGAAGGTTTTTTGAAGCTTTTTCAAATGAACTTCTAATATAGCAATTGAGGTGATTGTCTACAAAAATTATCTCAATTATTTCTGGGTCGAACCCGATTAAAGGCAAAAAATTGCTAAATTTAAAAAGCATCAGAAGAGCCCCTTCTGCCAATCCGAACTTGAATGATTACAGAGAATGTCAATTAAGAAACACGAAGAGAAAGACAGTTAATGTCGTCTCATATTCTAAGAAAAACTAGAGAAACTTAAAAATTAGCAAAGTTCTTTACCACTTTATCACACATAGAGGGCGGTGTTTTAGGCAAACACAGAAAGGAAATTGCATTATCCTGGAACTTTGTTACGGTAAAGCAATAATTTAATTAATTGAAATTAAAAATGCGCAAAGAAACTGATTAGATTTTTAGATGTGGAAAAGTATCCAAAATTTATATATCTGGAGTTCTACTGGTACAGAGTACTCAAGTGTCGTTACAGCCAATTATATCATGATTTTTTTTTAGTTTCGACCATTAACTCAAAAAGAAACAGTTTCATTACAAAAGTATCTTCATTACAGACAACTTTTACATCTTCCTTTACATTTTATCATCCAACACTTACACTTACACATGCTCATACACATACATACACTTTTATAACAACCTTCAAAGTTATCATCAACTATTTTTTTTTCTTTTATAATTTTTTAGTCCTTTCAATCTGTTCAGTTCTCATGTTTGATTTTATCATTAGTAACTTCAGATTACTTATTTACATTAAAAATAATGTTCACAATTTTCTCTCTCCCTCTCTCTTTCTTTCTTTTTTGTTTTCTTTTTTTTCCTTTTTATCATGACTTTATTACATACAACAACATTTTGTAACATGTTTTCTCTATCTTTTCGTTTTTTTTTCTGATTCCAGTGATTTTCGTTTCAATCGTTTTGAGGAAATACCAGCAAATGCTTTCGAAGGATTAACACAAGTGACTACGTTGTTTTTAAATGAAAATGAGATTTCCTATTTACAGGAAGGAGCTTTTGATGGTTTGGTCTCATTGCGATTTTTGTATTTAAATTCGAATCGCATCAGTAAATTACCAAAGAATATTTTTTCAAAAATTACAAAATTTAGAAGGACTGTAAGTATTTTGTATCCTTTCAATTATCCTCCATTAATTTAACACCAAAATTAAGTTTTTAGTTTTAAATTTAATTTACTGGAAAATCGTTTAATTGTTCACATATTCCCAGTTTTTATCAATAATTATTGTCTTCTCTAATTGTTTGACGACCAAAAATACAAAAGCAACAACAACAAAAAGAATGAAAATAATGAAAAATTTTCAAGTTGGAAAAAGTGTAATGCAAATATCTGCTTTTTGATTGCTAAATTTACAGTTTTTGTAATAAAATCACGTTTACAGTTTCCCATGATTTTTCATTCTTATTATTATTGTTGTTGTTTTTGTTACTTTTAACGTTCGATACTTTTACTTCCTCCATTTTTTTTTGCCATTTAATTTCTTACATTGTGTTTTCTTTTCCATTTGTTTTCTTTTGTTTTGTTTTGTTTCCTTATCTTCTTACAATTCAATAGATATCTGGAGAACAATGATATTTGGCAAATTGATGCTGATACCTTCGCCAATCTACCACGTTTAAATCGCATGTAAGTATCATATTACATCATCATCATCATATATATGTATGTATGTGAATATCGACAGGTATATAGACATATTGTAATTCAATACAATTGCAGGAGAACACAACAAAAACAGGAGTACGAAAACAATATAGAAAATTGTATTTGAAATTAAAATCTTTAAATTTTAATCAAAATTTATCTTTAAAGAAAATTTAAATTAATTTAAAAAAAATTTTAATAAACTTTAAATAGAATTATTTTATATATCCTGGTCCTTCGATGCGGATATGTTGTAAATTATGTTTTCTTGTGGTCCTACGAACCAAAAACTAGTTTTGATATAATCTTGAACAGTTGCAGTTCAATTCAGTAGTTCCAGTTCAGATTTCACTTTTTTCTAGTTCAGATTTTAGTTCAGATTTTTGCTCAGATTCCATTTCAGATATCTTTCAGACTTTAGTTAGATTCAAATTCAAATTATCGTTCAGATTCCAGTACAAAATTTAGTTCAGATTCTAGTTCTGATTCTAGTTCAGTTCCAGTACTGTTCTAGTTCAGTTCTAGTTCAGTTCCAGTACTGTTCTAGTTCAGTTCTAATTCAGTTCTAGTTCTGTTTTAGTTCTAGTTCAGTTATAGTTCAGTTCTAGTTCTGTTTTAGTTCTAGTTCAGTTCCAGCACTGTTCTAGTTCAGTTCTAATTCAGTTCTAGTTATGTTTTAGTTCTAGTTCAGTTATAGTTCAGTTCTAGTTCTGTTCTAGTTCTGTTTTAGTTCTGTTTTAGTTCTAGTTCAGTTCTAGTTCAGTTCTAGTTCTGTTTTGGTTCTAGTTCAGTTTTAGTTCAGTTCTAGTTCAGTTCTAGTTCTGTTTTGATTCTAGTTCAGTTCTAGTTCTAGTTCAGTTCTAGTTTAGTTCTAGTTCAGTTCTAGTTCAGTTCTAATTCAGTTCTAGTTCAGTTCTAGTTCAGTTCTAGTTCAGTTCTAATTCAGTTCTAGTTCAGTTCTAGTTCAGTTCTAATTCAGTTCCAGTTCAGTTTTAGTTCAGCTCTAGTTCTGTTCCAGTTCTGTTTTTTTATTCTAGTTCAGTTCTAGTTCAGTTCTAGTTCTAGTTCTGTTCTAGTTCTGTTTTGGTTCTAGTTCAGTTCTAGTTCAGTTTAGTTCAGTTCTAGTTCAGTTCTAGTTCAGTTCTAGTTCAGTTCCAGCATTGTTCTAGTTCCGTTTTGGTTCTAGTTCAGTTCTAATTCTGTTCCAGTTCTGTTTTGGTTCTAGTTCAGTTTTACTTCAGTTCTAGTTCTGTTCTATTTCAGTTCTAGTTCAGTTCCAGTTCAATTATAGTTTAATTCTAGTTCCAGTTCTAGTTCCAATTCAAACCGAATTCTAAGGATCAAAATGAACTTTATTAATTAGCATTTTTAAATAAATATAAATTTATTGCTCCAAAAAAAAACAACTTCATTTTAAAGCAATTTCGAAGGACCATAAATTTAGATACTCAATAGGATTAAATTTGACCTTAATTTAGCTTTAGTAGTAGAAAAATACCTGTGTTCTAGTTTTTAAGTCATTTCTAATTAAATTTTTCGTATGTTTACTAATTCTTGTCTTTTTCACATTTCTTTCATTTTTTTCTGTCTTCCACTTCGTTGTGAACAATAATAAAATCTTCTTCTTCTTCTGCACCATTTAGTTTTCTTTTCAATAATAAACTCACTAATCTGCCACCAGATGCATTTACACGTTTACCAAGCTTGAAACGCCTACGACTCGATGGCAATCCCATCGATTGTAATTGTGGTATTTACTCATTGTGGCGCCACTATCAACAGCATCCCCAACGACAACTCATCACTATAGCTTTGACATGTGAAACCCCAGCAACATTGTATCGTCATGGATTTGGAAATCTAAAGGAATATCATTTTCATTGCAGTAAGTGATAGTTTTTCTTCCTCTTCCTCTTCTTCACTTTTTTTCCCCCCTAAACTTTTTGTTTTTTGTTAAATATAAAACTCAAAAACTGTGTATGATTTACTTTTTAGCCATTTTGTGTATAAAAGTAGCTTTAATATAGAAGTAAATTTGTATGTGTGTATTTGTGTAAATGTGTTGGTGTATGTATGTTTAATATGTATCGTATTTAGAGTGTAAACAGTTGAAAATCCAATTTAAACTGTGGGAAATTACTGAACGGTGACTGTCTGAATGTATGAGTGAATGAATGACTAAATGAATGACTAAATGAATGAATGAATGAATGAATAAACTATTTAGATTCTAAAATTCTTAACTGGAAAATACTCAAGTTATTGTCTTTTTTATCTTCTCTCATTTGTTACTTTCATTTCTTTTTTCTTTTTGTTTCATTTCTACTTTTCATATTAAGAAAAAGTTTTTTTCGAAGAATATTTTAGTCTGTAAATATTGTGGGTGGACTTGGAGAACTAGAGAAAATAGTTAAAACCATAAAAAAGGATTTAAATTGAAGAATTCATTTTGTTGGTTTTATTTAAGTTTGTTAATTCCGGTTTAAACTTCAACACTTTAATAAATTCTTCGCTAAAAAAGTTTTTTAAATTCTAAAGTTGTAACAGTAAACAGTAGAACTGAACTAGAACCGAATTAGAACTGAAATAGAACTGAACTAGAACTGAACTAGAACTGAACTAGAACCGAACTAGAACTGAACTAGAACTGAACTAGAACTGAACTAGAACTGAACTAGAACTGAACTAGAACTGAACTAGAACCGAACTAGAAATGAAATAGAACTGAACTAAAACTGAACTAGAACTGAACTAGAACCGAACTAGAACTGAAATAGAACTGAACTAGAAGAGAAATAAAACTGAACTAGAACTGAAACACAATTGAACTAGAACCGAACTAGAACTGAACTAGAACTGAACTAGAACTGAACTAGAACTGAACTAGAACTGAACTAGAAACGAACTAGAACTGAACTAGAACTGAACTAAAACTGAACTAAAACTGAACTAGAACTGAACTAGAACCGAACTAGAACCGAACTAGAACCGAACTAGAAATGAAATTGAACTGAACTAGAACTGAACTAGAATTGAAGCACAATTGAACTAGAACCGAACTAGAACTGAACCAAAACTGAACTAGAACTGAACTAGAACCGAACTAGAACTGAACTAGAACTGAACTAGAACTGAACTAGAACTGAACTAGAACTGAACTAGAACTGAACTAGAACTGAACTAGAACCGAACTAGAAATGAAATAGAACTGAACTAAAACTGAACTAGAACTGAACTAGAACCGAACTAGAACTGAAATAGAACTGAACTAGAAGAGAAATAAAACTGAACTAGAACTGAAACACAATTGAACTAGAACCGAACTAGAATTGAACTAAAACTGAACTAAAACTGAACTAGAACTGAACTAGAACTGAACTAGAACCGAACTAGAACTGAACTAGAACTGAACTAGAACCGAACTAGAAATGAAATAGAACTGAACTAGAAGAGAAATAAAAACTGAACTAGAACTGAACTAGAACCGAACTAGAACCGAACTAGAACTGAACTAGAACTGAACTAGAACCGAACTAGAAATGAAATAGAACTGAACTAGAAGAGAAATAAAACTGAACTAGAACTGAACTAGAACTGAACTAGAACCGAACTAGAACTGAACTAGAACTGAACTAGAACCGAACTAGAAATGAAATAGAACTGAACTAGAAGAGAAATAAAACTGAACTAGAACTGAACTAGAAACCGAACTAGAAATGAAATAGAACTGAACTAGAAGAGAAATAAAACTGAACTAGAACTGAAGCACAATTGAACTAGAACCAACTAGAACTGAACTAGAACTGAACTAGAACTGAACTAGAACTGAACTAGAAACGAACTAGAACGAACTAGAACTGAACTAAAACTGAAACTAAAACTGAACTAGAAACTGAACTAGAACCGAACTAGAACTGAACTAGAACCGAACTAGAACTGAACTAGAACTGAACTAGAACTGAACTAGAACTGAACTAGAACTGAACTAGAACCGAACTAGAAATGAAATAGAACTGAACTAAAACTGAACTAGAACTGAACTAGAACCGAACTGAACTGAATAGAACTGAACTAGAAGAAATAAAACTGAACTAGAACTGAAACACAATTGAACTAGAACCGAAACTAGAACTGAACTAGAACTGAACTAGAACTGAACTAGAACTGAACTAGAACTGAACTAGAAACGAACTAGAACTGAACTAGAACGAACTAGAACTGAACTAGAACTGAACTAAAACTGAACTAAAACGAACTAGAACTGAACTGAGAACCGAACTAGAACGCGAACTAGAACCGAACTAGAAATGAAATTGAAACTGAACTAGAACTGAACTAGAATTGAAGCACAATGAACTAGACCGAACTAGAACTGAACCAAACTGAACTAGAACTGAACTAGAACCGAACTAGAACTGAACTAGAACTGAACTAGAACTGAACTAGAACTGAACTAGAACTGAACTAGAACTGAACTAGAACTGAACTAGAACCGAACTAGAAATGAAATAGAACTGAACTAAAACTGAACTAGAACTGAACTAGAACCGAACTAGAACTGAAATAGAACTGAACTAGAAGAGAAATAAAACTGAACTAGAACTGAAACACAATTGAAACTAGAACCGAACTAGAATTGAACTAAAACTGAACTAAAACTGAACTAGAACTGAACTAGAACTGAACTAGAACCGAACTAGAACTGAACTAGAACTGAACTAGAACCGAACTAGAAATGAAATAGAACTGAACTAGAAGAGAAATAAAACGAACTAGAACTGAACTAGAACCGAACTAGAAATGAAATAGAACTGAACTAGAAGAGAAATAAAACTGAACTAGAACTGAAGCACAATTGAACTAGAACCGAACTAGAACTGAACAAAACTGAACTAGAACTGACTAAACCGAAAACTAGAACTGAAATAGAACTGAACTAGAACTGAACTAGAAGAAAAATAAAACTGAAATAGAACTGAACTAGAATCGAACAAGTACCGAAATAACACTACAAATCTGTATTTCGGACACAACTTGAAATTTCACTTAAAATGTGAAATTTTGTTAAAAAAAAATCAAAATTTCAATAAGAATTTAAAATTTGAAAAAAATTTGAATTTTCACTAAGAAATCGAAATTTCAATAAAAATTTAAAAAAAAATCGAATTTTCACTATAAATGGAAATTTTACTAAAAATTTTAAATTCTAATAAAAGTTTGAAGTTTAACTAAAAATCAGAAATTTTACTAAATAAATTAAAATTTCACTAAAAACTGGAAATTTTACAAAATTTTTAAATTTTGTTTGTATTAGTTCTCATGATGTTAATTAGGATCAGTAATTTAAATGCATTAAAGCCAAAACAAAATTCTTCGCTTTAATTTAGAGGTTATCTCAGATATCGGTGTATATCTCTTAACATACTGAACCGATTTTGCTGGTTTAAAATAAGAATCTTCTCAGGACTATAACAAATACTACGGCCATTGAGATCTGTAAATAATTGTGGATCTGAATGTACCAAAAACAGACAGACGGACGGACATAGCTAAATCGATTCAGATTTTGATGTGATGCAAGAATATATATTTATTCCTTCTTAACGTTGCACACGAAATAACAAAGTTAATATACCCTCTTCACCACTTGTGATGGTGGTGGGTATAAAAATATGCTAAATAAATCCGGAACTTAAATTTTTAAATTTCTGTGATTTCGAAAAAAAAGTCCAGCATTAACTCTTAAAACGTAACGTGGCAAAAATATCCCATTTCACATATTTTTATTTCTTCTTTTGTAAATTTTATAAAAGAATTGTTATTTATTTTTTCCCCCTCATTCACCTGCATAAAACAAATATTGTCCCTCTCTAAACGTTATTTAGTTAAACATGACATCAAAGTTTCTGCTTTTTTTAATTCGTATTTGCAAATATCAACGTTATTTTTTGTCACAATAAAGCGATAAAAACCTTTAATCCAAAATGCAAAATGCAAAAAAAATATAGCGAAACTATTCAAACGATATTGAACATGTGTGAGTAAATATTGCAACATATTGTTGCTGTTGTTTATGGTAAACAATATTTTTTATCAATAGAAAAATAATACAACAAAAAAAAAAAACTATTCCGCACAATCAAACCAGAAAAATAATAAAATTTCGCAAAATACAAATAAATTGTTACACGTTACACTAAATAAAACATGAATTTTACATCGAAATTACAAAAAAGAGACAAAAAATATTTACATACATTTAATGTAAACAATGTAACTAATAAAATGTATCATAGATGTTTTGTTGTTGTTGTTGGTGATAAAAAAGCTAATATTGGGTATAAAAGATAATAAAGACGATTTAGGTAACATACAGTGGGTGTTAGAAATTTAGAACTTTTAGAAATATTTGAATGATTAAAGTTTTCGAATTAATCTGTTTATCAATTTATCGGATTGGGGGCGTGGTCAGTAACCTTTCAAAATTTACCATCTCGCCAAAAATTCATTTATGAATTGCGATAAGAAAAATGTATGTTTTTGTTCTGAACTTCACAATATTTTTTATTAGGAAATCTTAACGGAAATCTGTCTAAATTTGGGTAAATCTCACCCCACAATTCCAAATTTAATCCAAATTTAAACAATTTTAACAAAAGTTGTTTATACGCTTCACCTGCCATTCCGTTTGTAATTTCCACAAATCTCGACATAGACTTTCGAAATATATTCTGGATCGGTATGAAAAAAAAAATTGATTCAGCTATGTCCGTCCGTCCATCTGTGTGTCGGTTGAAATTAAGTTTATGATGCCGACCTGTAGTTAACATATATCATATGTATATCAAACGATTGGAAATGCTTTCTAGAATTTTGCTTTTGAAATCCAGGGAAATTGGTTCCTAAATGGCTCAGATATTAGCAAAAGACTGAAGGTACCTCAAACTTTTCTCGGTTTTTTTTCTATTTGAAGAATCTATAACAGTTAGAGACTTAATTTTTTCACAAATAAATTTCAATTAATTTAGCGGATGAAATGAATCGGTCCATTAGTTCCTGAGTTATAGGCTATATTTTGAACCACCCATGAGACCTATGAACTTGGTTATGGCACTGTTTGATTGCATTTTTTTACCCCGAATTTAATATTTTTCATTCTTCACAATCGGTTCATAAACCACCGATATATGATCAATTCTTTCTTAAAAAATTAGTCCCATGTGGTTGTTGTTGTTGTTGTTTATAACTACAGGACAACAATAATGTTTTTGAGATTTTGGACTTTCTATTAATGCTAGAAATTTAATTGTTTCACTAGTTTGTGGAATTTTCATTTGAAGACATAAACACGATTGGGCCATTTGTTTCAGAGATATGGGCGAAAACTTATTCTGACGATCCTGGAGCCGCTTCGAACCTAATTGCCACTTAGAAAAATTACATATTTTTTCTTCGATTTTTTTTCCAATTTTCAAATCGGTTCAGAAATAGCTGAGATATTAGCAATTTTTTATTTTTCCTGTGGCAAAGGCAAAGTAATGTTTTCGACATTTTAAGCGTTCTATTGAAAACATCACTGTAATCGGTCCATTAGCTTCCGAGTTTTAAGCAAAAACACATTTTCTGATATGTTAAACCTCCCTTGGGATATATGTACAAAATTTTGATGCAAAAAAAAGTAGCAAACAAGGGCTTAACTATTTAAGCAAAGGTGAAGGATATAGGAAATTCGGCACGGCCGAATTTCACACTTTAACTTGTTATTTTTATTACATTTTATTACAATTAGTGAAAGTTTCAGCTTCTCCGCCTTATAACCAAGACCTTGGCACTTCTGGTTACTATTTATTTTGATCGATACCGAATGTTCTTACTGGAATACGCTTCACTATAGAATAAAAAATTGCTGGATTTATTATTTACATTAAAAACTAAACAGTTATTTTTTAGGTCTCTCACATCTAAACCAGTGATTTGAATATTTATAGTCTTCCACCGAATTTTTCACCCATGATAGTTATAGACCGATATTTGAAATAAATTCCAAACACTGAAAAATACGTGTTTACCAAAAATTTGAATAGGTTTCGGAGATATTTTAAGGGAATGCTATATTTCTGATTGGTTCAAGGGGTGTAGAATCCCCCCTGAGGGAAGATATTTCGAATTTGGCTCAAAACAAAAATTATGTGTTCTGTAGCAGGCAAATTATGGACCGACTTTCAAACTTTTTTTTCCAAAATTTCAAATTTAAGGTATACAAAATCCTTATAGGGTCCATGGCAGTAGCATCCCTCATAGCATTTAAAGAGTCTCTGCAGGAGAGTATTTCGAATTTGGGTCTCTCGATTAAAGTATTCTCTCTTCTTTATTTTATCAAACTCATTTTAATTTAACATAATTTTTACATCACAACATATTCACCCCTTTAAATTCCCCTCCAAAAAGGACATTATTCATCTCATCTCTTATTTTATGTAAAAAAAAACTCAAAATTATTCGAAATTCTTTATAATTAAGACTTTTTTATATGCAAACAAAAGTTTATATGTCTTCTGTTGCATTTTGCAGGAAAACCTGAAATTATCAAGGCACCACATGACATGCATTTGACAACAGGTGAAACAGTTGAATTACCTTGTCGTATGGTGGGTGATCCAGAGCCAGAAATAATTTGGATGCAAAATACAAATGAAGTTTCTGCAGACTATTCACCTAAAATGCAAATATTGTCCTCGGGCACGCTGAAAATAAATGCGGTAGACTCAAATGATATTGGTATTTATGAGTGTATTGGAAGGAATGAAGTTGGTGAGACACGTACACAACCCATTCGTATGATGGTCGAACAAAGAATATCGAATACAAATGCCAACAACAACAATAACATCATTCATTATACAGCAACATCATCAAATGGGGAATACAATGGTGTTGGTAACAACAATGATAATAATCAACAACGGAATGTTCATCTAAACTCAAACTCAAATGCAAGACAAACTTGGAATTAAATCGTAACATTGACAACAGAAATAACATTTATGGTAACGGCAACAGCAATAGCAATGGCAACGGTAACAGTAACAGTAACAGCAACAGTAACACTAGACTACATCCACAACCCTATACAGCATCACCCTTCACCAGTGGTAATAGTTTAATACCCCAACCACCCAAATTTGTTTATACACCCTCAGATCGTATTGTTGGCTTAAATGGTGATTCGGTACTTTTGGATTGTATGGCAACCGGTAACCCAACACCTGAAATCCAATGGTATTTCAATGGTCGTTTGGTTGCACAATCAACTGATGAACTACGCATACAAGCAAATGGTAGTTTAGTTATTGTCCAGCCTACATTATTATCGGCAGGTGTATATCGTTGTGAGGCCACAAATCATTTAGGCACCATACAGTCTAGCGGCAACATCGAAGTAAAAGGTAAGTTAAGTGTTAAACCTAAAAGAAATGATTGTATTTCGGTACAAAAAAAGTCATGTGTAGACTTAAAGTATTTGAAAGGGAATGTTTGATGCAGTAAAATACTCTTGAAATGGTCAAACATTTGGTAGTTTTGATAACTTAGAAATATATGAGACTTTGTCGTTATTAACACTTTGGAATTCTTCTTGCCAGAATTCGAATTCTTCTTCTCTGCCACACATGGAATTATAATCTCCAAAATGTTTTTGGAATTAGTTGTTGACAAATATTTTGAAATTAAATGTGCAAATATAATCCCAATTAATTTATTGATTCCTTGATCAAAATTTGTTTTTTGTTTTTTGCAGATGATTCAATGTCAGACATTTAAAAGTTGTTCCTTCAATAACTGTCATTTTGGTAAATGGAATGGAATAACATTTCATCTCTTCCCAATCGTTCATCACTTTTAAACTGAAATATATTTATGAGTTAAAAGTCATTCTTTCCGAATTTCCTTTAGGCTTGCAAAGATCCTTGTACATAACTCCTTACCCCAAATAAATAACCCAATATCAATTAGGATTTTTCCGCCTCTTTTTCATTTTAACATTCGGAGTTTATTTCGCTATAGAATAATTTGATAAAATTATTCCCAATTGAAATAAAATCACTAAGACATCTTTTGGCGAGACCGGTCATTGGCCATACCAAAGGACTTTTACCTCTGTGCTGTTTTAAACGCTGGCTTCTCTAAGAAGAATAAAGTCCTTTCCGAAAAAAAAAAAACAATTTCGGTGAGTCATTAGTTTTCCACAGAGGATCTATTTAATTTTACAAGGACTTTATTTTATAAAAATTGGGGAATTATTTCTGAATGAAATAAGTCCCTATATTTTGGGGGATATTTAATTTTTGATTCGCGAATTTGCCATAAGGATCGCAACATCCTAACATTTCCTTAAGGTTTGTAAATCCGTGATACGATATGATCTAAGAGTCGCATTTTCTTCAAATTTCTAGAGATCCGCGTTCATGTTTTTGTTCAAAAAAATCACATGCCCTCAGGCCCGTGAATTATAAAATATAAACTGTGGTTAAGTCTTAACGCAAATTGGGCGAATATAAAGAAATACATTTCACTAAAATTTCACCAAATAGATTTAAATTCTTTTCGAAATTTCTACTGCTCAAATCTGATTAATGTAAAACACGAAAAAGTTACTTAAATGTATCACATAAAAACAATGTTTTAGTTGCCTCAATTAAAATTTTGACACCTGAATAAAATGTTTATATCCATAAGTATCTCATTTTGTGCCCTGAGATTTCTGATCCTGTAGCGTTCTGCATTTAAATTAAAAAAATGTCTTTATCTACGGTTTAGTGTATGCAAAAAACCGACAATTTTAGATAACTGGTTTTCGAGTTATTCGAAAGGTGGACTTTTTAGAAAAACTGTTTTCGAAATTATAAACCGGTTTTCGTTTATTATTATATATTTAATGGAAGTTTAGAGTTAAATCAATAAAAGCAAATATACCGTGAATTTGCCTTTGTTAGTGTTTTTCGGTATGGTTTGATATGTCTAGATACCATGGCTTTTTTTAGTCCATTATTTTTCCTTTACTGACCATTCTTTAATTTCTGAATATATCTAAATTTTAGGTCTATATCTCTTTACTTATAAAATGTAAATTACTGAATAAAAAAATCTTGCCGAATCTTATTTAATTATTTTTATTGACGCGAATGCTCACAATGAAGCTGAGTGTTTTACCGAAAAGCTCTTAAGTGCTTTCATTAAAAACCCGGTTAACCGTATGAAAAAAAACCGGCATAACGAATAATTCGAAAATATAAAGTATTCGAAAACGGTCGGTTTTCTGAAATGCAAAGGAATCGGTTAACCGCTTTCCGATTTTGGTTTTGAATACACTAATACCGTTATAATAAAAATTCATCAGAAACGATCAAGAAAATACTCAAAAAAAAAAAAAAATAACTCTGACACTGTTTTTTTACAAAGATCATTATAAAAGTTATCATTAACTCCACCAGAAAACCATTCCTCAAGCATTTCAGAATATGTATAATCCAAATATTTCCCAAACTTCACCAAACATTTCTAAATATTCTTTCTACTTCATAAAATAGTTAAAAGTCTCTAAATGCCATTAAAAAATCAATATCCTTCTTTAGTCATACAAAAATAAAATCTAAACGAATTTTTAAAAAAACAAATTCTCTAAAAGACTTTAATTACAACTTTTATACTTTAAAAGCTCTGCCTCAGGCTTTCATAAACATAAAAAAACACAAAAATTCACAGACATATCAAAAAAAAATGAAAAAGGACACCTAAAGTGTAGAAGATTAAAAGCATTGAAACAATTTTTATGTTCATACATGTGTGTGTATGTGTGTGTGTGCAGTTTATGTTTGACATTCTGTCAAAAACACAAACACAATAAATAAATGATGAATTCATTGTAGATATGAAGATATGTATGCAAATACATATACATATAAATAGGGAGGTACACACAGAGAAAAAATATGTTTGGGGTAACAATAAACGAAAAAACTATTGTTATAAGATATTGTTACAGTAACGAAAATTATTGTTGTCGATACTAAAAATATTGTTATCATCACTAAAATTGTTAAATCCAACAATTAACAAACACATTTACTAGTGTTTGCGATGGACATAACGCGAAATGACGTTACTCTGCGTTTATCAAGAAAATGAAAAGGAATTTTTAAACGAATCAAATTTTAATTTTTCAAAATCCACAAATCAAAACCGTTATAGCCCGATATATACTTTGTGCTTACAACTTCAATATTTCCTCATTTTATTCCAGACAAAATGCAGCCTGTTATTATTTTAAAATTAAACACAAAAGTATGGTTGAATAACAACAATGTTATTGTTGTTGTAAGGCAAACCAAAATATTTTTCCTCGATTAAGATGTAACCACAACCATATTTTTCTCAGTGTCTAACACCACAGTATAGGAAAATATATTAGCTGAATTATTATACATTCACTTCTTTCATCCGATTTTAAGTTATAGAATAAATGAAGTCAATTTCTGACTCTCAGTTCTAAAGTAAAGCGTATTCCATTAAGGGTGTTCAGAATCAATCAAAAAAATGGTAATTTAAAGGTTCAAGGTTTGTTTTTTCACGCCCTTTCAATATATGGCCAAATATTGTTATGATAAGATAATTTTGTCATGTTTCTGATTTGGAGGTTTTTTTTTTTTCAATTCTTAAATTATTAAAACGATTTCAGTACAGATTTTCTTTTAAATATAGGAAAAATGTGATAATGCATGTTGTTCCAGGCTTCCAAGTCGTCATCTTCAAATTTTTTCACTGACCAGATTTTGCCACATCTTTCCTATCGAAATTACTTTATTTTACTTTACACCACATATGAATTTTAATTGGAGATTTATAATTCGAATTCCCTCTAGAAGTGAGTGAAGAGGAGTAATCTCACATAGATATATAACATCAGAATCGAACCCTGTTGATGAGTCTGGTGTTGGTCCTGGTGTATTTTCAGAATACATTAGAGATAAATATATCGACTTCGACATGAATGCAGTAATTTCCAGGCTGAAATAATTTCCAATCAGAGAAATTTTTATGGGAAGACTTCTAACATCACGTCGTTGCTGGTCTATAAATGCAGGAAGGAGGTGATAATTCAGGCTTCACATAATGACATTAACTTCCCTTCCCACAAAGACCATTTTAGTAATGAAGTTAAACAGGATTTTTTACGAATCTAATAAACCCAATGCGAAATCGGTGGAATTTATACTCAAGTGGAATTTCCACTGATTCCGCATTAAGTTTATTATTTGTGGAATTTTCATAGATTCCGCCTATAGTATTTTGGAACCACTCATCTGCACGTCTTGGAAACTATACTATACAATGATCAATTTCATTGAATTATGTTAGATTTCAATTATTTATCTAAACATGATCGGAATATGGTACAAATATGGATGAAATTGATCTTGTAGACTACAGATAGACATCTCCAGTATTAAAATATAATAAGTCCAAAATGTCATTAATATCTGAATTATAATTCGGAAATTATATATTTTTTATTTCGTTAATAAAATTTTTTGTGGTAAACGCAAGAAAAATAGTATTATCCCATATAATATATGTAATATATCTTGGAAACTATATTAGTTATAGGAAAATTTAGCTTATTTGGTTTATAGCCCAGACTTTGATCCATCTAAATCCTATTTGTTACAACCGATTCAAAATGTCCTAGAAAATACTCCACTTCAGAACTGGTTTCTGATACTCTGTTCATTTTTCGCTTGTAGATCGAAGCAATTATTAACTTGTTTACTCAGCATGGCACAGTAAATGGTCCTTATAGCCCAGTTATTGCTTTCGATCGTAAAGAAAGCCCTTACTGTGATACCTAATGAAGTAAAAAAGAAGATTATTTTTGGAATCATCTATAAAGGGAATTCCTTCACAAATTTGATTGATATTTTGCACCAAAATTAGAATTCATAGACATAATTTTAAAGCCGATTCAACCATTTAGACAGATTTTCTTTTTCATTGCGCCTCTTTTATACTGATTGTTTCTTTGATATGATTTTATTTCTCTAATCGCTAATAATACGCTAATGATTGATTTGCTGAATCACATTCTAGGATGAATGTGATTCAACCGATTAATCAAAAATAAAATATTTTTATCTCCAAGTCCGCCTTAATCACATACACTTCACTCATTTGTTATCTCTGTAAATTGAAATTAATTATTTTTTGCAACAAACTTTTTCATCAAATTTTATGTTTAATCGTTTTTAATGCCCTTAAGGTCCCATTTACCCCCCCCCCCTAAAATAACTAATTGAAAAATAGTTACCAGACTATTAAGCAGACATATTGCAGATTTTTTTTTCCGTAACCACCCCCCCCTCCCCAAAAATATATAAATAAATATTCATACAATCAATATGATGGATGTTAGTTGGAGTTATGTATGTTATGAATATAAATTTCATAATAATAAATTAAAAC
The DNA here is from genome assembly GCA_004302925.2 of Cochliomyia hominivorax. Classification (NCBI taxonomy): domain Eukaryota; kingdom Metazoa; phylum Arthropoda; class Insecta; order Diptera; family Calliphoridae; genus Cochliomyia; species Cochliomyia hominivorax. Next base: position 18,240,475 of record PYHX02000413.1, on the reverse strand, counting down.
ATATGATAAAAATTATGATCATGATGATGATAATAATGATGCTAAATACAATTATTATTATTATTATTATTTTTATTTTCAAAATATTTTCGAAAAAAAGACACACACACACACACACAGACAAAAGTAAACACCAAATGCTCCAGAGGGATTGAATATATAAATGAGTGAATAAATGACATACAGATGGATGAATGGATGGACGGACGTACAAAATACCATTTGCATAAATTTATTTTAATGAAACCGACATGTTTACAACAGTGACAGTAATAATACAGTTGAATTTGAATATTCCGAGAGAGAGATTAGAAAATGAAGTTTTTTTGCAATTAAATAAACTGAACTAAACTAAAATGACACTTAATAATGAATTTAAAACATAAAATGCAGAAAATGTTATAATTAAAATAAGCCCTTTAAAATAAATGAAAAATAAAATATTTTCTACAATTAAAATTTAAGTAAAATTATAGAGGGCGAATTATAATGCAGATTACAAAAATTATATGCAGATTATTGGTGATATAGACGATTGAAGCGAAAGTTAAATACCGTTCAGTTATATTTGTTGCTTTTTTGTCATCCTTCGAAAATTGGATTCCACATGAATTGAGACCGAAAAAATATAAGAAAGAATTTTTTGAATGTCGCAAATTATGAACTCTACAAAAAGAAATCATTTATAAATCCTAAAAAGTGAGATCGAATTATTTTCGAAGTTATTTTTACAATTTACAAAAAATGGAAACCACTTCATTAAGGTCACTTTGACACTTTGCTCCATCTCCGTTTAAAATCTACCAAATTTGTGGAAACCTTTTTTGTGCTCAGCAATTCTTTTTAACATAAACTCAATCTCTCTCCGAAGGTCTTAGCTCCAGGCAAATTGGAAGACAGAAATACCACACTAAGGCTTGTTGACCATAGCGACAGGATGCTAAAAATAATCTTACGAATGGAAGTAACCATTTTTGTAAACATTTCATGATAAAAATTTCGGTTCCATTTTCAAGAATTTTTGGTAAAATTTTACTACATTTAGGTCCTTAACTTTTCTTCTACATTCCCTCGAACATTAGAAATATAAAAGTTTTGAACAGGAAGTTTACGACTCGTCATCCGATATAAAAAAATAGATAACTGTACTTCTATTCCATACTCGGCTTTTGACCTCTAAATTTTAAGGGACATTTTTGAGCCTTTCAACATGTATTAGCTTTAACTTTTCCTACTAAATAGTCCAAGCACTGAGCTTACCAGACAGCTTTTTTGGGAGCTTTTTTGAAAATGCTTTCTGGCGGAAAAAAATATAGGGTCCCAATACATACTCGTGTTATTGACTCGATTTAAGAACAGGATCTTCTGAAGTTTGGCAAATCTAAAATTTGTTTTCGTTCCAACAGAAATGAACAGCGCAAATTATAACGAATTGTAAGTACACGATCTTCTCTCTTTTATGGGTGAAACAATGGATGACGATTGCATATTTCAACAAGATATTGCTATGGTACATGTTTCAAAGCAGTCTAAATCATAATTCCGAGACCTGGCCAGCTTACAGTTCGGACTTAATGAGTTTAAACGAGCTAAAACTAAAAATAAAGTTCGATCTGCGTAAAAAAATAGTAGAATTAATAGCAGACCTTATATTAGAGGTTACCCAGAACAAAGGATCATTGAACCATCATTAAAAGTGCTACACAGACTGATAAACTTAAATGCGTTTATAGGAATATACACCAGTGTATAATTCATTGCAGAACATTAGTTTCTCTACTGGGCAATTTCATAAGCTACCGGTATTTATATTTTTTATAACTGGACTTCTGCTTAAGTATTTAAACAATCATCGTATTTGGTGTTACATATTTAATAACAAACATAATTACCCTCATTCATGTAGTTCCATCTCATCCCTTTTAATTTATTATAAAGCCTTGTGTCTACGCCTCTTCAATTAAAAATAAAAATAAAAATCGAAAATAAAAATAATAAAAATATGCGTAAATTATGCATCATTTAATTGACTTGTAACAATGTTGCGGTTTCATTGGTTTTATGAAAATTTCGTCAAAAAAATATTCAATTTACATTCATATTTTAAACAATTTTTTCTTCTGGTTATTGAAACCATCAACCATAAATTAATATTAGTTTCACTCACTCACGTTTATAATGTTTTATTTTAATTTATTATGATTTAATTTTAATTACAAACTATTTTGACAGATTAAAAAAAAACAAAATATCTAATCACATTTTATTATTATTTTATGCTCCAGAGTGAAAGATTTAAAATTGAAAATATTTTTTTCTTTTTTAATTAATTGAATTTTTTTCGCAATAGAACTATTGGATTTAAAAGCATAATGTAGTCGATTTCGTGGTTTTATGAACATAAAGCAGAGTTTTTTGCTGCAGTAAAACATGTGTTACATTTAAAATGATTTAAGAGTAGATTGACATGGATTTAGGGAGGTATAAAATTTCTATACTAATTCTGTCCTAATTCAGTTCAATTTCAGTTCTAATTTAGTTCTATTTCACTTCTAGTTTAGTTCTAATTTAGTTCTAGTTTAGTTCTAGTTTAGTTCTAATTCAGTTCTAGTTCAGTTATTGTTCGGTTCTAGTTCAGTTCTAGTTCAGTTCTATTTCAGTTCTAGTTCAGTTCTAGTTCAGTTCTTGTTCAGTTCTATTTTCCTTCCAGTTCAGTTCTAATTCAGTTCTAGTTCAGTTCTAATTCAGTTCTAGTTCATTTCTAATTCAGTTCTAATTCAGTTCTAGTTCAGTTCTAGTTCAGCTCTAGTTCAGTTCTAGTTCAGTTCTAATTCATTTCTAATTCAGTTCTAGTTCAGTTCTAGTTCAGTTCTAGTTCAGTTCTAATTCATTTCTAATTCAGTTCTAATTCAGTTCTAGTTCATTTCTAATTCAGTTCTAGTTCAGTTCTAGTTCAGTTCTAATTCAGTTCTAATTCAGTTCTAGTTCAGTTCTAATTCAGTTCTAGTTCATTTCTAATTCAGTTCTAGTTCAGTTCTAGTTCAGTTCTAGTTCAGCTCTAGTTCAGTTCTAGTTCAGTTCTAATTCATTTCTAATTCAGTTCTAGTTCAGTTCTAGTTCAGTTCTAGTTCAGTTCTAATTCATTTCTAATTCAGTTCTAGTTCAGTTCTAGTTCAGTTCTAGTTCAGTTCTAATTCATTTCTAATTCAGTTCTAGTTCAGTTCTAGTTCAGTTCTAGTCCAGTTCTAATTCATTTCTAATTCAGTTCTAGTTCAGTTCTAGTTCAGTTCTAATTCATTTCTAATTCAGTTCTAATTCAGTTCTAGTTCATTTCTAATTCAGTTCTAGTTCAGTTCTAGTTCAGTTCTAATTCAGTTCTAATTCAGTTCTAGTTCAGTTCTAATTCAGTTCTAGTTCATTTCTAATTCAGTTCTAGTTCAGTTCTAGTTCAGTTCTAGTTCAGCTCTAGTTCAGTTCTAGTTCAGTTCTATTCATTTCTAATTCAGTTCTAGTTCAGTTTCAGTTCTAGTTCAGTTTCTAGTTCAGTTCTAATTCATTTCTAATTCAGTTCTAGTTCAGTTCTAGTTCAGTTCTAGTTCAGTTCTAATTCATTTCTAATTCAGTTCTAGTTCAGTTCTAGTTCAGTTCTAGTTCAGTTCTAATTCATTTCTAATTCAGTTCTAGTTCAGTTCTAGTTCAGTTCTAGTTCAGTTCTAGTTCAGTTCTAGTTCAGTTCTAGTTCAGTTCTAGTTCAGCTCTAGTTCAGTTCTAGTTCAGTTCTAATTCATTTCTAATTCAGTTCTAGTTCAGTTCTAGTTCAGTTCTAGTTCAGTTCTAATTCATTTCTAATTCAGTTCTAGTTCAGTTCTAGTTCAGTTCTAGTTCAGTTCTAATTCATTCTAATTCAGTTCTAATTCAGTTCTAGTTCAGTTCTAGTAGTTCAGTTCTAGTTCAGTTCTATTTCAGTTCTATTTCAGTTCTATTTCAGTTCTAGTTCAGTTCTAGTTCAGTTCTAGTTCAGTTCTTGTTCAGTTCCAGCTCAGTTCTAATTCAGTTCTTTTTCAGTTCTAAATTCAGTTCTAGTTCAGTCCTAATTCAGTTCTTTTCAGCTCTAATTCAGTTCTAATTTAGTTCTATTTTAGTTCTAGTTCAGTTCTAGTTTAGTTCTATTTCAGTTCTAGTTCAGTTCTTTTTCAGTTCTAGTTCAGTTCTAGTTCAGTTCTAATTCAGTTCTAATTTAGTTCTATTTTAGTTCTAGTTCAGTTCTAGTTCAGTTCTAGTTCAGTTCTAGTTCAGTCCTAATTCAGATCCTTTCAGCTCTAATTCAGTCCTAATTCAGTTCTTATTCATTTCTATTTCCGTTCTAGTTCAATTCAAGTTCATTTCTATTTCCGTTCTAGTTCAGTTCTACTTCAGTTCTAATTTATTACATTAAATTTTTTTATTACATTAAATTTAAATAATTTCCCTCTTTTTCTGGCTCTTTTTACAAAATAACCATAAATTTAAACCGTTTCACTTATAGACACTTTGTATTTTTTTTTTAGTTTTTTTTTTTTTTTTGGCGTTTTTAAAGTTGACAATTAAAACGGTTTATTGTGTTTACTGCTCATTTTCATTTGAATTAAAGTAGTTTCATGATGGGCGGTTGTATGTATTCGTATGTGTTAGTGTTTGTGTTTGTATGTGTGAATATGTTTTTAAACGGATGTTAAATCTAACAATGAAATTGTATGATGTTTGTCTTTAACAAACAGATTATATCACACAGACACTTACATGCACACACACTCAGTGAATGACTCAATTATACCACTAAATTCACTTAAAACACAAACATTACTTTTACCATGCAACATGGTGAAATAAATATACAATTTAAACGTGCCTTCTGTAATGGGCGGGAAATTTAAAAGAATGAATTTACAGAAAATAATTTTTTTTTCGCCAAACATACAATATTTCGCTAAAACTTCAAATTTTTCACTAAAAATTCAAAATTTTCACTAAAAATTCAAAATTTTCACTAAAAATTCAAAATTTTCACTAAAAATTCAAATTTTCACTAAAAATTCAAAATTTTCACTAAAAATTCAAAATTTTCACTAAAAATTCAAAATTTTCACTAAAAATTCAAAATTTTCACTAAAAATTCAAAATTTTCACTAAAAATTCAAAATTTTCACTAAAAATTCAAAATTTTCACTAAAATTCAAAATTTTCACTAAAAATTCAAAATTTTCACTAAAAATTCAAAATTTTCACTAAAAATTCAAAATTTTCACTAAAAATTCAAAATTTTCACTAAAAATTCAAAATTTTCACTAAAAATTCAAAATTTTCACTAAAAATTCAAATTCTCACTAAAAATTCAAATTTTTACTAAAAATTCAAATTTTCACTAAAATTCAAATTTTCACTAAAAATTCAAATTTTCACTAAAAATTCAAATTTTCACTAAAATTCAAATTTTCACTAAAATTCAAATTTCACTAAAATTCCAATTTTAACTAAAAATTCCAATTTTAACTAAAAATTCAAATTTTCACTAAAAATTCAAATTTTCACTAAAATTCAAATTTTCACTAAAAATTAAAATTTTTCACTAAAAAATTTAAAATTTTTCACTAAAAATTCAAATTTTTCACTAAAAATTCCAATTTTAACTAAAAATTCAAATTTTCACTAAAAATTCAAATTTTCACTAAAAATTCAAATTTTCACTAAAAATTAAAATTTTTCACTAAAAATTCAAATTTTCACTAAAATTCAAATTTTTCACTAAATATTCAAATTCAAATTTTCACTAAAAATTCAAATTTTTCACTAAAAGTTCAAATTTTTCACTAAAAATTCAATATTTCGCTTAAAATTCAATATTTCGCTAAAACTTCAAATTTTCACTAAAATTCAAATTTTCACTAAAAATTCAAATTTTCACTAAAAATTCAAATTTTCACTAAAAATTCAAATTTTCACTAAAAATTCAAATTTTCACTAAAAATTCAAATTTTCACTAAAAATTCAAATTTTTCACTAAAAATTCAAATTTTCATTTAAAATTCAAATTTTCACTAAAAATTTAAATTTTCACAAAAAATTTAAATTAAATTTTCACTAAAAATTTAAATTTCACAAAAAAATTCAAATTTTTCACTAAAAATTCAAATTTTCACTAAAAATTCAAATTTTTCACTAAAAATTCAAATTTTCACTAAAAATTCAAATTTTCACTAAAAATTCAAATTTTCACTAAAAATTCATATTTCACTAAAAATTCAAATTTTCACTAAAAATTCAAAATTTTCACTAAAAATTCAAATTTTCACTAAAAATTCAAATTTTCACTAAAAATTTAAATTTTCACTAAAATTCAAATTTTCACTAAAAATTCAAATTTTTCACTAAAAATTCAAATTTTTCACTAAAAATTCAATATTTCGCTTAAAATTCAATATTTCGCTAAAACTTCAAAATTTTCACTAAAAGGATACTGTAGGATCTGATTCGATCACTGATATGATCACTGATTATGATTAATACTTGACTCTCAGTTAAAAATATGATTTCACAAAAATGAAAGCAGAAAGACACAAAATCTTAAGAAAAAAAAAACTGCGTCTTTAACTTTGATCACATGTTCTACAAGGACACTCAAGGGAATGATTCTGAATTGATCGACATACTACAATATTTTCATGGTCATCACATAATTTGTGAACCTATAATATATAAAAGAATCGATATCCTTAATTTCCGACTAAAAATCGATATCCCCCATATTGATGACGAATAAACTGCTTGCTGTATATCCGCCGATCTCGTTTTTCCTTAGTGCCATTGACATTCAAGTCCCAGAAAATAATTCGTTTAAAAGATTCTATAGAAGTTCTGTGTTTTATTCATTAAAAATGGCAATCGCTCGTGCATTTAGTTGTACGAAGTGTAAAAGAGAAAACCGTGAACATTATTTTCATTTGTCAATTTTACACCATTAAATACTTAACCTCACAATTATTACATATTTTGAAAAAAAGACAATTCAAAAAAGGCTTTAATTAGATTCATTTCAAAGTTTTAAAGAGTTTTTACTTGAAAGAAATTTAAAACAGGAGATGTTTTACAGTAAGTTGTATTTCCGAAGAAGGCAATTTTAGAGAGGAAGGTCAAAGGTTAAAATAGTTAAAAAATATGTTGAAAAATATTTTCGAAATTGTTTCTATTCTCGAAAAAATAGAAACAAATTAAACAGATTCAGAAAATTTCCGAATAAATTTAACAAGATAATAAGATAGAATGATGTTTCTAAAGCATAAAAATATAAAGCAGCTCGATCAGTTCCAAAAAGTTAAAGCTAATGCAGGTTTAAAAACATACAAGACTCAAAAAAAAACTCTGACAGGACTATAAAGCTGTCATAATTGTCTTACTCCTCAAATAAAAATTCTATAATTTTTCTCATTTGGAAAAATTCAAAGAAATTCTTTCGGCTTAATTCTTTTAAAACCGCCAAAATATCAAAAATCACAACATTCTTGAAACGTCTTTATTATCGAGAGAAGATAACGAAAAATTTCCGAAGAAGTGCCAGATTATCTAAAAATTTTCAAAGATCCTAAAATTTAATTCCAAATTCCATAAATTTCTTTTCAAATTTTGTACACTCTATCAACCCCAAAAACTGTTCCGTCTGCCTTCGTATATAGATTATTTGATTCATACAAATTCATGTTCTTTAATGTTTATACGTGAAAACGAGAGAGAGATTTAACAATAAACCCATAATTGTTTACAGACGCAATTACTATGTTTTAATGATTCTGATATTTTTTTCAGATTTTATTTTATTTTTGACCAACGCGCTTCCTTACGCGCACATATGCGTTGTAATTTTACATGAAGACAGACGGACAGAAAGACAGACAAACACCGAACTGACACCCGCATACTCAAACTTAAATAATTCAGAAATTGTTTTTTTTTTTGTTATTGTGTGATTTTCTTTTTTTCAGAATTACCTGAAATACTGATGGCGCCACAAAATCAAACAATTAAAGTTGGTAAAAGCTTTGTATTGGAATGTGATGCGGACGGTAATCCGATACCAACCATAACGTGGCAATTTAATGGTGAAGCAATTGCGGCCAACGAGCATCTGGTATTGGAAAATGAAAACACTGAATTGATAGTAAATAAAGCTCACGAATCTGATACAGGTAAAAATAGCAAAATTCTATAAAAATTTAACAAGCCCTAGCTTACCTACCCCCCCCCCCCCCAAGCCCACCCATCATCATGGGCAATACAGAATATTTAATAAGAATAACAACAAGCATCGAGCACCAGCAACAGAAATAAAATCGAAATTGAATGAGAATATTAAATGAATAAATATTGTCCGCGAAAAGCAAATGGAAAACAAAAAAATCTTTTCATTAAACAAAAAAAATGTTCATACTCCTTTCATTTTTCTCCCCCCTCACTTTATAGGCGTCTACACCTGCATTGCAGAAAATGAGAATGGTCAAGCTACTGCTTCAGCAAAAATCACAGTGGAAAGAACACGCAGTGCACCACATTTGGTTATTGAACCTTATGATTTAGAGGCTTTCACTGGCACTTCCATTGAGTTGCCCTGTAAACCAGATGAGACGGAAGGCATACAGGTAAGCGTGATTGACATTTATTAAAAACTGTCCATAAAGAAAACATTAAAAAGAAGAAGAGAAGAGAAAATATGATAAGAAAATTAAGATTATCATTTAATCTATTTTAATGTTTTATTCCTCCTTCCCCTTCTTCTTCTTCATCTTCTTTTAATATTTTAATAACTTATTTTAATTCTGTTTAAATTTTCTCTTTTCCACTTCTTCCTCCATCTTTTTGAAAGATTGTGTGGCGTAAAGATGGCCGTATAATTGATCCAAATGCCTCAGGTTCAGATAAATATGAAATTATTGGAACTGGCAGTTTATTTATTAAAAATGTAACAATTTTGGATAATGGTCGTTATGAATGCTCAATTAAGAATGAATATGGACGTGCAACTGCTTCAGCCTTCATAACAATAAGGTAAGAAGAGCATATATATATATACAATTGCATACGATTTATTAAAAGGATAAAGAAATTATTTTAATGATTTTTTTTTAATTTAATATTAAAAAATTATTTTTATAATAAAATTTCAAGCGAAATCTTAATGTAAAATAAAATAAGCGAAATGCCAATATAAACAATTCCACTTTTTTCATACGGAACCGATTGAAATTGTTGGTTGACTACATATAGATGTGTTATGAATAAATATGATTTTGCGATCTAAGCAATATTCGATTCATCATGGATTCATTTCAAAACTTATTTCAAAAAAATCATCAGTCTCCACCACCACAGCTGGTTAATAGAGTATGTTAACTTTGTCATTCAGTTTGTAACGCTAAGAAGGAATCATAAACCATGAAATGTTCATCTGTCTAATTGCGAGAGCTCATTAAGATTTTATCTAAATATTTATAACTCTCCTAAGAAGTTTTTTAATTAAAATATAGTTATATACCGATATCTGAGACAATCTCCTCAAAAATTGAACAACGCTTGAGATCAAATGGCTTAGTTAATTTTTAAAAAATTTTGCGCTATAAAATTTTTATTAGGGCGTAGGAAGAAATCAGTAATTCCAAGCAGAAATCAGAACCCATTATGTATTATATATTTTTATAAGTCTATCTGTTATTGTCACGCTCTCATCCAAAATATAACAGAGCTCATTGGAAATTTGAGTGAATTTTTTCTGATTGTTCTAAAAAGTATCCAATTTAAGACCGTCTAAATCATTTCAGTTATAGACCCATATCTGAGACAACCTCTTAAAGCTGAAATTTTTGAACATGAATTACAACAAAACGTCTTATAAAATGGCGACTAAATGTCAAATGGATGTGATATTCCCTTACAAGCGGAACTTTTAATATGGTCCTATGATTATTTCTAAATTTATCATGATGAAGGCATTAAAAAAAATAAAAATTTCAATTTATACAGCTGTCACTGGGTTGACAAATTGTGACCGAGTATGATTCGGGTCGTTCCCGAACGAAGATCCAATTGTCGTGGGAATGATGTAATTCTGTTATTTTGTAGCGTTTAAAAATTTTAAAGATTTATCTTCATATATAAAAATGAATCTGGGTTTGTTTTTTGGGACTTATAGACAGCTAAACTAATTGACCGATTTGCTAAAATTTTCACAGAATGATCCTCATATACCCGAAATTAGCATAGGCTATAAGGGTGAGGTACCCCATACAAATCAAATATTGATTATCGAATATCTTTCAAATTTTCTTTTCAATCAATTCTTTAAGCAACAGTTTTACTTGACAAAATGTACGATAGTTAGGATCAGGGGAGAGATAACCCCTATATAGAGAAAATAAATAAAGCAGAAATATACAAATTGGTTCTAATTACTTTCCAAAGGATGTTTTTACTGTCCAAAATGTAGGACGGATAGGACCAGAGGGAGAGATCCCACCATATAAAACAAATAACGCGTTTTCAAACTTTATACCAATCACTCTCTCAAGGAACTATTTTAGTGAACAAAATGTAGAACCCATAAAACCAGGAGGAGGTTACCCCATTATAAAGAGGAAACAATGATTATAACAGCGAAAGTTAAATTTGGTTCAAAAGAGTTTTGCTGGCCAAAATGTAAGACGGGTAGGATCAGGGAAGATGTAGGTTCTATGCAATGCAAACATTAAATCAAATTTTACAACGGACATGTCCAGGGGCATTTGGCAAAACTTTTCAGTTCAAGTTCGAGATCTTGAACTGAGGAGAATGGGTAAAAGCAAAAAATTATCTCAACTGAAATCTATTACTGCTTCATTTAGCTGCAGTTTTGAAATAAGTTCAACTACTTTTAGTACATTCTTTATTCAAGGTCATTCTTAACTTAAAATGATTTCTCTTTAATAACAAAACTTTACATTTAATTATTAAATTGTTTTTAAAACCACCTGCTTAAATTAACAGCATTTTTTCCCTTAAACAACTAATAAAATATTGCATATTCCATTTAACCTTTAAACCACTTTAAACATTTCACCTAACTTAACTTCTTATCCGCATTTTTGCAGAAAACACTTTTTTATTGAAAATAAAAATTAATTGCGCTTTTTTTATTTAGAAAATTTTGAAGAGCATCCAATTAAAAATGGCAACGAAAAATTGTTGAAGTACGTACCTGAAAAGAGAGGAAAATAATAAAAATATATTTAATTAATTTAACATAAAAATGAAGTTCAATAACAACAACAACAAAAATAATGAAAATAATTCAATTTAAATAAAAAGGAATTTAAATAAAATTGAAAGAAAAACTAAAGATTTAACAAAAATTATTATTAAAGTCCAAAAAACGAAATGATTAGCAAGTGAGAACATAATTCCAGTTGTGGTTGGTTGGTTGTTTACAAAAAAACTTTCTTAATTAATTGTGTAAATAAGTTTAGGGCAACGAAACCAAAACAACAAAATAATAATGATAATAAAATCTAAAAGAGTTTTTGCATATTAAATGTAATTTAAATACTTTTAACAGCAGCAACAACAACACTATTACCGGGAGTAAGATGAGCTAAATTTACCAAGATAACTAATATTGTGTCTTGTGTTTTATCCTCCTTCTTTAGTACACGTTTCTTTTTCGGGTAACAATTTTTGCTTGAAGGCTACAAAACAAAAAAAGTGTTAACTTTTGCCCAACAAACGATGAGATGACATTCCTCTTATAAAACAACAAGAACAGCAACAACAAACAACAAAAACATTGGGAATAACATTTAAACAACCCAGAATATAGTTAAAAACAAAAAAAGAAGTAAAAAAAAGAAGCCACTAAACTAAAGAAAATTGCAGATTTTCTCATTTGCAGAAAATTGCAAACTTAAGAGCTTTTTTTTTTTTGGCCTTTACCCGTCTGTCCCTTTTCTGCAGTTTGTGGCCCAACAAAGGAAACATGAACATGAAGTCGTGTAGAACAGAAATTTTTTTTTAAATTTCCATTTGAACAACAACAAAGAAATTATCACAAAAAAGCAAAAACTATGATTATGCGGTAGAAGCCCCTATAAAAATGTGAATCTCAGTTTCACATGCATGAGATTAAAAATACACTAAAATTTTAGTATAAAATAGGAGTATGAGTAATATTTAAAATAAAATATTAATCATACGCTCATTATCTTACATTGAATTGAACATATAGGAATGCTAAATCGAAACTTTCATAGTTTTCACAACCGTCAGTTTGCAAATAATTGTGGGAGCATATCAAAAAAATGTAGTTTGTAAGGAGACATCATTGATTCTTGCCCTAGCCCTAACTGATATATTCTATAATATTTCCAGAGAAATTAAAAGTTACATTAATGTGTCCAATCCGCAAGTAGGAAACAGCAATGTCTTCTCAAAGGACTATTCCTGTATAAATTATATGCGATATTAAATGTTTCATATATTAGGGCGATACCCCTCCCCTTGTCCTATCCCAAAAAAGGGAATGTTTGCGAGTAAAATTTCATAATGTTAAAGAAGGCCTTTTCGGTCACAATCGTTGTTCAAATATTTTCAGCTTAAACAGATTAATTCACATATCGGCCTATAACTTGTTTTCTATCAAACCAATTTAGCCGATTTTAAAGAGGAAACCTTGGAGGACAATAAAATATACTTAAGAAAAATGTCATTAAGCTTTGTCAAATATTGCGTATGTGAGCGTGCCTTCAACAGACGGACGGACATAGCTAAATTGATTCAGATTTTCATTTGATGCAAGAATATATATTCTAAAAGGAGTCTTAGATGATTCCTTATTGGCGTTACAAACGTATGACAAAGTTAAGTGAACAGAGATCTTCTTGTGGCGAACATAATTACGTTAGCGGGTCATATTTGTGTGTTATATTTATGACTATAACTCTTATTCTACTGATCCGATTTGGAATATTTTTAAGAGTGTAATTAAAGTTTTTCGTGATAATTTTTTACATAAAAATTAAACATTTAAAAAAAATAAATACATATAATCGCAGATTAACGTGATTTTTCCCTTTTAATTATTAGAAGAAACTATATAAGATTTTGTTTTAAAAAATCTAAAATACATTTTCTTGACATAAGTAATTTTTGAAATAAATTTTTTATTTGATAAAAAAAGTGATCACAAATTAAAGACGTTTTGTCATTTTTAACTATTTAAAATGAAAACTTTATTTTGTCTTCTAAATTTAAGTTATTTTTTTAATAACATATTTGATATATAAACGTAATTTCCATTACGGCTTATTTATAAAATTAATTAAATTTTTTTAAATTAATTTTCAACAGTGAAATCAATATTTTCAAATTAAATTCGATATTTAAAGAAAAAATGTGATCGCACATCAAAGTCGTTACCAATTTTAAGAAAAAAAGCAGATTTTGATTGTTTAGTAAAAAATAAATTTATTCTTCTTTTCTTTATCTTGATCAAACAAGTGATCACAAATTAAAGTCATTTGGATGATTAGTGATCATAAAAAGTATCACTAAGAATTAAAGCAAAAAAAAAACATTAACAAAAATAATTTTTGAAAGCAATTTTTTTCTTAAAGAAAACAAGTGATCGCAGATTAGAGTCGTTTTCCTTATTTTGCTACTATTAGTTTATTTTTGTTTAAAAAAATAATAATTGTTCATAACAAAAATAATGTTTTTAATGAAATTCTATATTTAAAGGAAATAAGGGATCACAAATAAAAGTTCTTTTCAACCTATTTAAAGTATGTATGGTTTATTTTGTTTTTTCAATAATTTAATTTAAGCTTTATAAAAATCCTGATCAAAAAAGTGATGATCACATATTAAAGTTATTTTTTTTAAATCTGGAAAACAATTTTATTTTTTATTTGAAATTCTAATTGAATTTTTTATGTTTATGAAAATAATGAATTAAATTTTTACTTAAACTCAAACTCAAAAACTTTTACTTAACACAAGAAAAAAAACTTTTATAATCAGGTCATAAAGACAAAATTACAACTAAAACCCGTATTTAAAATGTTTTCTTAGTTGATATTTTACAGCAGCAATTTATATTTCTACTGCAATACAAAAAACGAGAGAGAAACAAAGGAAGAGAAATATTAATTTAGAAAAAAATCCTTTTTGGGAGGAACCGTAAAAAATGAGAAAAGAAGCAAAAAAATTTAATTAACCGCATACGGCAAAAAGTGTTAAAATGTGGTTATTTTAATGGCGGTAAAATGCAATAACAAGAACCAAAGAAATGTACATACATACACACTCTCTCACTTATGCTTGTGATATCCCCGATATGACACAAACATATAGACTCATACACGCACACACACACACACATAATAAACTCTCTAACAACACAATATGGGTCTGATGGGTAAAATGCGGTTAAAATCTCAACTAATGTTTCTATGTTTGAGATTATTTTTGCACTTACATAATTACGCTCCATAAGCATAAAAGTTCTATTTTTTTCATATTTCTTTTTTTTGCACATTTTTTTCTAAACATACAATATTATGGATTTTGCTTTCATTTTTTCAATATTTTAGCAGTTTTTGCTTCTTTGTGCTAATTTTTTTGCTTTTCTGCTCTATAAAAATAAAGAAGCAGAAATTGTGGTAACTTTTCTCATTAAGTTGGTGTATAAAGCGCTATTCCATGGTTACTTATTGAGTGTTCTTCTATTCCTTTTAGTTTAGGTTACTGCATAATGTACAATTATGGTGTGATATGGGATCTAAAAAATGCATTTTTAAATAAGTATTTTAGAATTTTCCTTAAACACTGAATGACTGTGTTGAAAGAATAGAGGGAGCAAATTCACTTTTGTGAGGGATTTGAAAGGATTTCTTTTTATAACACAAATGAAATAATTTGACAAATTATAAAAGAAGGTTAATATGGGATCTGCTTAATTTATTAAAAAATCATAAAACGCAAAGTGTGTCCAAATATTTTGTTTTTAGAAATAATTCTGTAACTTTTGAACCATTAGAGTTCTCAAAATGAAATTTCACATATTAAGAGCTAAGTGGATTTTGAGTTCATTTAGAGAAGTACAGGCCCCTATCTGGTCAGGGACGTAGTCAGTAACCCACCAAATTGAACCACCTCGTTTATGTTGATTTTTTTTAAAAATTCGCCGAAAATTTACTTATAACCAAATTTGGACCGACACCGAGTTCGTCTCTGACCTCAGCTCTAAATGTGAGAAATTTCATTATGATCTCTCTAACGGTTCAAAAGTTACAGAATTATTTCTAGAAAAAAATAAATTTGGACACATTGCGCGTTCGTTTAATGATTTAACACAGATTACAACCCATATAGGGATCTATACTCCTCCAGATAAACTGGAAAACACCTCAGCTCAAATCATGTGAAATTTCATGTAAATATCTCTTACCTTTCAAAAGTAACAGAATTATTTCCCAAAAATTCGATTTCGACCCACATCACTTTCATTTAGTTACTTAATAAAAGTGAAATTATTTAATAAAAGTGAAATTTCACTTCACCTTTTTTTCAACCTTTAAATATAAAACTTTGATTAGAAAACTAAAATCGGTACAGTTTATTTAAGAAAATTTCAAGGAGAAAATTTGCTATAAAAATGATTTAAAAGAACTAAACCGCTTCAAATGAACTACAAGTGGAAAAGGCATATATATTGTGATTACTTGCATACATCGTCTAAATATTGAATTTAGTTAAAAAAATACTAATTTTAACTAAAAACAACTAAAATGTTCGTTAATAGCAATCCAATGAAAAAATGACATTAAATTGTGATCACTTTAATTTGTACTTAACATTTCAAATTAAGCTAAAAAACAAATTTTTGTTATGAAGTATTGAATCCAATTTTAAATTTTTATATTTTTTTAAAGTACTCAAAATATAAAAATGACTTGAATTTATGATCGCTTTTAATTAGCCTGCACATAACGAATTTTGTTATAAAAACTAGTTTTTTATTATAAAAAAACTAAAAACGCCACACTTTATTGAAAAAAACTTCAAATATGAAAAGGACATTTATTTGTGATCCATTTTATAGATTTTTCAAATACTATATTTTACACTTATTTTCTTTAACTTCAAATATCAAACTTTGTTACAAAAAACTGAAAAACGAAAAAAAGATAAAAAACCCTAATGTATCTTAATGAGCTCCAAATCGAAAAAGAATTATAATTAGCGATCATTCTTATTTACTTTTCATTTATCAAATTTTGCTATAAAAATTGATTTTTAATTAGAATAACTAAAATCCACACTAGATTCTTAAATCAACTCCAAATTAAAAATCACTTTAATGAGTAATCACGTTTATTTATCATTAATATAAGAAATTGCGTAAAAAACTTTGTTTTTATTATGAATATATTGATAATTTAGTGTTATTTACATAATTAAGCTCCAAATTGGAAAATGACTTTAATCTGTGATCTGTTTTATTTACCTATTAAGCATTGAATTAGTTATAAAAAATTAATTTTTCTCAAGAAAAACTATGATCACTTTTTAAAATATTAATAATTATCTAAATACTAATAAATCGTGATAAATAGAGAAATAATATCAATTTGTGAAAATTTTTATTTAATTTTCAATCATGAGATTTTGTATTAAAAAACTGTCATTTAATATGAAAAACTTAAATTCACTGTTTGTTTTCGAAAAAACTCCAAATGAAAAATCACTTTAATGCGTGATCACTTTTATTTAACATGAAAGTATGAAATTGTCTATAAAAATGATTTTTATTATGAATAGCTGAAAATTAAGTGTATTTTATTAAAATGAGCTTCTAATGGGAAAATGACGTTAATCTGTGATCTGGTTTATTTAGCTTCCTAGTATTAAATTAATTATAAAAAATTATTTTTATCATGAAAAACTATGAAAACTTTTGAAAATATCGAAAAAGCTGATAATTTGTGATTTTAGTTATTTGAATGTCTTAATTTAAGTGTTAATTCGAATAAATAAATTTTTCTAAATCCCAATATGAATCCCTCTAATTCGTCTATTTATAGCTATGAAACATATTGTTTGGGGATTTTAGCTTAATTGTGATTTTAGTTCCTTTTTTGCTATTAGAACTGTTTATTATGCTAAAAATTATATATATCCATTTTCTTAAGAACTTAAGAAGTTACAATAAAAAAGTCAACTAAAATGATTTATAATTTATATGGAAAGTTTATCATTAACAGAGTTGTATCGCAAATTAAAGTGCAAAAGGGGAATAAATCAAATAGAATTTTTAAATTTCCTTTAAAACTCCCTTTTTTTCTGAATTTCTTCCAGGAGTAAGTCTCTGTTTCAAAGTTTAATTTGTAGTTTATACTCGTAAAAAGGATGTTCGTTTATTACACACAATAGTTGTAGATATAAATTATTATTATGTATTTTTACTGAGTGCTAGTGTATGTTATAAAATACAGTCTTTTTTGCGGTAACGTCTGTTAATATTGTCATAATCATAATACAAGTTTATTATGAAAGAAATAGCTGTAATAGCAGCAACTAAACTGCAACTAAAAGTAGAATAAGATGTGAATAAAATTTACCACAACAATATAACAATGTTGTTCATATTTATGCTCGTTTATTATAATGCAGGGCGGGTGTCCTTTGTCTCTGCAATCTTATATCCGTTTCCTCTTTTTCTAATTTCTTTTCTCATTGAGGTTTTTTTCTCAGTTATTTTGTTTATTTTTTTTATTCTTGAACAATAAAGAAAAGTCAAGGGGGAAATTTTTACTGTTTCCTTATTGTGTGCACTTGAGAATGTGAGTTAAATAAACACAGTTGGAGATATTTGTGTTCTTTATTTATATAGAAGTTTTATACTAAAGAACAGTGTATGAACAATTGATTAAGGACACACACAGTGGTACTAAAATGATTTATTTGAAATAATTATCTAACTTTTTATCTTAATAAAATTAAACATGAATATAGTTGTGATATTTTTAAATCGAAATGGAGGACTATAGGCCCTATCTGGTCAGGTAGGAAGCCGGTGAACCTCCAAAATTAGACACCTCGGGGAAAATTTGTTTGTAGGAAGTTCTTATAAATCTCTATACAAACGTTTGTGTATATGTTATCTCTTATAGTTCCAAAGATATTCAAATCGAAAAAAATTTAACCCACATTATACTCCTGTTTTCTTCGCTTGTTTTAAGTTATCAAGCTTAAGTATGATTCCAATTCTCTATACTATCTATACTGTTGCTATCACCATTTCAATATATAAATCTATTAAGAAGTTATACACTGGTGCATATTCCTATTAACGCATTTAATTCCTTTTTCCATATTTGTTTTATCTTATTGTTAATGAGAGTCGACTTAACGGTACTTTTTTAAAGTAAACAAGCTTTTTTCTTGATCTTGTTGTTTGCCTTATTCATACGATTAATTTTTCTTGATGCTATTTTATGTGGAATATTTCTTTAAAAGCATACGTGATAATTGCATTAATTGTCACAAAAAAAATTATTTAGACAGTCATGTCATTGGCACAAATTAAGATCAAACGATGTTGGACAGTATTTTCTGCATTAAACAAATCTGAAATTTGTCTTGTTCCAACAAAAATTTAGAACACAATTTATAACGAATTGCTGGAAGATACTCTTCTCTTTGTTATGAATAAAAAGAAGTAATTTCCACCAAGATAATGCTACGGTACATGATTCTCATATATTCTTTTAAAAAGTACTTTTGTAGGAATATGCAGAAGTGTATTAAACTGAAATTTCAGATTAAAACACTTCTGCATATTCGTTTAAAAGCACATAACTTTTTTTAAAGAATTTCTTTAAAAACGCTTTATATTTGGGACTTTAATGAGCTAAAAACCGGGAGGACATTTGTATGGGAGGTACTTGAAAATTGCCCCGAACATGGACAATTCCAATAGATTTCGTCTTTGGGAAAAAATAATAACATGTATCATATCTTAAAAATTGCGACCTGTAGACTGTTTAACGTGTACATGGAAAGTTAGCCGACAGCGGCAGACATACGGACATTGTTAAATCGACTCAGAATATGATTCTGAGTTGAACGGTATACTTAAAGGTGGCTGAAACACCATTTATTCTGTATGTTAAAAACACCAGCGACATGCATAATACCTACCTGGTGTAGGGTATAAAAAGAATCAAAATTTTAAGTTCTTCATAAATTTTTGACATTAAATGACATTTCACTTATTTCCTCTTTAAAAATTGTGAATCTACAAGTTCGAATGTTTTCATAGGCACCAATTTCTTGTGCAGGAAATTTATAATTGAGCTGAAAATCTAACCCAAACTTGGCTTCCTCTCAATCAAAATTTATCTACTTTAAAATTTAGATTTTTTTAAATAAAATAAATATTTGAACTTTAATAAAATTTAAACGATTAAAGCTGTTCTTCTGAAATCTAAATATAATAAATATGAAAAGAATTGATGGAATAAGAATTAAAAAATCTTTTTTTCATTACGTAAATACCCAAAATCCCAATCCTTACAATACATATTTAATAATTTGAATGTTTATATTACACGGATGTCCGACAGACAATACTTCAAGGATATTTACCTTATAAATTAAGCATTATAATAAGGATAATTTAAGAATGATTGCAACATCACTATTAAAAAACTGAACAAAAAAGTTTACATTGTTTTTTTTTTTCAAAATTAACCAACCCTATTTAAGGATGACAGGCAGATCTTAATTACTAACAAAAATCTTAATAAATTTAAAAAGCAACTTTTTTGAAAATATTAAAATTTCCCTTTTTAAATTCATTGATGAGAAAAAAAAAACATTTTTTTCTTATCCCACTTTTATTGGCCACCACCTGTTAGTTTTTTCCATATAGTAGAAAAGATTTAGTAGACAAATATACGTATATTAGTATGTGTATGTGTGTGTATATAATACATTTGGCAGACATTTATATATTTATTTAAGTTTCCTATTCCTTAGAGATTTCTCTATATACAAATTGTTGTTAATGTCAAACTCTGATTTATAGTGATAATGACAGTATAAGATAAACTATAAGAAATAAAATATAAAATAACAAAAAAAATTTATATTATTTAAATATTTCTCTTCTAATACTAATATCAGGCATTTTATTCGGTCGGATATGACAGATTTTATTTAGAGTGAAAACTATGGGTGGTAATTTTCAAAACATGGATTTTTTTTCTTTCGAAAAATAGATTCAAGGAAATTATGTCTCGTCTAGGACATAAATCAAAATAAGATAATTCTAAATTTGACCCCAGTGAAAATAAAGTCAAAAAAGATGATTTAAGAAAAAATGATTGAGAGATAAAGGAAAATAACTACAATTTTATTTAAAAGAAAAATTTAAAGACATAAAAATGTGATCACGAATTATCATCTTTTATGTCAGATTTTTTTTAAGAATTTACAAAGATTAAAATTGTTCATTACTAATAATCAACTGATTTCTAATTGATTAATAAACGTGATCACACACTAACCTACATTTGCTACTTGAAGCTTATTTAAAGCAGCTTTATTTTTTATTTTTTATATTTATTTTATTTTTTATTTAAAAAAGAGGCTTTAAACTTGTTACACCAAAAAAACTAAATTTTAAAACCAGAACATTTTTTGAAATATAAATAACAGACAATCACACATAAATGTCCTTTTCAATTTACCTTATTAAAGCAGTCAAAAACAACTACAGTATATTTATTATTATCATAACAAAGTCCAATTTTTCACCAAAAATATTTTTTTAATAAACAATAAATAAAAAGGTCTCAAATTAAATGCCTTTTCTGATTGGATGCTTCTTTTAAAGAAACTCTAACATATTGATCTCAGATTAAAGTGTTCTTTACATTTGACAACAGTTGTCCATTTGGAGGATCAGTGAAAAACAACCATCAGATTAATGTTTTTACTAAAACACACTTAAAACATATTTACCTCAGAAAGGCAATAGACTCAAGCAGCAGGGATATCAAAACCGGGCGAAATTTGGAATGATACGCTCACTGATTGAAGTCGAAGTAATTTGTTATGCGAAAAAAAGGATTGATTAGTCTCGTCCGTTACATTTCTCCCACAAAGCACTTTTTTATTAAAAAAAAATCAAGCAAATCAATAGTAATCACAGATTAATGTCAAAACTTAATTTTTATGCGAAAAAGGTAATAATAAGCGATCACAGAATATTGTACTGTGCATTTCTTATAATTATTGAAATAAATTACAATCGATTTTAATTTTTTAAGATTCGAAAGAATTGATCGCAGATTAAAGTTCTTTGATCATTAAGATAAGATTTAAAGATATAACATTTTGTATTATTATTATTCTAAAAAATCATTCAAAAAAGCATAAAAAATAATCACAAATTTATGTCTTTAAGTGTTCATTTAATAAGTGTTCATTTAATCACAGTTTTTCGGAAATAACCAGAACCTGCATAGGGAAGACCAATTAAAACGTATTCCCTTTCCCTCAGGGAGAAGCTCTACAATTGGCTCGAACAGCAGAGATAGAAAAAAACAAAATCACATTTGGAATGCCAACCTTCTGATCATATTAATAAGCCGTTGTCTTGTGAAAACACCAGGGCAACATTATTTTAGAATATGATTTCGAAATTGATACAGAAACAAGATAAAGAAAGAGACAACGTACCCCATTTAGCTCGGCCATCAGCGGTAGTGAAAAATAAAAAAAATAGAGCTGAGAAAGGCTCTATGATCCTTGTTGCAATAACAAAAACTTACAATTTGTTATAACAACGAACCCTTGAACCGTTAGAGATATTTTAATAAAATTTCGCATGTTTAAATCTGGTTAATTAGAGGAATGTAACACAATCTTTAAAAGATTTTAGGAACTATAAATGACTACAGCAAACAAGGATAAAAATTGGGATAAAAATTAATTTCGACTTAAATAACTCTAAAACTAAAGGAGTGATTTTTTTTAAGAAATTTCTTTTGTCTCAAGCAATAATTTAATTTTTAGCGAATTTTTAAAATATCAACATTCCCGAGGAGGCTAAATTTTGAGGGCCACCTATACGTACTGACCAAATAAGTATTGTGCATCTTTTGATAAATCGGTTTATCATTTAAATTTTTACTACTGAAAACATCTGTAATAAAAAAATCCTTAAGCTTCATTATTTTTTATACCCTTCACCTGATTAGGTGAGAAAGGTTATATAACTTTGTCATTCCGTTTGTAATTTCCACAATTTTGGACTTAGATCCGATCTAAATGAAAAAAGAAATTGATAGAGATATGTCCTTCTGACCGTTCGTCCATCCGAGTGTCGGTTGAAATTAAGTTTATGAAGCCGACCTATAGTTAACATATATCATATGTATATCAAGCGATTGGAAATGCTTTCTAGAATTTTGCTATTGGAATCCAGGGAAATTGGTTCCTAAATGGCTCAGATATTAGCAAAAAACTGAAGGTATCTCAAACTTTTATCGGTTTTTTTCTATTTGAAGAATCTATAACAGTTAGAGACTTAATTTTTTCACAAATAAATTTCAATTAATTTAGCGGATGAAATGAATCGGTCCATTAGTTCCTGAGTTATAGGCAAAATAAATATTTGGCTATATTTTGAACCACCCATGAGACCTATGAACTTGGTTATGGCACTGTTTGATTGCATTTTTACCTCGAATTTAATATTTTTCATTGTTCAAAATCGGTTCATAAACCACCAAGATATGGTCAATTCTTTCTTAAAAAAATTAGTCCCATGTGGTTGTTGTTGTTTATAACTACAGGACAACAATAATGTTTTTGAGATTTTGGACTTTCTATTAATGCAAAAAAATTTAATTGTTTCACTAATTTGTGGATTTTTCATTTGAAGACATAAACACGATTGGGCCATTTGTTTCAGAGATATGGGCAAAAACTTATTCTGACGCTCCTGGAGCCGCTTCGAACCTAATTGCCACTTAGAAAAATTACATATTTTTCTTCAATTTTTTTTCCAAATTTCAAATCAGTTCAGAAATAGCTGAGATATCAGCCATTCTTTATTTTCCTTGTGGCAAAGGCAAAGTAATATTTTTGACTTTTTTAGCGTTCTATTTAAGCTAGAGACATAATTTTTTTATAAGGAGATCGGAAATAATTAGGAGAATTTTTCAGTAATCGGTCCATTAGGCAAAAACGCATTTTGGAATATTTTGCCGAAAAATAGCTAATTTTTTCTTAATTTTGAATTTTTTAAATTTTCGAATCCGGCCCATAAATAGCCGAGTTATTATTTACTCTTTTATATTTATACAAGTATTATTTCAGTGAAAGCGAAAACTACTTGTGATCTGAATAAAATTTTGCATAAATATTGAGTGCTCTAGAGAATCTATGTAGACTCATATAAAGGCTTTAGTAATGGCTGCCATTTTCTCCTTCTTCTACAAATGATCATATTACGAAAGCCAATTTAGAACAGGGACTTAACGTTAATTGCTAAGTCTGTTGCTTAACAAAAAATGCCATATAAGCAAAGGTGAAGGGTATAAAAAATACGACATGACCCAATTTAACACTTTAACTTGTTTATCACAAAAACTTTAAAACAAAATTCTTTTTATCCCTTTTAACTGTAAATTGACTAAAATGGAAATATTTAATAGAGAATTTAAAATTTATAAAATAGAAGACCAAAGCATTTTGAGGCATTTGCAGCAGATGCATTGTGTGTGTGTGTGTCTGAAAAGGTATTTAAACTTAAATAGATCGACATTGTTGTTATTGTTTAATTAAGTATAAATTAAAATGTGGTAACAAAACTACAGCAGCATCCAACATCCAACATCCCTCCATACAAAACGAACAACAATAAGAATATTACAAAAATAATCGACCTAAACCGACTCTTTTGTTAGAGTTATCAATGGACCAACAAACACAAAAGGGCTTTAAACAACCATAATAATAATATTATTTAGATAAAAGGGAAGATAAATTTATAAAATAGAATATTTGTTATATTACATTTTCCTCCATTTTGAATGAAAATTTAATATTTTTTCTCTTTCTATTTTGCAGACATAATGAAATTCTAGCACCAGGAGATCGTTATGTACGTATTGCATTTGAGGAGGCAGCTAAGGAAATTGATTTGGCCATTAATAATACCATTGATATGCTATTCACAAATCGCAATCGTACTAAGGCCAATGGCGAAAGAGCTCCACCAAATTATGGTGATTTATTGAGAGTATTCCGTTTTCCTCAGGGCGAGGCCAGACAATTGGCTCGAGCGGCAGAAATTTATGAAAGAACTTTGGTTAATATCAGGAAACATGTCTTGAAGGGTGATAATTTGACCATTGAAAGTGATCAATATAAATTTAAGGATTTATTGTCTAGAGAACATTTACATTTGGTTGCTGAACTATCCGGCTGTATGGAACATCGTGAGACGCCAAATTGTACCGATATGTGTTTCCATTCAAAATATCGTTCTTTGGATGGTACTTGCAATAATTTATTACATCCCACTTGGGGTGCCTCTTTGACATCGTTTAGACGCATTGAAAGACCTATATATGAGAATGGTTTTAGCATGCCTATAGGTTGGACCAAGAATAAACTTTATGCTGGTTTCCCAAAACCCAGTTCACGTTTAGTGTCTACTACATTGATTTCCACCAAAGAAATTACGCCTGATGAGACCATTACCCATATGGTTATGCAATGGGGACAATTTTTAGATCATGATTTGGATCATGCTATACCTTCAGTCAGTTCCGAAAGTTGGGATGGCGTTGATTGTAAAAAGACTTGCGATTTTGCTCCTCCTTGCTATCCCATTGAGGTGCCACCTAATGATCCCCGTATTAAGAATAGACGTTGTATAGATGTGGTACGTTCAAGTTCTATTTGTGGTTCGGGCATGACTTCAGTGTTCTTTGATCGTATTCAACATCGTGAACAAATTAATCAATTGACTTCGTTTATAGATGCTTCCCAAGTCTATGGTTTTAGTGAACAATTTGCCACTGAACTTAGGGACCTTACAACCGATGATGGTCTTTTGCGTGTGGGTGTTCATTTCCCCAATCAACGTGATATGTTGCCATTTGCTGCTCCCCAAGATGGCATGGATTGCCGTCGTAATTTGGATGAGAATCAAATGAATTGTTTTGTAGCTGGTGATATTCGCGTCAATGAACAAGTGGGCTTGTTGGCCATGCACACCATCTGGATGCGTGAACATAATCGCATAGCTAAAGAATTAAGACATGTTAATCCTCATTGGGATGGTGATACCATTTATTATGAAGCCCGTAAAATTGTGGGTGCCGAAATGCAACATATAACCTACAAACACTGGTTGCCCTTGATTATCGGAGAGAGTGGTATGACTATGTTGGGTGAATACAAGGGTTATAATCCCAACATAAATCCCAGTATTGCTAATGAATTTGCTACTGCCGCTTTAAGATTTGGCCACACCATTATCAACCCCATATTACATCGTTTGAATGCCTCATTTGAACCCATACCCCAAGGTCATTTACCCTTACACAAAGCCTTCTTTGCTCCCTGGAGATTGGCTTATGAAGGAGGTGTAGATGCTTTAATGAGAGGCATGTTTGCTGTACCCGCCAAATTGAAAAAACCCGATCAAAATCTTAATACTGAATTAACTGAGAAATTATTCCAGACCGCTCATGCTGTTGCCTTGGATTTGGCTGCTATAAATATACAAAGAGGTCGTGATCATGGTATACCTGGCTATAATGTCTATCGCAAATTTCTGTAATCTTACAGTGGCAAAAACCTTTGATGACTTGGCTGCCGAGATTATAAGCAAAGATGTTAGAGATAAATTGAAAGAGCTTTATGGTCATCCCGATAATATAGATGTTTGGGTAGGTGGTATTTTGGAGGAACAAGTAGAGGGAGGCAAAGTTGGTCCTCTATTCCAATGTTTGTTGGTAGAACAATTTAGACGTTTACGAGATGGTGATAGATTCTATTATGAAAGCCCTTCAGTATTCTTGCCACAACAATTGGAACAAATAAAACAGGCCAATTTGGGACGTGTTTTATGTGATACTGGTGACAAAATTGAGGAAGTTACCGACAATGTTTTCATATTACCTAAGTTGCAAGGAGGCTATAAGAAATGTGAAGATATTCCTGGTATAAATCTTTACTTCTGGCAAGATTGTGGAGCCTGCAGCAGTTTACCACCACTTTTCGATACTTATGTACCACAAACTTATCCCCAAAAACGTAATAAGAGATCTGTGAATTTAGAAGAACCTGCAGCTTTAACGGAAGCCGACAATCATTTGGAAGAAATGTGGGATATTAATGAGGAAAGAGTAGGAGGCCTGGAAGAAGTGGTCAGTAGCTTCCAAAAAGAATTGAAAAAACTACACAAGAAAATCCATAAGCTAGAGGAAACTTGTGATGCCTCCAGCACCAGCTCTAATGCCAAACCTAACAAACGTAACCATTGTGTGGATGAAAACGGAACCACACGTCTAAACAACGAAGTATGGACTCCCGATTATTGCACCAAGTGTGAGTGTCGAAAGGCCCAGGTTACCTGTACAAAAGAGAAATGCGGTGAAGTACATTGTTTACCCGGCGTAGAACCCATAACCCCACCCATGGCTTGTTGTCCTCATTGTCCTCCCAATTTTAATAAAAATTAAAATGCATCATTTTATTGAGAATAAAAAGAGATTGAGGCATTTTTTTTAATAAATAAACGAAATAATGAAAAACTTAAAAAAAATACACTGACACACAAATCAATTTCTAAAAATTAATTAATTTTATGCACAATAACAAATTAGTTCAAAACCAATTAAACCAAAAAGTATGAAGAAAGAAAAATAAATAAACAAACATTAATTTTAAGTTTAAATTTTAACTCTTCTAAGGAAATCAATTAAAACTAAACCAAAAAAAAAACACAATGAATGAATGAATGAATGGCCAAACTTAATTACCATGAACAACAAAATGTATCGTATATATATAGACACTCACACACACACACAATTATAGACAACCTAATGTAATAATGAATTAAAAAATGAAAAAAGAAATTAAAATAAATGAAAAAAATATATATAAAATTGATTTATCCACCTTTATGAGTTTTATTTAATTCACTTATTTATCACTTATTATTTCACTTAAAATCCACATATTTTGTGTGACTACCTTTGGCAATTATCGAATTATCTTTCTTATGTTTTAAAACACACTCTAAGAAGGCAAGTTTTTTACCCGCCTTAAGGAGATTTGCATCAATCAATACATCATCACCTTCTTTGGCCGCCTTTAGGTAATCAACACTTATACTAACCGATACCCCAGGATGGCAGGGTTTCGACATTAACGCATAAGTGGTAACCATATCAACAAGCGTGGCCGTAAAACCACCATGTAAACCACCCATACGATTGAGATGCTCTTGGCTCACTGTGAATTCAGCTGTACATTTTCCCTCACCGCCACTGGTGATTTTAACCTGTACACAAGAAGAAATAAAATTTGGAAAATAGGCGAAAATTAAGTTTAAATGTCTGGAAGCAAAATTATTTTGCAAAACGTTAAGTGATGATTGGACAATGAATGAATTATTATGAATTTAATGCTCATTGATGTAATGAGAAAATGAAAATGGATGCAGGCAAATGTAAAAAAAAGAATTTTTTTTTTAATTTATAAGAAAAAGCAATTGGGCTTTTATCAGAAAAGTATATTAATTTAAGATTCACTCTTGAAATACAAGTTTTCTTCGCTAAACAAGCGAACGATAGCTTTCGTCCAACATAGAGAAAGAGAATAACGGAAAATCATTTTTATATGAAAGCTCTTACGAAATAGGAAACCTAAATCAGTAGGCTTTTAATGAAGGATTTGAACGATACTTTTCATTCGTCATTAAGAGACAGACTAACATTATTTCCTATTAATAAGGTTTTCAATTAATCGAATCTTCCTAATTGTCCATCGTTAAACATTATTTTATTTTTTCGGTACCATATGGAATCAAGTCAATTTATGATAACCTAACAAGACTTGAAGGTTATTCAAACCGAAATATGGTAATCAGAAGTTACAAGATCTGGGCTACAAGGCAGATAATTAAAAACTGATCATTCAATAAGCGTTGTTATGTTAGAGGTCAAACGTTATGCGCATTTTTAATCGATCTTTTGAAATGAATCAATTATCTGTGGTGCAAGTCCCATGACGTCATCTGACTCAATATTAACCAATCATAATCAAAACACTACTCTTTCTGTCTTAATTTATATCCATCTGACACGTCCCATGTGGCAAATTGGGTAAGTGTGGCATGGTGTCTATAATATATGTAGATTTCTACACACATAGTTTCGGTTCTCAAGGACCAAATAAAATCTGATACACCTCAAGGCCATGTAGGTAGGTAGCAGTGTCATGGTTCTGCATGGCAAGAGGGTGTTAAATAATCTAATCGCCAACATCTCCTCTCCAATGACAGAGCATGCGCAACTTTTTTATGTGCGGGCGCTTTCGTTTGACCAAAATTGAGAACGATAACTTAAAAAATAAGGATGTTGACGAGTAAATTGAAGATGTAGTCGGAATACAAATGCTTGATATTAAGGACGACTTTAGGAAATATAAACATAGAGGCTATACTAAATTAGACGCTCACTCTAGGACAGTTGCTGTCTCTGTAGTGGAGATAGACAAAGGCGATGAACTGTTGGAAGTACACAGATTCATACTCCAACAGAAAGGAAAGATACTTAAAGAATTGGATTATTACCTTGTCGGAACTCAGCTCCTAATCATAATACGGTTAATGTTGCTGGCCATAAAGACCGAAAAAAGAGAGGGACAAGAATGAATAATCCAAGAGCTTCTTTGGCATATCTGTAAAAGATGGTTAAGAAAGGTCCTGGTCTCTTCTACAAACGTAAGGAGATGCCCTGGAATTCTGTTGGTTGAGCGGAGAGGCAAAGGGGACAGTTAATCACATTTTGTGTCACTGTCCAAGTCTGCAGTCTTGTAAGCAAAAGTTGTTAGGTAATTGTTACATTAGGAAACTGATGGATCTCAACGTATATAGGCTTATAATTAAATAGGTTTGGTAAATAGTATCGATTAGCAAGGGGGCTCAATATGTTCTGATTTTCTTTCTCTCTTCCAATATGATCGTTCAAATCCTAAAATCTTCTCTATTAATTTTTTCCTTCACTTTCTTCTACTCTTCTTATTTAAAGGTATTTAAATTGAAGATATCACAATGGGCCATGGGATTTATTTGATTTGAGTGCAGGTTCACCAACTAACTTTTACCAACAATCTATAACTTTGAATATAACATTTCCATTACGTACATATTAAAAAAATGAAAATTTATGACGTAACCAGCTCATGGTTTTTGCCTTACGCGCATAACTCATTTCATAAAAATTAAAAAAAAAAATCCATAATTTTTATTAAAATATTTCAAATTCTTTCTAAATCCTAAGTTGTACCACAAATTGTATATAAAAATGGTTTAAATTTAATATTTTTATGTCGTAGTTTCCTAAAATTTAAATTACAAACTCACTTCCTTTCATTTGCATTCATTTTTAAATTTAACAGTCTCTTAAATTAAAAATTTTTACTTTTTTCCCAAGTCTGACACACCCTGTTATATTTTTCTAATTTGCAAAAACAAAACAATAAACAGCTGTTCTTATTTTCACTCTCTCCCTCTCTTACAACAACTCAACCAGCTGGTAGGTTTTTGTTTTTATGCGACATGATTATGCGAATAAAAAAATTAAATTCCATGCAAATTTACTCACCTTTTCTAAATGTTTTTCAAAACCTGTCGATGTTTTTATTATATCTGTTATGTGTTTAATAAATTCAGCACCCTTTTTTCTAGTACCCATTGCTTTTTATTATTTACACTACCAACAATTATTTAACTTATTAAAACTTAAATGAAACTTCTTATAAAAAACACAATTACGAAAGCAAACCGCACTGCAAGAAAGTAAATGAGAAACTGTCAAAGCAAAATGGTAATTGAAGAGGAGACATGTAAAGTGACAGTATTGCCAGATAAAAGTTTACACAGTGTAAAACCGTTAATATTTTGATGCGGTATGGAATTTAAACAATAAACATAATGTATTGTTAATTTTATTTAGAAAAACTGATAATTTTTTTTTTTATTAAATTAACAAAATAAAATAAATAAAAAATGTTAATTAATTAATTTATTTATTAATTAATGTAATTAATTAATAAATGTGATGTAAATAAATAAGATTTATTTTGTTTTTTTTTTTTTTTAATTTTATTATTAAGATTTTATTATAAAGACCACAGTGGTTCCCAAATGTTTTTCATTCTTTAAAAACCTGTAATAAACAAATAATTCTAGAAATTATTATGCAACAAATTAAGAACAATTATTTAAATATCTTTATTTTGAACATGAAAACTGCTTGGGGTAAAATAAGTAACCTAAATCTTTTTCCTCTCCCCGATTACAGATCCATTTTTCTTGTTTAATAACTTATATACATGAAGAAACCTATCCAAAGATATATAAAATATTTATTATTAATAATGATTAAAATGACGGTTACCTTAATAAATTATTTTTCGTAGATTTCGATTTATTATCGAGAAAATCTATTATTAAAATTTATCAATTATTGCTAATGCAAACTGAGATTAAAAAAAATATTTTTGGTAATAACATATCTTTGGCACTAAATAGGCTGATAGTATAATATGGGTTCCAAATGAAAGCTTGTACTGTTTTTCATGAGTTTATTATGAATAAGAATAACGTTATATTGATGTCTCTTTGAGATATTGGTACTTTTTCGAAAAAAATCACCTTTAAAAATATTATAAATTGCATTTGTCTTTGTATGAGTTAATAAAATGACACATTTTGTATATATTCGGAATATCTCTTCGAGACCTTTCACACGATACCCATATTGTTGGCATAAATGTAAATGTATCAAAAGATAAAACGATCTGTAACCCAAAACTTTCGTCGTCGGTTTTAGATTTTATGGCGGTTTAAGTTTTGCGGAAAGAATTTCATAATATTTACACAAATGTTTAAATTTAATAGCACACGTTTAAGGTCATCTAAATAAGATTTTACAACAATATTTTATATACATAGATTTCCCGCCTATTGAATTCAAATATAAAATCCATATATATTATATAACATCTCTGTCTGTCTCATATATTGAAGCTGCCAACTATGTTAATTAACTTAAAATACAACCATGTAATCTGTCAAATATAATGCTGCTAGTTGCTATGAAATTTCATTTTGATCGCCATTTTACCGCGTCTCATTTGTCAAACATGTTTGTTTAAAAATAACTGAAGGAAAATTTTACAATTTTTGAGTATAAAATCTAAATAAAAACTAAATACTATAAATTTGAAGAACACATAAAGAAGTTAAATAAAGAATAATATTAAGCAAGAATTATTATAAGAAAAAACATGAAATCCACGTAAGTAATAAGAAATAAATAGAAATGGTCCATTTTAAAGAATATTTTTTTAGAGCCAGGACTCCCATGAGGGCCATGCGAACGCCACATCAAGCTAAAGAGACTCGTTTGCGTACACAACTATCACAAGAAAATGATAGTAATGAAAATTCACCTACCAAACAAAAGGATCCAGTACATGTATTCTGTCGTGTACGACCTTTGCCATCAGATGGTGATCTATCTTGTGTAAAAGTAAAAAATTCCACTACCATTGTTCTCACATCACCCGAACATGCCTTGAGTTGTAAACAGGGCATGTCTAAGGAAACACAATATATTTTTAAGCATGTTTTCGAAGCCAATGCAACTCAGCAAGATGTTTTTGCGGGTGTTGCTCAACCCTTAGTGGAAAATTTAATACGAGGACGTAATAGTTTATTGTTTACGTATGGTGTCACTGGCAGTGGTAAAACCTACACGATGACGGGTGATACAAGACATCGTGGTATAATGCCTAGATGTTTAGATGTTCTATTTCGTACCATATCTGATTATCAGACTAAAAAATACATATTCAAACCGGATCGTTTAAATGGTTTTGAAATTTTATCAGAAACAGATGCTTTGCTGGAGAGACAACAAGAAATGAATCAGCGTTTTGCTGGCAGGGGCTTCTAAAACGTAAAGATTCGGATCCTGAAATAGCATCACAAGCATCGTGTGAAATGGCTCCTTTACAGGGTATCGAAGAGGATAATATGTATGCAGTATTCATAACATATGTGGAAGTATACAATAATAGTGTATATGATTTATTGGAAGAGGGTGGTATTCAGAAGTAAGTACAGATATTTTATGTCAATTAAAAAAAATACATTAAATAAATTATTGATTTTTAGAACTTTGCAAAGCAAAATTATTCGGGAAGATGCCAATCATAATATGTTTGTACATGGTGTTACAGAAATTGAAATAAAATCGGTAGAGGAAGCCATAGAAGCTTTTCAAACTGGCCAAAAACGCAAACGTATGGGTCATACGGTACTTAATGCTGAATCTAGTCGTAGTCATTCTGTTTTCAATATACGTTTAGTACAAGCTCCCACCGATTGTCAGGGAGAAAATGTTATACAAGATAAGCGCACCATAACCGTGAGTCAATTGTCTCTGGTAGATTTGGCTGGCAGTGAAAGATCGTCTCGTACGAAAAATACCGGAATGCGTTTAAGAGAAGCGGGTAATATTAATAATTCCCTAATGACATTACGTACTTGTTTGGAATATCTAAGAGAAAATCAGCAAACTCCTAATACTGCTTCGAAAAAAGTGCCATATCGTGATTCCAAAATTACACATTTGTTTAAAAACTATTTTGATGGCGAAGGGCAAGTATCAATGATAGTGTGCATAAACCCGCGGGCGGAAGACTATGATGAAAATACGGTAATTTATTAAGAAATTTGTAAGGATATTAATGTTAATATATTTTAAACATTTAGCAAGTAATGAAATTTGCCGAAATGACCCAAGAAGTACAAATAGCAAGAGCCGCTCCTATTAAAACCGATTTGGGATTAACTCCTGGTCGCCGCAAGGCCAACAAACTGTTCAAAATTGCGGTTAATAATCTTAATGATTTGGGCTATAGTGAAGCCAAAAAATTAGATGTTGATGTAGGTTTAGTATATACTTTAGGACCCAACTTTCCAGAGTATAAATTGGATGGACCAGAAGCTGAAAGCACTATTAAAGATTTAATGCAATATCTGATGCAACGTATAGAAAAAGAAAACTTTTATGCAGTGACCTTGAAACACGATGTAAGTAAATAATTATTATAGAGAACAAAACAAAACCTGAAATAATTTATTTTTTAGTTGATAACTTCCGCTTACATTTAATGCAAATGGAAAAAGAAAATCTCTCCTTACGTACAGAATTAGCATCGCTAAAAGCTGTTTATAAACAAGAACGTGATCGTTCTTATGCTTTAGAAAACAAAATTCGTGTTCACGAAAGTTCCATTGATGTTTTGAATAATAAATTGGGTAATCGAGAGAGACAAATTGATGATTTAACTCGTAAACTAAGAGATCATCAAAATATGCTCACCCGTAAGGAACAAGAAAAAGAGAATCAGAAAAAGAAATTCGATTCTAAACTTGCTGTAGAAGTAGAAAAACGTGATCGGTTACATGATCTTAAACATGCTAAATTACAAGATAAAATACGTAGCAAAGATGAAAAATTAAAATTATTATCAAATATTATACAATCTGATGAAATGGCAATAACTAAATTACCAAGATCGAGAAGTTCAGAGAATTTATCCGATAAGGTAATAGTGCCACAGCCAACAGAATCATTAAGAACTGGTCCAACAGCTACAGCTACACCTAGAACAGATTTATATAGTACACCAAGAGTACCAAGGGTAAGTAATCTATTTTTGTATTAAAACAATAATTGAACACAATCGGAAATTTCAAAAAAAAATCGATAATAAAAGAAAAGAGAGTTTTTTAGGAAAATAATAGTTCATTGTTTAAATATATTACCTGCTTATTTTGAGGAAACCTTTAAAATAGAGGGAAATCCAATAAACAACAAATAGTAATACACAGATGTGTGTGTATTAAAGTTCATTTTATGTCATTAAAATAACAATTATAATGTTAATTATTGATTTTCTCATTATTTTTTTATTTTTCGATTGTTTCTGAAAACGAATTTTTCGACTAAACCTTTGAAATTTTTGAAATTATCAAACATTTTCTTATATTTAATTTTCGAAATTAATGTATGCAAATTTTGGTAAATTTCAAACAGTTATAGATTCAAATGTCCGAAAATTCGATTATTCTAATTAATTCTTTTCTAGTGTTAGATTTGGAATTAAAATTTTTGGTTTCCCATTTTTTTCCTAACAAATATAATTCGAAATTAATTTCGAATTTAACTAAATTAAAATTTTTGAATATTTTCGTTGAAATTGTACAAAATTTACAAATTTTTAGATTTGTTAATTTCAGAAATTATTTAAATGTTCGAAGATGTGATTTTTTATTAATGCTCTTCTACTGTAATTTTTTGCATTATAAAAATTCGAAAAAATTTAAATTTAAAATAGTTTCAAAAGTTTCAAATTATTTTAATCAATTTTAGCATAAAAATAAATTTATAAAAATAATAAAATAATTTATAAAAATAAATTTATAAAGTTTAAATCAAACCGAACAGTTCTTAATTCGATATTAAATTTAGGCCTCTTGCTTTTTGTTTGAAAAACAACTTTTTTAAAATTTTATATTTTCGAAAATTTATAAAAATGTATAAACAAAAATAAGTAATTTTTATTAAGTTCGAAGATAATGCTAATTTTTCTATAAATAATCATCTGAAACATAAAACCAACTCAATTTCCCTCTAGGGTATGGCAGCGGCTAATAGAAGACATCGTCGTTCTCGATCAGCTGGAGAAAAATGGATTGAACATCGTGCACCCAATCCTGTTCCCCTTGGTACAATACTACAGCCATATCTCAAAAATCGTAAATCGATAACAAAACTTCAAGAAATGAAAGATCTAACAGGACATAGAGCCAATAAATATATGCTGGTATCTCAAGAAGCGGATACCGATGGTGATGTGGAAACTAAACTTTTCAAGGCAATATTATACCAACATGTGGTGGTGGCGCTCAGGTTGTTTTCGATGATGTAGAATGTTTAAAACAAAAATCTCCAGTACCTTCACCCAATCGCAAAAGGCCCAGTAATGGTGGTAATGGTGTACTAAGTACGGTATCTGCACTATCGGCTATAACTAGTATTAATTCAGCCAATGAAATTGCTTCAAGATGTAATGTTGGCATCGAGGGACACACTGTTAAACGTACAAAAGTTTAAATGTAAATGCATAAAATGAAACAGCTATTATTACAAACTTAACTTTTAACTGTCCACAATTTTGACAACAAACTATCTCATTATAGACAAATAGATATATATTTTTTTCAAACTTATGTATTTTTTAAATAGTATTTTACTTTTAATCTTTGTTATTGAATTACAAACTCCTCGTAAACTAATTTTTTATTTTTCTAATTCTTTTTATTTTTTTTTACTCCCAGTGTTTTTTTAAATTTTGAAACTCTGGTTTCGTACTTATTCAAACTTGAATTTAAAAAAAAAATATATTTTTCAAATAATGAATTACTTTTCTTTTCATTTCTTTATTGACTTCTCTTTCTTTATTTTTTTGTAATTATATAAATGTGAATATTCGCTTAATAATCCTTAAGATGTTGTAAGATTTACTTGCATTTTTTTCGAATTGGTTACACACAAACAAATCGCTTAAACATCATTATCATCATCGTATTAAACCAATTGTTTTGATTGTAAAAGTATTAACTCTAACTATATATTATTATATTTTTTT